>CM021109.1:535203153-535743528 GCA_007115665.2 Sequoiadendron giganteum
GCTATTGGAGGATCAAGTTCTGGTTTTGTGTCCTCTTCCTCTTGGTATTTACGCTTTTCTCTTTCCTCTACCAACTGCACCTTCATCGTGCTTGTCGATTCAACAACTTCTTCCAATTTTTGATTCATCTCTTCCATAGCCTCTTCAAGATGCTTATTCTTCTCTTGCTGCTCTATCAACTCTCTAGGTAGATCTACATTGGTCACCATGTTATTCTCTCCTATGGATTCACTTCTCTCTAACATTCACTAGTTTCAATTCCCAAGCCTTTATTGGCTCTAATACCAATTTGATGGGGAGCCCTATACCTCAAGAGCACTCTTTCTCTTCCCAAGACCTATTATTTGGGCTTCCTAGGGTATTCCACTCTACCCTACTCAGGGATCTCTCCTAAACCCCTAACTCCTCATAGGACTCTCCACCAATTTCAGAATCTTCGCCAACTCTCCCATTCCACCAATGGGCTTCCTTGAGCTCCACATTGACCCAAATGTGTCCTAACCACTCCAAGGCTAGGGTAAGGTGGTATTGTTGTTATTTATGTGTTTTTACTCCTCAATGATCCATTTAATTGGATACTTTCACCTTTTTCCCTTCGCTTTCAATAATTTCTAGTTTCTAGGCCTTGTAGCCTTTTTGCCCCTTTTAGGCCTCCTAGAGCCCGATTTCTTGGTTTTTCTCAAAAACGGCCTTAACAACCCCCAAATATTTTTAGATATTCCTTATATTAGTACCCTAGTCTTCAATATTTACTAGGTTTAAGGTTTTGCAAGTGTCCGTACATAGGATTGTCCTCATACCCCCTAATTTTAAGGGTTTCTAGGGTTTTGCCTCCTTTTTCCAAATTTGAGGGCTTCAATGACCTCCTCAACTCTCCTCCTTTCAC
The DNA here is from genome assembly GCA_007115665.2 of Sequoiadendron giganteum. Taxonomy (NCBI): domain Eukaryota; kingdom Viridiplantae; phylum Streptophyta; class Pinopsida; order Cupressales; family Cupressaceae; genus Sequoiadendron; species Sequoiadendron giganteum. Next base: position 535,204,040 of record CM021109.1, read on the forward strand.
ACACATGTCTGAACTACATGTTACCACATTCTCATGCTATTTATTGGCACAAACCAATCAATTTATCAGGTTTCTTTACTACTATCCTCTCCAAGCCACTAGCTAGAATGCACTTGCACTCGCTTAGTGTTTGATGAATTCAACTCTTCCCCTACAAACCAAGATTCCAAACAAACTATTTACACTTTAAAAACAGTCCCCTACTTGATTAAAAGTAGCCATGTTAGCCTTGCCATGGGAATTCAAGTGGGGATCATGATTTCCAAAAACTAGCCTAAACCGGCTATAAGGTGAAAACTCCAAAAACTTGCAAAATAGAAAACAATTGAACTAAATGGATAATATAATGCTTCACACAGTAAATAAGTGAAAAAATGGAAATCCTCAAACCATCAGACAAGACCTTTCAATCCATCATTGATTGGATGAAGGCTCAAACACAAAAATTCACTCAAAAGTTGTTGAATTCCAATCACACAATATGCTCTCCAAGTCTCAACTCGTGAAAATGAACTTCCAACCCAGGTATTAGGGTTTGGATGAACTTATATACCTTTCTCCCACATGCTAGGACCCTTAGGTTGGGCTTAGAACATCTTTAATGCCCTTTTTTGAATTTTAGGCCAAATTCCTAAGACAACATTGTCGAGTTTTGCCTAATCTCTACACTAAGAATTTCCCAAACTTCAAGGTTCTAAACCAGCCTAAGTTTGCCTTAACACACACATCAAAAAAAATTATGGGACTTTACAATTAGTCCTTATTACTTTGGTGGTTGGCCATAACCACCTACAATCCAAAATTGCCAAGATCTTCCGAAAGACCTTTTAAGGTGCTTCTGCACCACCACCACCACTATTTTTACCACTAATTTTGTTTCTATACCTACTTCTCAGGTGATGATTGCCTCTTCTCCACTTGCAATGGATATTTTAGTCCACCTTGCCTCCACTTCCCCTATAACCCAAGTTATAACCATAGATTCTTCATCTACCACCATTTCCCCACTCTCTTCCTCATCCATGTCTCCATCATTATCTCTTCCACTTTCCACCACATTGACAGTAATTCCTACTCTCTCAATCATAGAGGCTCTTGCTCAACACATGTGAAATATACCATCAAAGTTGTCTAGGGTGCTCTTGAATCCTATAGTACAAGCTACCTTGGCTTAAGCTATTACTAGAATCCCTATCCCTCCACCTCAAACTAAGCAACCTATGATGGATGAAATGATGCAAATCTCTGAAGAGTTGGAGAGGCGAGAGAGGGAAGCAAGCAAAGAAATGGAGGAAGAAGCGAATGACTACCACGAGCATCCCAAATATCAACATCTAGTAATTGGTAAAGTGGTGCATGAAAAGAAAGAAACACAATCCTCTGAGGAAGATTTTTAAGAGCCAAGCACCAAGTATATTGTGGAAAAATTTTGCCCAAAGCTTAAGGAGGAGTTGGCGCAACAAATTATAGACATTGGGGAAGAAGTTTAAAAACATCCCTCTGATGAAGAGAAAGGTACAAATGAGGAAATGGAAGACATTGAACCTCCAACAAGGGAGTAAGATCAGAGCCCTGAGCATGATAAAGAGATAGCTCCTTCAGAGGAACAAGAAGAGGAAGAAAGAGAAAAGAAAGAAGAAGAGAAGCCTGAAGAATAGGTTGAAACAAGAAAAGGCTCAGATGTAGAACATCATGAAGAGCATGGGAATAAACAAGAAGAGGAGGGAACCTCTAAGGGGAAGGATAGCCACAAGGAGCACACAACCACTAATTCCCTAGATAAACAAACATTATTCATTCAAGGTGCTGATGAAGAAGAAGATGAAAAGATAGAGCAGGAGACTCTGGGTGGAAAAACAATGCAAATTGAATGTACCCATGAGGAAGAAGGTGATCACGAATCACCAAAAGGGGGATCTCAGATGCTTGAATGGATAAATTAGAAATTAGAGAAGAAAACCCCCACTTTGATGGATCCAAAGGTAAGACTGGAGGCCATCTTGGCTCGATCCCAAATAAGTACAAACAAGGAGAAGAATCCAAAGTTCATATCTCATCTAACAATGGATGCATCCGGATCCGAGATAGTACATATAGGTACTTTGAAAATGGGAGGAGAGGGAGTAAGCTATAATATTTCTACCGTTGACTTGGGGATAGCCACAAGAGAACAAAGATCTACCATCTTGAAGGGTCCATCGCCACCATCATACACCAAATGAATGAGGATAAGAATTTTAAAGAGGAGCTAAAGGAATATGTGACAGATCTGAAAACTTATATTCAAAATTCATCATCAACTAAGGATCTCCCCACCACATTGTTAACTACTCCATTCATGTTGTCCCAAGATCACATCAGTAAGATAGAGAAGATAAAGAATTGGACAAAGGATACTGAAGATTGGTTCCAATGTATCATATATAATGGGCATATGGGCATCATCTGAGCCATTAGAAAAAAAAATAGGCTCCTAGAAATCTATAAGTATATGGAAATCATGAGGAAGTTCTACATTGATTTCCTGGAGCTATACCGGATCGCATACCTCAAGATCGAGGCTACTCTCAAGATACCCCAGAAATCATGGGAAAAGGAGCTTGTATTGGCAAAGAATGATTGGTGGCTCATTGAGATGTGGAAATGAGCTTAGACTATAGGAAAGAAGACTTATAATGGGTACTCCACGAAGTGGAACTTGATATCAATTGGGTTTAGGAGATTAGAATGGCATGCATGGAGTACCTCAAATTAATGATAGATTTTGACATGCCTATTGTTGAGATAGATCCAAAAAATATAAGGTTGTATTTCCTCAAGAAGATGAATGAGGGGGCTACTAACATCCTCACTCCAGATTCGATGGAATTTTCTGCTCATGCCTTCACCCAATCAAAACAAGTGGTAAAGAATATAGCCAAATACGACAAGGATTGGGATGTGCTCACTGAAAGATCTAAGAAATAGAGCTTCCAAGTGCTCAATCTGACATAATGGAGTGGAATAAACTTAAAAAATTGATTGGTAAGTTCATAGGTTATGCCGCTATAAAGAATCATAAGGGAAATCACGTGATTGATGATGAATTCCTCATAGTGTAGCTACAACAAAGGAAATCAGCTAGAAGAAAAAAGAGCTACAATGTTGCCCACAAGAGGACAAAATAGACTAAAAGACAAAGAATGTAATTTTATATTGTGAGAAATTTTGGGGTAGGTGAAACCCTAATTTTTAGTGAATTTTGGCTACACAATGAGATTAACTCTCGACCATTCATTTTTCTTTTTGAACACTATAAATAGGGGGTATCCTCTAATTTTCAAGAGAGAGTTGAGTTGTTCTAAAGACATGCTACTAGAATGATAATAGAAATTCATTGATTTGGTGGATTATTGAGTTCCAACATCATGTTGCATGATTCTTATTCTCATATGTAGTGAATTTGAGTAGATTAACTTTGTTTTTCTATGAGTTATTATATTCTTTGGTAGATTAGTTAATGTTGCTCATTGGTTTTGAAGAATTTTGTTGTTTTGATGCCCTTCCTTGTTCATTATTTTTGTTGTTTATTGATCATAAAATACAATGTAAATATACTCTAAACATTATATGAATTTTGCACTTAAATTCTATCTCTTGTTCATGCTTTATGGTGAATGAAAGGTTGAAAATATGCACACCTTAGAAGATTGCACTTGTTTCATAAGATTGTGAACTAAACTAGTTAAGTGGAACTAAGTTTTGGGAAGGTTGTCAACTATAGGGTCCTCCATTATCACTATTCATTGGTAGTTTCAGGTCTATTAACTTCTTCCTCTCCCTTCCCTTTTGGCCTTTTCAAAAATAGGTTCTTTAGATAAAGTTAATTACGCATTTAAAGCCAAATAAGAAGATCAAAGTGGAGTGTAAGACTATCGTCTTGAACTTACATCAGTAAAGAAACTTTCGAGAAAGTTTTATAAACTTCATCCAAGGATCCAATTCTTCTCTAGTTTAACCTCCATAAGGCTACTTTGTGATTACTAGAAATTTCACATCAAACCAATTGAGATATTCCATGCATGTCGTCAACTGACACTTGAAAGACCTTGGGAGGATTTCCAAAAACTTGTTGTAGGAGATTTCCTTTCAAGAGAGGTGATGCACCTATGCATTACCTATGTTCAGAAGTGCCTAAAACAACCATCAAAAAAATTGGTGCCAGAAGGAGGGCCACTTTGAGGTTAAGCTAGATTGAATTGGATCATTTTCCGCTGAGATATTCCATAGAGCTCTAAGATCTACACCCAACAAAGGGGAATTTCAAGAACTACAACCCCCTACAAGCACAATAAGGACTCGAAGATCAGACTCAGACCCAACCTCCCTATCCACTCCATCTCATTCACCCCCATCCTCCTTCCATCTATCACATGCTCACCCTTCCACTTCTACTTTCCCCTCTTCCCTCCAGCTATCCTAAACTTCCTTTCAACCATTTTCTTCCCATAGATTGGGTGTTGTCTCGGTCACTTCCTTCCAATTCTAAGGCATAGTCCCACCTGTAGCTGCTCCTATATAGCCACAAGTTCCAATCCAATAGAAAGTTCCACCCCCACATCCACTCATGGCTTGGTTGGGAAACAATCCTTCCCTGATGTCCTTCAATGATTACCATGATATGCCTAAGAACCTAGAGAGCTTTTGCATGAAGTTTAATCCTTAGGATCTATAGAGGAAAACTAAAGAACATATAAAGATCTTCCAAGAAACATTGAAAGATATGTAGATTGATCACAAAGATGTATTATGCAGGCTGATCCCTTATTCTTTGGGAGAAGAGGCCTTCTATTGGTATATCAACTTTGCAATGAGATCCATCACATCTTGGGCCATATTAATGAATTCCTCCTTTTAGAAGTACAAGATCTCAATCAACCCTTCAGAGTTGTACCAACAATTTATGTTTGTCCATATGGAAGTTAATGAGTGAATCAACTCCTTCAATGATCGGTTCCACTAGGCATACACAAGGTTACAAGCTCTATATGTTCTCAATAATTTTGTCACCTCGCTAGTTTATTATGTAGCATTGGATAATCTCATAGCTGCATTGGTGAAGAGGATGCAACCAGCTCCTACCAGATTAGTGGATGATTATTCTGAAGTGGTCGTAGCCAACACTAAAATTGGGATAGAACATCTCCATCCCACTGGTCTCCTTAGGTCAGGTTGCTCATCCTATGAAAATTCAAGATCTTACTCAAGCTCTACAACATCAGATGCCCCTCATGAACCAATTGTCACAACTACCCATAGTGCCTCATCTAGGGCAGCCCATAAAAAGGGCACCTTTGGTCCCTCATTACTTGCAGTATCAACAAAAATTTTCCTATGCATAGCTGCCACAAGTACCAACATATTTACAAGGGCTCGAATTCCAACCCGCTTAGAACCAACCGGTAGCACAACCTGTCTTTCTCCAAAACCAAACATTGCAGCCAAGCAATACCAAGAAAGATCGGTTAGATGAATTGACAGAGACGATAAAAAATATGTCCATAGAAATGAATCACCTCAGGAACCCAAATGATCATTTGTAGGCCTCCCAACACAACATTCAGGCCAACTTCAATCGAGACAATAGAGATAACCATGATATATGTACTTCATCCAGGTAGAATTATGAGTGAGGACAAAACTCTAACTAGAATTTTGAAAGGATACCCTTACAAAGATAGAATAGGACATGGAATATGAGACCAAACAATGGAGGTGTTCTCACTCCTCTTGATCAACCAACTAACATAAAGAAAACAACCAATGGGGTATATTTAGTCGAGGTTTCTTTATCTGGATGGTGTAGGATTCACAAGACTAGTAGGCATTCTGAATTATATTGCCTTAAGTTCCAAGCAATAACATAGATATTTCAAGAGGGATCTAGAATGAAGTTGATAGTTTGGTTTGTAGAGACATAGTTCCATTCAAGCCATATGATTCTTCTGTGCTCCTAGTCAACTAGGCTCTGTTTCTGTGAAGCAAAAACAATGAACCTAAGAATGAGGTTGCCTCCCCAAGGAATGAAGAAGAAAAAGAGGTGAGTAATGAAGAAGTATTTTATAAGATTTTTACTTCAGTAGATAATGGTCCACTAGATGAAGAGGAATCTTGTGAAGATGAAGTTCAAATTTTTCATCAAAGGGTAACTCCATATTACTTGATAAGTAGGAAAATCGGAGGTCTCCTCACTACCTCTACTCCACCCAACAGCTTTAGCACCCCACCTGATCCTAATGCCAACAACAATCTAAGCTATCCCCATGTTCTTGCACAATATTTGAACAGAAACAAAAAACCAAGCTAAATGCAAAACCAACTGGCTAGTTCCTTAGTAGGTAGATCCTTCGAGACTGAAATTCAGCAAATGGGAGAATACGTTTCTGAAGAGTTCAAGAAATTAAAATAACTAGAAACACCGCTTAATATGACATTATATCAATGAATTTAATCAACAATTAAGCTATTAAAAACTAGAAATCCATTGAAAGCATCATATTGCTCTCTATCTCTAAATATTTATTAAACCACTATGGCTCTCAGATCGTGTAAGAATTGTGACTATTAAAATGACAATCTGGAAAATGAGAAGTTGTCAAAATGCAGGAAACTAATCCTATATGATGATATTGTAAACTAAATTGACATGAAACTATGATGATGAAGCTACATTAATCTATGATACAACCATGATTATGAATTATATTGATGCTATGATGCTATTGCTATTGCTATGATTCTTGATCGCTCTATTTCCTATAGAGTAAGATTGCACAAAGTTGGGATCCATTTCTTGTTGAATGAAGTTGTATTTATAGGTTTATGGCAACAGATTTGCACAGGAGCAGCAAAGTAGAGGTTTGGATTCAATCTAGATAATTGAATGGTGAGAGATTGAGAAGATTGAAAAGATTTTGGGAATGGTTCCTCCCCATGAAAACACCAGGCAAGATGATAGGAAGATTGATGGAAGAGGATGAAGGAGTTGCCTACAAATTTATTTTCAATTTGTCTCCAAATTTGCCCGTGAAGATTGAGTCAATTAATCTAGACATATAATATCTAATTTTATTTGTGCAACTTTTGAGTGAAAATAGGAAATAGTTGTAGAATGCATTTCCATTGAATATTTAGATTTATTCAATTTAGGTAAGAAGATATTTAATTTAATAAAACAAACTATAGAAATATATTTATTAATTAAATAAATATGGAGGAAGTGTGATAATTAAATTAAATAAAGTCGAAAAATTTGTTTATTTAATTTAGATAATGATGTGATTAAGATAATAGAAGAATTTAATAATGATAATTAAATAAATTTATTTATTTAATTAAGAAGAAATAATGTAATAAAGATAGAAGAAATAAAAGTTGAACTATAAATATTTCTATTTATTTAATAGTAGAAGAATAAAAGGTTAATTAATCAAATAATTCGTATTTAATTAATTAGATTGTCTAGACCATTTTTTAGGTGTATACATTTTGCCCCTCTTTGAAGTGATGTGTTTACACATTGCTTTAAAGAAAATTTTGTTGATGCTAATATCGATGAATTTTTTTAGTATGCCCCAAACATGTCCCAGACATTGATTTTTAGGTGATTGATTTTAAATGCCCCCTCGGGAGATAAATTTATGATTTTCTTGACTTTTTGGGATTTTTTGGAAATTTTCAATTTTCTAATGATTTGATGATGATAATTTATCTCCTGATAATGATGAATAAATTTTTTCCCTTGGATGAATTTCAATTAATCTCCCAATAAAATTAATTAAAATGTTAAAAATTCCACAAAATTCCACCTTTAAGAACCTAATAAAATTCAAAAATGTCATTTTTATACTCATTTGTGCATTTGACTTTTGAAAACTTTGTGAGAGAGACACATTTGAGCCACTTGGAGTAGGATGTCGAATCCTTACCACAACCACTGGTTCGAGCATTTGTGACGTCACCATCACTCGACCACTTATGGACCTTCGATATGTATGCATAATCATCCTCATTTTTTGTGCATTATTCCATATTTTTAATTCTTAATGTTTTAGCACTTCAAGTATGCCCTATAGTGCTTCACACTCTGGTGTCGCACTCCTAGGGTCTATTTTAGCACTTCAACGAATTAATGCTTTGATTAGATATTTTAGCGCTTGGAAAGGCTAGTTTAGCACCATGAAAAAAATAGCACTATTATAGGATAAATTAGTGCTTCGATCATTTAAATTAGCACTTAGAAGGTTTTAACGCTTCAAGCTATTGTTTTGGTGCTTTGACCTTCCAAAATAACGCTTTGATTGATGTGGAGCTTTGATATTCTATTATAGCTTTTCCAAGCAATAAAATGACGTTGCTGATATTTAGCACTTTGAATGCCAATTTTAGTGCTTATGACTAATGAAATGGTGCTTATAATATTTTAGTGCCTTGAATGCTTTTTTTAGCGCATCTAAATTAGAGTTGATAAATTTATCAAATTTTTCCTTGTTTTGATCGATTTTGATCGTGTCAGCTATTTGGTTTGATATGATGTCGATGATTTAATAACCTTGATGATTTTCAACCATATGATGATTGATTCTAATGATTGATAGACAAGTATTATCCTCATGATAGGTCAAGAATAATCTTAATTGTGATGAACCTCATGATAGGCGAGGTTGATTTTGATAAATTGACCTCATGTAAGGCGAAATACAATTTAAGATTGATAATGATGACCTCATGATAGGTGAGGTTTGATGATGCTTGCTCACAAATTTTGATCAAAATTTTCCCCAAGAGCTAATTAGATTTGATAGGATAATTGATGTGATAATTTGAAAAAGTGTACTGATTCTAAACTTTTCATGATGATAGGAGCTCCTAGATAATCTCTAGATTCGAGAGCATTTCCCATGGACATTTGACTTGATTCCACAACTTACACTGGATGAGACACATATTATTGTTTGGTGTGGACTTTCTTCTCTTCTTGGCATGCCCCGGATTAGGATTAATTAGGGTCTCCTCACAACATTAGTCGAGCAGTGCCACAGTGACCACAATACCTTCCACCTACCCACTGGCGAGATGATAGTTACTCCAGAGGGTGTATGGAAGATTTTATAGATACCATTTGTTGGGGATATTGTAGCATATGATTCATAGGAGGCAGTAGGATAGATGCTCTCCATAGAGTTTTTCAAGATGATCACATTGTAGGATTGTGGATTCGATGGCATATGATGGTTGATGCTTATGCTACTTTTCCAATAGTGATTTCTGGATTTATTCGATGTTTCCTTTGTCTTGATCATAGGTCAAAGGGATTCTCTATTGGTTGGAGTCACATACTTGAGAGCATGGTCATGCATGGGACTAGATATGCTTGGGGCATGTGCATGCTGGCACATCTATATCATTTTTCATTCAAATGTATATTTGAGAGGGTGTATCCTGTCAATGATAGTCACTTTACTTCAGGTTTGGGCATAGGAGAATATTATTGTCATGTGACCATTGCCAATTCGTGATAGGCCTACTACTAGGCCATATGTTTCCAGATATAGAGGTTGACTTACCCAAGATAGGATGAGTAAGTTGGAGTATTGGAGGCATGTTTTGGATGATTTAGAGGTAGTGACATAGCACCCATATCTAGATTGTGATCATTGGGATGAGGATGATGCAATGCTTGGTTATTTGTGTGATTCTATGTACTTGATTGGTAGGACCCACTTTGTATTGGAGAGATTCCTACTTCGGAGGGTCTATAGACAGTATGGGATTGTTTAGTGCATGCCCCAAGGTATTACACATTATGCCTGATGTCGAAGTGATACAAAAGACTGAAGGACATATCTATCTTATGATACCATAGTAGAGGGATACTGTTCCCTACGACCTTCAACTTGGGAAATGCACCGTTATATTGTAGAGGCGCCAGTGACTATGGAGTATGCACAGTATCTTGCATTACATCCATTCCCTCGGATTACTATTCCTGATGAGGTAGCACCACTACCCGTAGAGGAGCATTTTTTTGTTACCCCTGGTCAACGATGGAGGTGAGAGGACGATGTTGTAGAGGAGCTAGTTGTAGTTGTTGAGGCGGAGGAGGGTAGTGGTGAGGATAGTGAGGAGAGTAGCAATAATGAGAGCAACAGTGATGATGAGGATGATGGAGGGGAATGTGGTAGAGAGGTTGTGGTTGGCTGTAGAGGTCCATCCACTAGTATGACTCATAAGAGGAAAGTAGTGGAATCATCTTCCTCAGAGTATCAGACACAGATTGCCACCCTTCGGGTACAAATTCAGACTTTGTAAGGGTAGCTTGTGCAGGCTCAGGGTTTACTTATGCACACTTAGACGTAGCTACAAAAATAGGCACATAATCATACATAGGCCTTGGAATAGGTACATGGATTGTTGGCAGCTATGCAAACACAAATTTCCACACTAAGGGTAGAGAGGGATAGTGCCGGGTAGATTATAGAGCGGGCACCGGCGACTGTCGAGACTTTACAGCAAATTTTTGATGGTACCTGTTAACGCAATATTTTATAGGGGCAACAGTCTTATGGGAAACTTAGCTAGAGGGGGACATTGTGTACTTAGCTAAGTGACCTCTGGGTTTTATCGAAGTCGGCTCTTCATTTTAGTTGGGGAGGTAAAGGGTTAAGAAGATAACTGAAAATATTAACTCTAGACTAAAGGCGATGCACTAAATCATGAAAAAAATTACCTAAGCATAATTTTGAATGCAAAGGCTCGAACCACTAAATGTTGTTTATCAAATAAATTTTCTCAAAAGAACTTTAAAACATAAGAACACCTTCTGACTGCATAGCATAATCTAATACAACTTTGGCCAACATAGAGGAGTCAAAACATGATTTGTATTTATTAAGCTATAGAAGATTACAAAAGTTGAAGAACATGCATTCATATATTATAGAAAAATAAACACACAGTCTAACTATCTTATCAAAAAGATGAGAAAAATAGAAAAGACTGAATTGATTGGCATAGTCTATAGATTTCAACTTCAATAAAATATTACAAAGGCTATTCCCCAATTCTCGGGATTTTTTATCTATCTAACAACAACCTAAAAAAGAGAAGAGTTGCTTATATAAGCCATCCCACAGCTTGAAAGCCACACGAGAAAGATGCCTAGGCCAAAAATTTACATCCCAGATCACCTCAAGCCACCACTAAACAAAAATATGCTCAGTAGTGCTCCAGAAAACCCATCCATAGAGAACACAAGGCCATGTAGTAGCAACAGAATACACGCGACATCGAAGAATTAAACACGGCAATAGGAGAGAAAAAAGGCATAGGCAAAAACCCCCACATAACTGACACACAAGAATACACCACACGTTGAGCACATAGAGCCTGGAAAAAGAATGAGGGATGCCCCAGTGAAAAGCTCTAAGAGGAAGCCACATGGGTGATTCCGAGAAAAAGTAATTGCACAGTGGGCCCAGCTTGGGAAATGGCCAGAGAAAGCCACGCATCATGCACATGAAACCCGATAAAATAAAATTGATATGGAAGGACAGGAACCTGTGATAGGAAGCCACGTGGAAAATGTCAAAAATATTTGAGCGATAAAAGATACAGTGAAGCCATGATAGAAAGATAACCGCAAAGGCTAGCGGTTCATGAAATAAATTTCACAATTTGTTGACTCATAGGGACATTTTTCCTGTGGAATGAAGAACCTCAAAAGCCTTGGTTCAACATCCCATTATCACTCACAACTGAGAGAGGGAAGCCTATAGGCCAGTCTAGACCTTGTTTGATGGCATAGAGAGGGCTCATAGATTTTCATGCGCCAGTTGGAGATCGATGATTGCCTTAAAAGTAAATCCACCAGATACCTTCACCTCCAATTCAAGATGGAAAAAGAGTTGTGCTAGTTGATGCACAATACCTTCAATACTTTTGGTGGTAAAAGACTGATCAAAATTTTGGAAAATAGAGAAGTCCTACTTCTTCTCCTTGATCCTATCAATTATTTTCTCGACACCTACTACCGTGTGATCTGCGATGAAGGGCGAAGGGAGGCCTCAGTGAGTTAAGCAGGAAAATTTTTCTTGCATGTCACTAATAATTTGATTCAATCTGGCTTTGCACTCTGCTACATGCTAGATGGCCTCATGCATGGAAATGATAATTTGTATGCCCATGGCTGCCATTGTTCGATCATCAATACCTATGTCACTCAGAGCCTCATCAAAATTTATATACAGCTTGCCCAACAAATTCTTGGCCTCTAGAACCTTATCGGAAGTCATCTCATGCACCAACTGCATTGTTTTGCCAATTTTTCCACTCAGGTTGGTTTCTTGTGCCATCAAATTCAAGGTGGGTTGTAAAGTAAGGCATAATTCCTTGACCTTATCCCAGTATGATGCATATAATTCTTTGGAAATTTCCAGTGAGCTTATTTGTGATGTAGGAGTTTGGGCTCTCAAAAGATCTAACTCCACAACTTTTCTACTCAGGCCTACCCTTAGCTCTGATAATCTTTAGTCCAATATGGAAAACTAACTCCTTAGAGTGGAAACCTCTTTCTCCTTCTCGTACAAGGCCAATTTGCAATGTTTCCTCTTTTAAATATCCAACTCTAGAGAAGCATTCATTTCATTCACCTCCTTAGTGGTACTATGATGGATCTACTTCATGCCATCATTCAGTTGTGCTAACTCATGTCGAAGGGATGCCTCAGTCATATGACTTTGCTCAACCTTATTTTGTAGGGCTAGAACAATCTTCACACCCATAGCCTGAAGCTCTTTGATCTTACTTTCAAAAACACTCCTCTCCTTTTGCAATTGATTAATCTCATTTTCCTAGGCCTTGTACTTGTTTTCCCAAATATCAACCTTTCCCTTCAGCTCTTTCAATTGTTCCTCCTTTTTCCTTGCTTGGAAATTGAGCTTGAGGAAGTTTGTTGTCACTACCCTCTGAGTTTCCACCATCAAATTAAATTTATCCTACATATGAACATGCTACAAGTCCAGCCCAATGATGTTGATAGAATAATCACTCGATAACATTTCTCCAATTGATTTGACCACATTGGGGGTGATCTTTGCAAACATCAGTTAATTTTGACTCTCATGGAATATCATTTGCAAAAGAGGCTGTATCTGTCTATCCTCATCCTTTTCTCTTATTTTTTGAATTCGGCTTGCATGGGTGCTTTTGTTTGCATGCACCTATGAAAAATATTCCTGGGAAGAAATACACAGTCCACCAGCAAAAGGAAACTCTCGAGGGACTGCTAGTGGGAAAGAAAGTGTGCTCAATGCATTGGTGGAATTTCTAGCCCTAGTTATAACTATCGAGGAGAAGGGTAGAATGAATTAGCAACTCGAAGATGATGAAAACATGACAAGGGAAAAGGTCGGGGAAGCACCAACTGATAGGTCAGGCCTTGGGGATGAAAACTGCTAGCTCATAAGGTCCGGACTGATGCCCAAATACATTTCGAGTAAGGAATGAAAAGCAGAGGATTTAAATAGAAAACCAGGAGGGAAAGAAATGGATTGCCTTGGATATCCAAAGACAGAAAAAGATGGTGCAAATGAAAAAATAGGGGCAGATGAAGAGGAGACTAGAGACATAGTAGAGAGAGAAGAGGGAGGAAATAATACCTGAAGTTCATGTAGAACATTAGCTGATGTCGTCGCCCCTACATGTTGTGACTCCTCACCTCCAACGGACTCTCTCATTCATGGTTGTTTATCTTCTGGAGAATTTTCAAGGTTTACAACCACCTTTGGCCTACAACCAGAACTTCTTTGCCTCTTCCTTCCTAATCTAGAGGAGCTAGAAGGCTCCAACATTTGTGTATTAGAAGAGTCCTCCTGCTGTGAATTTTTTCCATTGACAGTCGCCCTGTGTGTTAGATCTTTTTGAGAAATAGGAGCCTTCTATGTCACCTCCTCACCAGGTTCCATGGCAGCATTTCTCCTCTCAAATAACTTCTCAGAATCCAAAGGGTTTGGGGAATTATCATTGTGTGGGTGTTCATGAACCCAGATATCATCATATTTGTCATCCAAGTCTACCTCTTAGAAAATCTCGTTTGTTGTCTTTATCTCTTGCTTGTATAACCAAAAGTCTCTAATTTTTTCGGGCTTCCATCCTAGCTTATTCAACTGGCTACACAAGTACAGGCTCATCTTCTAATTTTAGTTGGGCTTTCCCACCACATGGTAAAATTTCAGCCATGGCGATCGATTCTCTTTAGTAGGAAAATATTCAAGGCCCACATAGAATTTCAAATTCCCCTCCTCAACATATCTTCAAGGGTCCCAAAATGACCGAGGTTGTATTGCCATGTGTCAATGATAACCACCAGCCCAAGATGACCCAACTTAGGGTACAAAATCTCCAAGGTGTTAACCTTCGAAGACCTTTTCTTAACCAATGATACAAAGTCGAACATGATCAAAAATGTCAAATAGGAAGTTAAATCCCTTCCTCCCTAGTAGTCATTCTCAGTATTACATAGTTGTCGTAATACCTCTAGGGTCAACACTTTGTTGGAAAGAAAGTGTGGGAGTCGGAAGGGTTCCCAAATAAAACCACATATGGAGCATAGTGAAATCCACATCGAAGAAAAAATCACAAGGCGACAAGAGGTTTCCCAACCATAATTTTTGTCTTGGCAAAAAATGCACAAAAAATTTACTCCTAGACCCATCTAAATCCCATAAATTTGGAGCTAGGAACGAGTCCGAAAATGCATAATAATAAAAAAATTTCAACAAGATGGGAGTCCATGTCAAAATTGGCTTCCTTGCGCCACTTTCATCAAAAATAGCCAGGGCCATGAACTGATTGAAATAATCAAGATTCTGATGCAAAAAAATGTAGACTAGGAAAGAAGAATACCTGAACCTAGAACCAACCCTGAATTCCTACAGCTGTTGGATCATTCCATCAATTATAAACTTCGTGAAGTCCATAAGCGGAGGTGTATTCTTCTTCCTCAGCATAAAGCTAAGACACATTTGGAATTTGAAGACCCCCTTGTCTATATCCAGCCCACAAACCAGCGCCAACATAGAACAGACAGAAGAAGACCCTGATTTTAAAACACCTAGAACAATTAGGACTCTGGGAGGTGTTGAAACATCTTTTGGCTGAGCATTCTCATTGTGATAAAACTACTGCGTCATCTGGAGCATTCCCCACTTGTCATGCATCCTTTGAATATCAAAATTTTCAACATTCTTGAGTGAGGTGAATGGGATACATAGCATATCTTGCAGGGATTGGGGACTAATAACTACCCTCAAATTAGGGCCACTGATAACTCCAGTCTTGGGATCAAAGCATGTTGTGCATGCTCCCACAATTTTTGGACAATAATGCACTGAGGAACCATGTACTAAGGAAGCCCACACTCCCACACATGTCTATGAAAATGGTCAGATATCTTCTTCATCTTTTTGCATGCAACTTCCCTCAGGCTCTTGAGATTTTGGGATAACTCAGGATCCGAAACATTATCCCAATCCTCTGATATTAGGGCTTGATTTCTAGGAGAAACTGTGCCCATTATTTTCTAATTCGCTTGAATGGTAAAAGGCCAGGATGGCTTTGTTGGGATGCATAGTAGCATATGACTCTTGTCCATATATGTCTACATAGGGTGCTATCAATATTCACTCATTAATACTCTCTGGGACCAGGGCCTGTGTTGAACTTTCTACAATTTTCAGCCATTTTCTCTATATTCACAAGAAATTTTGCACACTTTTTCAAATGTCTTAGCTTCTGAAAATATTTTTTCTTTTTTGTGAATGAGTTAGTTGTTTTCACTCTTTGATAAACTCTCACCATAAATTCCTTTCGCATGCCCAACCCGCTTTTTGATTTTTGTGAAAAATGGATTAGCAAGTGTATGTGTCAGCCTTTCACATTTAGTTGCTATATGCACCACCAAACTTTTCGTGCATGCAAAGAGATTGCCAACCTGCCAAAATAATCTTCATATTTAAGAGACATGACCCTGCATGAGGTGGCACTTGATTTTTCTTAGACAACGCACCAAGATAGCCTTGCCACATCTTTCACAAGCTCTTTTTCATTTACTAATTTCCTGATTGTACTCGGGCACATAACCTAATGGCCTTATATAAAGATTTTCTTTGATTTAATTTGGATGACAACTCCTCATACAAACACTTGGCCTATTTTTTATTTAATTTTGCAGCTCGAACAAAGAAATTTGCACTTGTACCTGATCATTCCCATCACTTCACATGCCTTGACACTGATTATCAAGGCTTGGTAGCACCATTTTCTTCTTTCCTCGTCAGGCGAACCTCGACCAATCTATAAATGGGGCCCTTAGAAACCTTGCTAATCATAAATACCTTCAACATTTTCATTTAGTAGGCCCTAGTTTATCTTAGAAATTTCATCTTCTAGCTAGAGAAGTAAGAAATTATGGAGATGCCAATTAGACTAGTTTGCAAAAACACCCAAGGCGCATTTTTAGGAAAGATTAGGTGTAGGCACCTGAAACGCATAACAGGTGTAAAAAACCTATTATATGTGAAAGCAATCAAATGGGTCCACAACAAAGACTAGATCGAATACAAGGATGAATACAGGGTAAACACTAGCATCTTCTCCCACTTTGTCACTTCACTCCTGGACATCAATGTTTCCAAACACACAGTTTTGAATCTGACCAAGCGAGTGTTCCCTCAGTGTTACCTTGGATTATTTGAGAAAGTGGTGTGGGCCATCGAATTTGATCATGGGGTCCCTTCTATTTGCAACCTGTGTCAGTTGTTGCTGCATGGAGGACCTGTGCCAACTAGGCCCTTTCTATTTGGATTTGAGTTGCAGACCCACGAGGAACATCGCTCCAAGGTTCATGCTGGCTACTACTTTCTGATGTGGATACATCATATTGAACCCTTTTGAAAAATGCAATGGTATGAGGATTTCGGGATAATGGTGTTTCCTCACCTTGTGCCACTACCTTCTTTTTTTGCTAGTCCTTCCTCTGGTTGGGAATTGAGAAAATATAATCCCAATTTCCCTTTTTGCCCTTTTTGCTTGCCTCTACCTCCTTAGTGCATATATATGTATATTTTGATATACGCCCACTGAATCTCACTAGGTATAATGTAAATGTTCCAGAAATAATATAATATAAAATTTCTTCATAGTTTGGCTCATTTGCATTATATTTCAATTTCTTGCACTACTGTTGTTGTTTTCAAAAAGCACTGAGAAAACCCAAAACTTAAAGCAAGAAAAATAATTACATATTTACAATTTACAAACCCACTACATAAGTAGAACTAATTAAACTTCTTAAGATGTATTCCATTAACTTGAATACCCAAAACATTACCTTCCATGTCTTCTAGCTCAAATGAGTTAAACTTTTTGCACTAAACAATTTTGAAAGGCCCTTCCTAGAGACTATCAAACTTTGTGTGTTGGTCGAGCTTTGCCCCACGCTCATTGAAGTTGAGCACCAAGTCCCCATATTGTAGCTCTTGGTCAGATATCTTTTTATTGAACCAATTCTTCACCACCTGCTGGAATTTGTTCATCACTTTGAGAGCATGCTCTATTTTCTTGTGTACCTCGAGTAACTCAGAAAACTATACCTCCATAGCTTCGTTCTATTGAATTTCCAAGGATTTGAGCAGTTGGAGAGCAGGGATTTCCATACCGATAGGAAACAATGCGTCCTTCTCGTACACCATCTCATAAGGAGATTTATTTAGTATCTACTTGGGCATGAGGTGGTCTACCCACAACATTGTTCAGAGGTTCTTATGCCACTCTCTCTGGTGTTCCGAGCCTATCCTCTTGATTAACCTGATGAGGTTTTTATTTGTGTATTCCACGAGGCCATTCCTCTAAGGGTAATAGTTAGAAGAGGTTTTCAAGAAAACCCCATATTTCAAAGAAAAATGGCTCATTTTAGAGCCAAGAAAAACCTTAGCACTATCGGAGATAATTGTTTTAGGCAGGCCAAATCTGGCTACCAGCTCCTCAAGGAAATTAACAATTTCTATTTTTGTTGAATTCTTTAATGGCACTGCCTCTACCCATCTGATGAAATAATTAGTTGCAGTCAATATCCACCTATGTTGAATTGATGAAAAAGGGTTAATCATCCCAATGAAGTCTAGACACCATTGAGGAAAAGGTTCCTCCACTACTATGGGTCTTAGCGACATAGCTGCATTTTTCCTTTTTCCGACGTAAAATGGACACTCATTGCAATACTTTACTAATGAAAATGAGTCATTGAATAGTGTTGGTCAGAAATAACCAGCACATATGATCTTAATTGTAGTAGTTCTTGCAGAAAAGTGCCCTCCAGTTGGACTGTTGTGATATTGATCTAATATTCTTTTGGCATGTTCCTTATTCACACATCTTAGCAAGACGTCATTGAAATTTCTTTTGAAAAGTACTTCTAAGACAATATAGATGTTATTTTGTAACCGATAGAACCATTTCTTAAAGGAAGGGAGATTGATTGGATACCTTCCTATTTGCATGAATTTTATCCTGTCCTCCAACCAATTTTCTTTGGAGCTTTCTTCATTTAGTAACACAGGTTCTGAGACCTTGGGGTCTACCACTGGTCCATTGTTTTTGGTGAGGTACTCGCGCAGTCCTTTTCCCTTAACAATCTTGATAGGCTTGATCTCAATATCATAATCTAAGATCTTGGTAATCCAATTAGCTCTCTTCTTGATGATTTCTCCTTCCATAATATATTCCTGCACACTAGGATGCGATACACATACAATCACCTTATTGCATGATATCAGGTGTCAAAACTTCTTAAGCCCTTTCCCAATAGAAAAGGCCTACTTTTCTACAAAATTTTACTTCACCTCATACTCCTTTGAGGTGCGTGAGTAGAAAGAAACATGGCATTCATTTTTATTGTCATCATCTTTCTGCATAAGCACAGTGGCAATACTATTGCCACCACCAAAAAAATACATGATAAAATCCTTTGACATATCCAAGTTCATCAATATTGGGGCTGAATAAATAAATTCTTTTATAAGCTCAAAATATTTTCTAGCCTTTATCATCCACTTGAAATTTTGGTCCTTTTTCAGCATTAAGGTAATTGGTCAAACGACCCCTGCAAAGTCTGCAATGAATCGATTGATAAAATTGACCTTACCCAGAAAATATTGCACTCCTTTCTTGTTAACGGATAAGGGGAGTTCTCTTATTGCATCAACTTGTTCTGGATCAATATAAATTCCCTCCTTCCAGACAAAAAATCCCAATAGCTTCCCCTTAGGGACTCCAAATACACATTTCTTCAGATTTAGAGAAATTCCAAATTCCTGGCACTTCTGGAAGACAAGCTCTAAATGATCAAAGTGATCATCAGCAGATTTGGAACCTATTGTCAAATCATCCAGATAGATAAGTATAATCTTATGTATTAAATCCTTAAAGGCAATAGCCATAGCTCTTTGAAAGGTGGCTCGAGAATTTGAAATTCCAAAAGGCATCTTAGTAGATGCAGACATTCTCCATTTTGTAATGAACATTGTTTTGTGTTGGTCTTCCTCCTTTACACGAATTTGATTGTAACCCAAAAAACCATCTAACATTGAAAAACATTTCAGAACTAGCTATAGTTTGTAGAATTACCTTCATAGAAGGTAGGGGGTAATGATCCTTTAGGGATGCCCTATTTAAATCTTGAAAGTCTACACAGTCGTATATCACCATTATTCTTCCGGACTGGCCCCAGGTTACACACCCAAGTGCTATGCTTGATCAAAAACACTATCCAGGATGCAATCAACTTATTTAGGTCTTGTGACATGAGTGACTCAATCTTCGAGTTCACAGGCCTTTGTCTCTGATGAACGGGTTTCTCTCCTTTTAGTAGCTCAATTGTATGTTGAATAATCCCAAGATTGTATCCTTTAAGATCATCATATGACCATGCTACCACACTTGGATATTCCTCACAGAAGTGCTTTGGCCTGTCTTTATTCTTTTGAGATACTCCCTTACTGACCTTGAGCTTTTTGTCTTCTTTGACATGTAAATCAGTGCAGTCACCTTTGTTGGCTACCGGTTTCCTTTTATCTTTCCTTGCATCATCAGAATCAAAGAGACTCCCCAAAGTAACTAAGCCATTGGGAAGCTTGTTGGATTTCAACTGAATTACTTGATCCCCATAGGCTTTGGTGATCTTTGGTTGCAATTGGTCAGAAAATTTCATAGATGACTGGAGAAATGATGCAATATGAGCATCACTATTGAACACTTGCCAGTTTTGATCATTGTTCAGAACAGTAGGTCATACAATTACTCTCACTGCATGTTTATTTTTTAACAACTCAGAATCTAGCTCAAATTGAGCTCTAATAGTTGCCATTCAGTTGGCTTCGGGGTTCTTCTCCCTCAATATAGCCTAAATTTTAAATGCCTCAAAGCCTTCAATAAGATCCCAGACCCTATGTCGGTATGATCGCATACAAACATTCTTCACAACAGATAGCCCTCAGATTTTGTTGACAACCAATTTCAAATCTTCGAACACCTTTATTTTCTTCATGCTCATTTATTCTGCAAGGCTTAAACCATGGACAAGACCTTCATATTTTTCTTTGTTATTCAAGCATGCAAACTAGAAGCGATAAGATCTCAAGGTCTTTTCTTCGAACGAAAATGTCAAACATATTCCTACTCTAGCTCCCACTCTGCATCTTGCTCCATCAAAGTGCAAACTCCATAACTCTGAGGATGTTTCGCCTTCAAAATCCCTAGTAACTCTGGGCAGAATCAGTCCTTCCTCATGTATGACATAGGTTCTGAGGCTAGTTGCATGATAATTTCTAGAAGGGTCCGTGTTTATAAACTCATTCAACAAAGCTTCTTCACTAATCCTATATGATGATATTGTAAACTAAATTAACATGAAACTATGATGATGAAGCTACAGTAATCTACAATACAACCATGATTATGAATTCTATTGATGCTATGATGCTATTGTTATTTTTATGATGCTTGATTCCTCAGATTCCTATAGAGTAAGATTGCACAAAGTTGGGATCAATTTCTTGTTGAATGAGATTGTATTTATAGATTTATGGCAGTAGATTTGCACAGGGGAATAAAGTAGAGGCTTGGATTCAATTTGGAGAATTTAATGGTGAGAGATTGAGAAGATTGAGATTATTTTGGGAATGGTTCCTCCCCATGAAAACACCAGGCAAGATGATAGGAAGAATTGATGGAAGAAGATGAAGGAGTTTCCTACAAATTTATCTTCAATTTGTCTCCAAATTTGTCCTTGAAGATTGAGTCAATTAATTTAGACATAAATTAGACATATAATATCTAATTTTATTTGTGCAACTTTTGAGTGAAAATAGGAAATAGTTGTAGAATGCATTATTATAGAATATTTAGATTTATTCAATTTAGGTAAGAAGATATTTACTTTAATAAAACAAACTATAGAAGTCTATTTATTAATTAAATAAATATGGAGGAAGTGTGATAATTAAATAAAACAAAGTTGAAAATTTGTTTATTTAATTTAGATAATGATGTGATTAAGATAATAGAAGAATTTAATAATGATAATTAAGTAAATCTATTTATTTAATTAAGAAGAAATAATGTAATAAAGATGGAAGAAATAGAAGGTGAACTATATAAATAAATATTTCTATTTATTTAATAGTAGAAAAATAAAAGGTTAATTAATCAACTAACTCATATTTAATTAATTAGATTGTCCAAACCATTTTTAGGTGTATACACAAGGCTCTTGGGATTGTCCCCACACCTTTGAGAAGAAAATTAACTCAACTGAATGAAACTGAAGTGAACATCATTGGGGAAATCCATCATATCCCTATGCAGATCATTGCAGATTCGAGGGTGCAACAAGTTATTGACATCCAGGTTATTGACACATACGATATAATCTTGGGACGAGAATTCACCCAAGCATTGAATGGGTATGTTGCACCTAACGTTTCTCACTTGTGGTTGTTGTTGATGATGGGACTTGCAATGATGGTAACTTAGGACTGTTGGACGGATTCCAAGACTTCATGGAAAAATGCATACATGACCAGCTTAGTCTTGGAAAAAGAATGGATTTTCAATAATTTTTGTTGCCTAACCTATGCAGAGTTCATGATTTTTCCCACTTATAATTTGAGTTTTGTTTGTGTCAAATGGTAGTGGAGCACATCAAAGCACATGCCACACCTCAAGAGGAGTTGCTGACTGGACCACTTGCCACCAATCAGGATGAGCCTCTTCCCATTCCAAGAGTAGAAGATGTAAGTATGCAACCAAGGAAGAATGCACGTATGATTGGACTCGAAGTTAAAATAATATTCTAATTTTTGGACATTACAATTCGATGGATCTAATTCCAAGCAGGGATCTGGATCTAGATTCAAACTCATTAGCCTTATGGGTAAGACTTACTTTGCTTCTCATAAGATTTAGTTCTATTGTACCAATAATGTAGCAAAATAGGAAGCGTTAGTTCATGGTCTCTTAATGTCTCTAAGAAATAATGTCAAAATGTTGCAAGTATTTGGTGATTTGGAATTGGTAGTAAAATAGTTTAAAAAATTATATCCATGCCATGACCGAAGGCTAGAAAATTATAAGCATAGGGTTTGGTATTTTCTAGAAATCCTCGATGCCTTTAACATCCAATTGATCCCTCGATCGCAAAACCATATTTCTGATTCTTTGACTCAAGCAGACAGTATGCTACAACCCCTCTCTTTGTCAGGACTCAAAAGGTTCACAACTGAGTTGACTTCCACCCCATCCATGCTAGACAATGTCACCCGTTTTCAAGTGTTGAACGATGACAAACATATCTTAAAATTTATCACTAGCTCTAATGTATTTCCAACTCATATAATTGATGAACCCAAGCCTAATAAGTTGAACTAGATATAGAAGGGGTTATCAACCTCAAAATTAATACTATCCCCAAAGGCATGGTTCAACTTGAATGCATATTTGACCTAGATCAGATCTGAGATCAAGATCGTCAAATAAAGAAGGACTCAATTAACAACCAAAGTGACCCTCACAACCTCATAATAGCCACAGAAGTTAAGAAAGCATTCATTGGCAAGGTGTGCATGCTAGAGGAGGAAAGGGGAATCATTAATTCTTTGAAAAAGTATCAATATGTGGTAATGTGGAGTTGTGAATATTTAAAGATGTATGAGACCTCCATCATATTACACACTGTTCCTTTTAAGTAGGATGTTAGACCTTTCTGACAATGACAATGTCCCATCAATGCATTGTTGGAGCCCATCATTTACAAAGAGGTGTAGAAGCTGATGTCATCTAGAATCATCTTTCCCATTAGGCACTCTATGTGGGTGGCTAATTTGCTCTTGGTAAGGAAGAAGAATGAAGAATTCATATTATGTGTGGACTTCTGCAATCTGAATAGAGCTTTGGAAAAGTACAAATATCCCATGCCTTCATTGGATGAGGTATTGTAGATTTTTAATGGATCAAAATTAATTTCCTTCCTTGATGGGTACTCTGGGTACAACCAAGTAATTGTGCAGTAGGAAGATAGACACAAGACAACATTCATCACCAAGTGGGGAACCTTCACAAACAAGAGGATGTCGTTCAGACCCATTAACATTGGTGCCACTTTCTAGCATGTGATTGATATATCCTTCAAGGATATGATTGGAAAATGTATCATCATTTACATGGATGATCTTACAATGTTCTCAAAGAAGCTAGTTGACCATGTTTTTGATCTATGCAAAGTTTTTCACAAGTGCAAAGAATTTGGAATATCTCTTAATCCAAAGAAATGCATCTTCAAAGTTACAAAAGAAAATTTTCTTGGGCATGTTATTTCAGAACAAGGAATCTCCATAGACCCCAAGCATATTCAGTCCCTTTTGAAGATCCATTTGTCAGGCAGCAAGAAAGAGCAAAAATATTTTTTTGGAAAGATAAACTTCATTAGAAAATTCATTACAGGATTTGATGAAATTTTCAATCCACTCAATGCAAGGCTGAAGAAAGATGCCAAAATTGAGTGGACTCTAGAGTCAAATCAGAACTTTGAGGAAATCAAGAGATTCATTACTGATGCACTTGTGCTAGTTATCCCAGGTTATTTGAAGCCCTTCTACATCTACTCCTTTGCTTTAGACCATTTGTGTGCCAACATCTTTACCTAGAAAGATGACGAAGGAAACAAGCACCCAATTTCCTTGATGAGTGCTCCCTTAAATAATGTTGAGCTAAGGTATCATAGTGTGGAAAATCAAGCCCATGCTCTTGTTAGAGGATTCAAGAAATTCAAACACTAAATCTTGTGAAGCAAGGTGTTTGCCATCGTCCTCGACCCAATAGTAAAAATATTACTAATGAAAAATGAATTGGGAGAAAAAGGGGAAAAATGGGTCACCTTACTACAAGAATACAACATGGAGATCCTATCAATGAAATTGGTAAGAGGACAAGCACTCACTCAAACGATAGTTGAGGCAGCAAGCTGAAGCAGGACCCGAGCTTACAGTTCAACAATACCAGCTCAAAGATGTCTCCCTAGGGGAGTGGTACAATGATATTTTATATTATTTGTTGAACAAAAAATGTCCACCTCGCTTGCAGGGAATCCAATAGTGTGCCCTCAAACTAAAAATTAGGAGCTATATGCTGCAAGGAGTTGTACTTTACAAAAAAAACTATGAAGGGGTCTACCTCTAGTGCCTCGGAAAATAAGAAGAGGTGCACGTGCTGAAAGAATTCCATTTCAAATTTGGTATGGCCCATGGTTCTAGCCCTTCTACAGCCCATAATAATGTTCCATGTCTACTAGACCACCACAACCAGAGAAAGGAACATTGTTGTCCCGCTGCAACTAGTCTTAGAGGTAAGACCATTCACGCGATGGGGTCTCAACTTCATTGGAGCAGTAAGCCAACCATCTTCCATGGGTCATAGGTACATTCTAACTACATCTAATTATTGTACTATATGGACATAAGCTATTGCATGTAGGCAATTTACTACAGAGGTATTTGTTGATCTCCTTGAAATTTTCATTGTGAATCATTTTGGTTTCCCATATGCCCTAGTCTATGATAATGATCCTCCCTTTGCTTCACTTAAATTCGCTAGTTGGGCCTTTGATTACCATATTTCCATTAAATTCTGATCCAACTACTATCCCCAAGGCAATGGCTTAGTTTATTCCATGAACAAAAACTTGATTAATGTCATCAAAAATTTGCTTGATAGGAATCCCAAGGACTAGCATACCCAAGTCTATTTTTCCCTTTGGGTAGATCATACATGTCACAAGGTTGCATTGGGAGATTCCCCTTCACCTCATTTATATCCTTGATCTTGTGTTCTTGATTCACCTAAAAATCCCCATCCTCCAATTCATCAATGACTTCTATGAAGAAGGGGATCGAAGGGAGGCTAGCTTAGTTGACCTAATCCAATTAGAAGAATTACGTGCATGTGCCATTGAAAAAAATTCCAAGCATCAAGCTATGGTCAAAAGATGGTTTGATCGATGAGCCAAAGTGAAGGCCTTTAGGATTTCTGATCTAGTCCTATGTTGGGACAAGGCCCATGAGAAGAAAGGGGGACATGAAAAATTCAACAAGCTATGGCTTGGCCCCTTTCAAATTGCTGAAATTATTGGAGATAACACTTTTCACCTCAAGACCTTAACTGGAGAATATGTCACATTTCCCATCAACGGGAAGCACCTGAAGCATTATTTCCAAGCCTGAGCTCTCTCAAGCTTCTCTTGTAAATACCTATATATAGGTTAGTTTAGGTTTCTTTTGGTTTCCTTGGTTTACTGCCTCATGTTGCTTTTGGTTTTGTTTGTTCCCTAGCCAATTTTGTTTTTTTGAGAGTGTCTTTTTGTTCCTGATGTGGTGGCCATTCTCATTCAACGAACAATTCACTTTTTGGCCCAATCTTAGTGTTCTTTGATTGCGGCTATGAGATGATCTCCTTAGTTGAACATTGACTTAACCTAGAATGTGGCCCTTAGTTGAATCTTATCACATCTCATCTTGGATCCTACACATGATAAACATTAATTGATTTTGAAGAGTTGTGCATTGGTTGTTATGATAAGCTAACAAGAAAAAAACATAAGTCAGCTTCAGCGACCACTGTGGTTCCAAGCCCACTATAAGCTTCAATTCTTACACGGTTGAGCAAGAAAAATAGCATTAAAACAATATAAAAAGGAAAGAAAATAAAGAAATGTTAAAGACAATCAACCATATGGGTGTGTGGACAAAATTACCGAGGCTATGGATGCCCAGGTGGCAGTAGAGCAATGTTTGAAGGGTCATAGCACCAACTTCATTGGGGATATGGACACCTAACTAGATGTGGAGCAATGTCCAGGTTACTTTTGGAGTTAGATGATTCATATCTTGTTCAATTTAATTAACTACTATTTTTTATAGTCTCCAAAGAAAAGGAATGAATTCACTACCTACACACACTTCTTAGACGATGTTATGATTTGATTCAGCCAAGGATCTTGTTCTCCTTTGATTCCCCTAGTTAAATTTTAAAATTTGGCCCCTGGTCTGCAAAACCAGAGATTTTGGGTTCTAAATGAAAAATTTACCCTTAAAATTCTAAAGAGCGTTCTCTAGCGGAGTCGCCATTTGTTGTGCCTATAATACACATGCCATGTTTGGAATGGGTACCCTCTCTCTTCGCTTTGTCGGGTAACTTTTTTCACTACCTCATTTTGTGTGCCCCCTATTTTTGTGTCCTAGCTAGTCAAGGAATCTTAGAAGAGCCCCTTTGAGTTGATCATATTATGCTACCCTCAAATATTCAAGGCCTTGGGCCTTTGCAAAATTTCCTTGGTTGTTTTCCTTCAATATTCAAGATTGCCATCCTTGGAGCAATGTGGGTCTTCCTATGCGGGTTGCCCTTTACGGGAATCCCTAGCTCCCCAACCATTTAGAATGGCCTTCGCATCATGTCCTTCCACACCACAGAACCTGCACCCTCGGTGGCCTTTTTCATCGTCGATTTCTCAAGTGGCTAACACTTGACTATCGCCCGCTCAGTGGACTCCGCTATTCTTGCCATCGTTTTGAAATGTGTTCTCACCAACTGCAGCCACCACCATACTCACATTTATGAGGGGCATTAAATTTCATGATTTTTATAAATAACCTAGTTTGAGCTATCATTTTCACTTGCAAATATTCATAAGACTTGTCAGAGCTGGTTGATTTCTCCACCTACATGCCCATGTTCTGCCATCGTTGTTTGATTCTCTTGATTGTTGGGATTCATCATCCTTCATGCAGATTATTGAGGTAGGGTCTCTCCCGCTACTTATTTGTAATGTTCTGTTTGAAATCTCACAAAATTTTCAAGTTTTTTTTAGGAAAGGGAACCTTAGTTTGATAGAGTGGCCCTTGGTGCACAAAAACCACGTCTTAAAAATTTGAAAACCCTCAAAATGTGTTTGTTTGAGTCTGGTAGAACTCAACACCCCATCCACTATTCTTGAACTAGGGTGTTCATGCCCTGCATACCCATAGCTTGACCATTGTCATCGCCTCCCTTTGAAAATGTTTAAACTTTCACAAGATGGTAGATACCTCCATCGGGCTCGAAACTACGGGAAGCCTCCTCAGCTTGGCCTTTTATAGAATTTTTTAAAATTCATGTCCTAAAGGAGGCCTTTGACCTTCTTGGGTTTGCATGCATGGGCCTCCACCAGCAGAGTTCCTTTTGAGCTTCACCATTTCAAACAGTTGACGGTTTACATCCTCCCACTACATAGGTCCAACCTCTTCAATTGGAATTCAAGCTTAAATGCCTAAGTCCTGACCCATTGTGGATTTCTCCTTGTGGACCTTTGTCTATGGGTTTTTGTTTGGGCTTCACCATTTCAAATGGCCTACACATCCCATCTATTCACCCAATTGAGCCCTATGTTCACACCCACTATCTGAGCTCGATGCCAAGGCAAATCCCTCATGTTTATCATTGTTCATGAACTTTTGTCTGACTCTTGTCATGTCAAACACATGAAGACTACTATTTTCCTATTATGAGGAACTCGGCCCTACTTTCTCCCTTTGATTATCCATGGGAAAGTGACTAATGCATGCACCTCTTGTGAACCCGATGGTGCGGGCCTCCTTAGGCAAACTTCTATCTTGTCTTTGTTGTTTTGAACAATCAAAAACCAATGCCTTCCCACACCTTTCGGCCTACACTCTTGAACTTCAATGACAAGGGGATCTTCATCTCTCAAGGTCAGAGATTCCGCTTGGTGGGATGATTCTTGCGAGGCATTACTCTACTAGCACCATTTTAATGGAGAAGATTCATAACAGTCGAGTGGCCCTCAGATCTTGTATGACGAAATGATGGATTTAACATTCCCAAAGCCTGAAAGTGATTTTGACCCACATGCCAAATAGATTGGTCTCTTTAGTGGACCCCACATCATGATCAAATCTTGGTGCAGGTCAAACCATGTGGGTTATTGTGCCCTATCTGTCATTTGTCCACAACTGACTTTAGAATGACTACCAACCTAGGGAAGTCTGTACCCCTAGGTGATCCAAAAGAAATGTTAGGATCTTTGAGAGATGGATTACCTGATTTAACATAATTTTGTAGGATTCTAGCTAACGTTCCTTATGTTTTTATGCTTGAGCTAATTTACTACTCCTTTTTCTATAGGATATATGGAACCAGTTGTAGGGTCTTTGAGGGCAGCCATGGAGAAAGACAAAGGAAATAAATTTTCTAAAGCACACAGGGGTAAAGATGATAAAGAACAAATGAGATACAAGTTCCAAGGGGAACCCCACAATTCTAGGGTCACCACAGACTAGAAAGAGATATCAGATACTAATCTAGGACACATTGATATTGATGAGTTCAAGTGAAGGGTCCAAATCAACCCCACCATAGAAAACTCCAGAAGGATCAAAATAATTGGGTTGGATAAGGCCATTGGGTTCCCACCTGCCCTTATTTCTCTTGAGCTTGTAATGGCCTATAGAGAGGCATACCAAGAACACACAAAGAAGATAGTGGATAGAGATGGCAATATATTGGCCGATTTATTACCAAATCAATAGGGAAAACTTTTGATATCCCTACCTTTGATGAAATGGAGAAGAAAACCAAGGAATATGCCTAGAAAACATGAGATGTTGACTCCATTAGGTGTAAGAAACTTATCAGTATCGCCTTAAGGAGAAGAGGGGTAGCACAAAAAAATTACCCGAAGAACTCATCAGAAGTGACTTTTACGAGGATTACCATGACTTGGTAATCTTATTAAGTAGAGTTATGGGCCTCTCGACTGCGACCTTCTTTCAAGTATAGATTTTATACTTCATGGAGGAGATAATCTGAGGAGAGACCATGTTCTATTAGGCTAGGATGATCATCCATTGCTTGCATGAGAAATTTGTGGCCATAAAGAAGACTTCACAATTCTACATGACATCGTACCTAGTCTATTTGCTTGTTGACCATGCCCAATACAGGGGACTAGTTGTGGCACCAAATTCGACTCCAAGCAGGGAATTGAAGGTCTATGACAGGTATCCCCAACTTCAGTTCTGAAACTTCAATGGGCATATCATCAAGTTGCTTGGAGGTGACTTTGAGAAAACGGTTACCCATAGCGCCAATTCTTAGATCTTTTGGTTTGGTTTTTAATTCATCCAATTTCCAAATTTTGCATACATCTGAGCCAAGGGTTTCTCAGAGAAACCATATAAGCTACCTCGGTACCCAAATAATTGGGTAGTACTACTTAAACTCTCTTGGCTAGTACTACTTGAACTCTCTTGGCAACTGTAGCAAGCACACACCCTCTTGAATATCAAGCATAGAGTGGGGATCCCTTATCCCCTCACATTTGGATAGAGTATGTATGAAATTCACAGATCCCATTGTGTGAAGTATTCTTATAAGGAGCTAAATGAGTAAAACTTGGATCTCTACAGAACCAGACCATAAATGGACCCTTATGGCAAGATGACGAAGGCAGTCAAGGTCAAGTATGCCTACCTACATAATGTAGAGGAATTTTGAACCAATTGCATAGATGATAAGGGGGTGAATATGCGGCATTACATGCGCATGATGACATAATTTTTCAAAATAATTAACTTGTTTCTAGTGCCAAATCAAATCTTTGAAAATGAGAATATTGTGGTAGATCTGAGGCATGACGTTGTTTCTAATTTGTCACTTCCACTAATCGACTAGAATGAAGAAAAGCTCAATGACCTTGACACTCTAATGAATCCTATGGAGGCAAGAATAAAAAAATGGAGTGATGAGCAAGTTGCTCAATTAAAGCTGTAGGGAGTGACTTGAAGATACGAGGAGCTCAAAGATCCACTAGAGAGTGAGACTGATAATGCCTTTTCCACTACTTCCCCAACTAGGGAGACTTTGGCATCTCCTCCCACTACACGGTCCAAGAAGAGGAAATAAGTGACTGAACACCATCCTAATTCTAGGGTGTATTCAATGAAATCCTTGGAAGGTGAACCTTCCAAGAAACTAAGGAAATCGGGTAGTTTCACATAAAATCCCACCATCTAGGAGGACCTGCTCTGTGAAGGAAGAGAACAACATACCAATAAGCTAGGATCCCCACCTACTTCCTCCATGCATGCAACCATTTCCACTGATGTTACCACTATTTTTGCTTCTCTACCTACTTTTCAAGCGATGATTGCCTCTTTTCTTCTTGTGATGGATATTTTAGTCCACCTTGCCTACACTTCCCCTAAAACCCAATTTATAGCCATAGATTTCTCATTTTTCACCACTTCTCCACTCTCTTCCTCATCCATGTCTCCATCATTATCTCTTCCACTTTCCACCACAATGGCAACAATCCCTACTCTCTTGCTCCCAGAGGCTCTTGCTTGAGACAAATTTCAAATATACCGTCGAAGTTGTCTAGAGTGATCTTGATTCCTATGGTACAAGTTGCCTTGGATCAAGATATTGCTAGCCTCCCTATCCCTCCTCCTCCAATTGAGCCACCAATTATGGAAGAAATGATTCAAATATCTAAAGAGTTGGAGAGGCGAGAGAGGGAAGAAAGCAAAGAAATGGAGGAAGAAGCGGATGAATACCATGAGCATCCAAAATATCAACATCCAGTAATTGATAAAGTGGTGCACAAAGAGGAAGAAACACAATCCTCTGAGGAAAATGTTGAAGATCTAGAAACCAAGTATATTGTGGAAAATTTTGACCCAGAGCTCGAGGAGGAGTTGGCCCAACAACTCAGAGGCGTTGCTGAAGAATTTGAAAAATAGCCCTCCGATGAAGAGAAAGGTATGCATGAGGAAATGGAAGACACTGAACCTCAAAAAAGGGAGCAAGATCAAATCCCTAAGCATGATATAGAGATACCTCCTTTAGAGGAACAAGAAGAGGAAGAAAGAGAAAATAAAGAAGAAGACAATCTTAAAGAAGAGGTTGAAACAAGAAAAGTCCCAGACGTAGAACATCATGAAGAGCATGGGCATAAACAAGAAGAAGAAGAAGAGGGAACCCCTAAGGGGAAGGATAGCCCCAAAGATCACATAGAAACTGAATCCCCATATAATAAAATAGTATTCATTTAGGATTTTGATGATGAAGAAGGAAAAAATATAGAATAGGAGATTCTGGGTGGCAAAGCAATGCAAATTCAATGCACCCGCGAGGAAGAAGGTGATCATAAATCACCAAAACGGAAATCTCATATGCCTAAATGGCTCAAGAGTCAATTGGAGAAGAAAAACCCCACCCCAATGGATCCAAAGGCAAGGCTAGAGGCAATCTTGGCTCAAGCCCAAATAAGTACAAAGAAGGATAAGAAACTGAGGGTCAGATCTCATCTGAAAATGGATGCGTCGAGATCCAGGACAATATAGATAGCTACTTTGGTGATTGGATAAGAGGGAGTAAGCTATAATATTTCTACCGTTGACTTGGGGACAGCCACAAGAGAATAGAAGATTGACCTTCTTCAAGGATTTTTCACCACCATCATATAACAAATAAATAAGGATATGAATCTTAAAGAGGAGCTAAATGCATAGGTGGCAAATTTGATAGCTTATATTGAATAGTTGTTGTCAACTAAGGATCTCCCCACCACGTCGACAACTACCCCATTGCTATTGCCCCAAGATCACATCGGTAAGCTAGAGAAGAGAAAGAATTAGGCAAAGGCTACTGAAGATTGGTTCCAATGTGTCATATATAATGGACATATATGCATCATCCAAACCATTAGAATAGAAAATAGGTTCCTAGAAATCTAGAAGTAGATGGAAGGCATGAGGAAGTTGTGCATTGATTTCATAGAGTTGTACCAGATCTCGTACCCCAAGATCAAGGCTATTCTCAAGATGCCCCAAAAATCATGGGAAAAGGAGCTTGTGTTGGAAAAGAATGATCAGTGACTCGTTGAGACGTGTAAAATGAGCTTAGTCTATAGGAAAGAATTATTAGAATGGGTACTCCATGAAGTGGAACTTGATATTGATTGGGTTAAGGAGATTATAATGGAATGCATGGAGTACCTCAAATTAATGACATATTTCGACATGCCTTCTATTGAGATAGATCCAAAAAAGATAAGGTCATATTTCCTCAAGAAGATGAATGAGGGGGCTATTGACATCCTCACTCCAAATTTGATGGATTTTTTTGCTCGTGCCTTTACCCAATCAAAACAAGTGGTAAAGAATACAACCAAATGTGATAAGGACTAGGATGTGCTCACTGGTAGATCTAAGAAATGGAGCTACCAAGTGCTCCAATCTGACATAATGGATTGGAATAAACTTTAGACATTTATTGGGAAGTTTGTAGGGTATGCTAATATAAAGAAGAATGAGGGACATCTTCTGATTGATGATTAATTTCTCATAGTGTAGCTGCAACAAAGGAAATTAGCTAGAAGACAAAAGAGCTGCAGTGCTGCCCACAAGAGGACAAAATAGACTAAAAGATAAAGAATGTAATTTTATATTGTGAAATATTTGGGGGTAGGTGAAACCCTAATTTGTAGTGAATCCTTGCCACACAATGAGATTAAATCTTGGACATTCATTTTTCTTTTTGAACACTATAAATAGGGGGTATCCTCTCATTTTGAAGAGAGAGTTGAGTTTTTGTAAAGACATGTTATTGGAATGATAATAGAAATTCATTGATTTAGTGCATTCTTGAGTTCCAACTTCATGTTGCATGATTCTTCTTCTAATATGTAGTGAATTTGAGTAGATTAACTTTGTTGTTCTATGTTTTCTTACATGATTTGGTAGATTAGTTAATGTTGTTCATTGGTTTTGAAGAATTATATTGTGTTTATGCCCTTCCTTTTTCATGACTTTTTTTGTTTATTGATGATAAACTACAATGTAAAGCTACTCTGAACATTATATGAATGTTTCACTTAAATTCTATCTCTTGTTCATTCTTTATGGTGAATGAAAGGTTGAAAATATGTAGACCTTAGAAGACTGCACTTGTTTCATGAGATTGTGAGCTAAAATGGTTAAGTGGAACTAGGTTTTGGGAAGGCTGGCCACTATAGGGTCATCCATTATCACTATTCATTGGTAGTTTTAGGTCTAGGAACTTCTTCCTCTCCCTTCCCTTTTGACCTTTTTTTTAAATAGGTGCTTTAGAAAAAGTTCATTGTACATTGTAAAGCTAAATCAAAAGATCAAAGTGGAGTTTAAGACTGTTGTCCTAAACTTACAACAATAAATAAACTTGCTATAAAATTTGATAAACTCCATCCAAGGATCCAATTCTTCTCCAGTTTAACCTCTATAAGGCTGCCATGTGATGACCAGAAAGATCACATCAAACCAATTGAGATATTCCATGCATGTCATGACCTGGCACTCAAGAGATCGTGGGGTGATTTTTACTTAACTTGTTGGAGATTTATTTTAAAGAGAGGTGATGCACTTATGCATTACCTGTGTTGAGAAGTTCCTAAAACACTTATCAATAGTCTTTCATTTTCCTCTCCGCCTCTCCACAACCACACAATAATTAGAACCATCTCCCACATATTCTGAACATACTCAGTTGTGCTCTACTCACCCCAAATAGCCCTTGACTCCTAGTTGACCCTCCTAAAATTTTGGGGTCCTATAGGAATGTCCTTCTCCATCCCAAGCTATCAGGTAACCATATCTAATCTATGCAACTCAATAATATAGGGGTCCCACCATATCAAAAAACACTATAAAAATAAATATCCCCTCCACTTCCTATCATTATCTCTCCACCCTACAAAACACCACCCCAAATATGACCTTCATGTAATATCCCCTAACAATATACCATCCAATCTTCTCCTCAAATCCTCCCAAATACTCACATACTAATATTGTACCCTCCACCCATATTTTTTCTCGCACTAGTAGGCCACTAGAAATGTCTTATCTTGAGCATAAATGATCAGTATATCTGGCCTAGCCACCCTAATATGCTCCCACACCCAAAACTAGAGCAGAGTCATGTGTGTGATGATCAGAGAACATATTTAGAAGATGATGTGCATGTCTCTATACAATTGTGCTAGTACACATGACCCCCATGCAAACTCTCCATCCCTCCTCTCTACTATGTGTCTCACAATGTCAATCATCTTGAGGCTAAAGAATCTACCACTCTTGAATGTTAGGAGGATCCCACTAATTAGATTGCAAAGGTACAGGGGCAATGCTACCATCTCAATCCCCAAACAAGCGTTTATGACCAACTCCTTCCCTTAGATGGGAAGGTCCACTAGTCCAAAAACTTCCAACACACTCCTATCTACCAATCACTTGGGTGTTGCACTGATCAAGTGCCCTCTGATAAGAATTCTTAGTAACCACCATACATCCTCTAGTGTCATTGTCATCTCCCCTCTTGGAGATGGAAGGTCGAAGTCTCTGAGCTCTATCGCTCCATCAATGTTGTCAGTAGAGGGTTGTGTGCTCTAATATTCGGATATCCCAATATATGCAATAATTTGGCATGTGTTAGGGTTACATGCTCCTCTAGGATCATTACCCTTAAGGTCACCTTGAGTACGAAAAAATTCCTCTCTCACATCAGAGTGTCAAAATTTTGCATCCATGCCCTCCATTATGTCAGATTTCCTAATTTTTCATTGCTATTTTCCATCTTTTTCTTCCCTACCCCAGTCTTATGAGTTCTCCCCTATTTTAGGCAGGTTTGCCTCTTTCCCTTTCCCAACACACTCACATGTTTGGCTCCCACGTTCACCTGTTTTCCAAGCATTCCCACCCCTTTCTTGTCCATGCATGAATTCACCCATTTTATCCCTAAAGGAGAATTTTCATTCACCCATTTCACCTATGGGAGATCTCACAATTGCCCCTATGTCTTTTCATCTCGAGGGGTAAATTCACATTCACCCATTTGTCCAATAGGAAAATTCGTATCCACCTATTTCCCATTTTGGAAAATTTGCATTAGCCTTTTCCCAATTTTTGTGATTTCACAATCGTCTATCTCATTTCTTTCCTACCCCTTCATTGTGTAGGTTCACCTCTTTTGGAGAGAGGTGATTTCATAATTTCCCTTCTCCCCAACACACCTGCGCCTGCGATGTGCGTGCCCACCCCTTCCTTTGTTGATCCACCAAATGGGAAAATGTGCCTTATCGAAAGGTCAAATTCTCCCTTACATGGAGAGTTCGTACCCTAATCTACCCATCCCAAAATTTAAAAAACCTGCGTAAATTCAAATCAAAATAACAACGTTGGGATTCAGAGCCTACCTAGTGGGGTAACGCTCACTCATAGTACAACTACCTCACCTCCTCACCTCAGTCGATCAGCTCATCATCGCCCATCGCCTTGTCATCATTCATGTTAGCCATCCTCGTCACTCTCTCTTTCTCTCTGTTTCATCTAGTCAGCTATAAAGTGTGCAAATGAAAATTAGGTGAATAGTAATTTTTCAAATTTACTATTTATATAATTTTCATTTTTTACCGTAATTAGCCTTTTAATTTTTGGGTAACTTTTACCCTTTAGTTAACCCTTTATTAATTTATTTTCCCCTTTTCTTCTGATATTTGTCATTCACACCCCGTGTGTCCTTTTTTCTCTATTCAAATGCCATTCTTCATGTTTTTTCATGCTCTATCGCATAGTGCCCTCTGTTTCTTCATATTGAGAATTCGCCTGAGGACCCATTTTCTTCCCCATATTTCCTCTCAAGGGGGCATACCCTACCATACTCCTACATCCTCCCTTCCTATTTATTTTCTTATGATACTGGGGTATCATTTAACATTTTTTTCTTCTATCAAGCCATTTGTGTTTTATTTTTCTTTGAAACATTTTTATTCTAATAGTATTTCGAAGAGGGGGAAAATGTAGACACCTAAATTTGACCACTTTTATATAGTCAAATTCACCCTCATATTCCTCTATCCCACACCCTTAATTTATATTAATTGAATAATTATTTATTTTATTAATATTTCTCTTCAGCCTAATGTCCCCTAAGGTATTTAATCAATCAATTAAATACTTTACCTCATTCATCTCTAAATTAAATAATAGACCAATTTATTTAATTTAGTCATTAGCCCAAATGAATTAAATCAATTTTAATTCATTTTCTTCTCTCTCCTCAGTTCATATCCTCCATAATTCTCTCTAATCCGAATTAATCTAATTAATCTATGATTAGGATGTGCACACCCCTAATCATCATTAGGGTCACATCCTCCATAATCTCCCACTTTATTTTAATCCATTATTAGCCTGCCTAACCACACATTTGCACAACCTTAATAACCTACTTAAGAAAACCTAATATTCATGTCATTTATTGCATGTGTCCTTAATCAACCCGCATTAATGATTTCTCCTTTTGGAGAAGGCATCTCCTTCCCTATGTGAATTTTTAACTCACATTTAATCCTCTAATGCATTTTAAGGAATTTTAAATTCCTTCTCCCATCCCCATGATGATTTGTGAGCAATTTTTAATTACTCACATGTTGTCTCAAGTACATGTGGACAAGGACCTCCTTTATGAGGATATCTTGTCCCTTTCCAAGGAAAATTAAAGTACCTTCATGTCATCTACACATCACCTCCCTTTTTCCAACACATTTTCCAAATTTCCATTTGTGAGAGCTTGTGAGTTCTCAACTCACCCTAGCCCTTGATCTTCTCCATCATGGCTTAATCTTAGACCTCCATTTGTTTAGGGGCACTTTCTCTAAAAATGGTGGAATTTCCCTCCTTTTGGCTAACACACAATCACAATCTCAAGTGCTCAAGCCATCAATTAGCATTCAAGTCATCACCAATGTTGTAGCATTTTGAGCTATCATATTGTATCCATCCAAATACCCACTGGCACCATTGAATTCCTCATCTCCATAGCATCATTTTGAGCACCATTTAGAGTCATTTTGAAAACAAAGACATTTCAAGCATGAAAGGGCCAACCAAAACAATCAATTTGAAAAAGTTAAAAGGTTTCAATTTTTGTGTGCTTTGTTTAAATTCATCTTAGGCCTAATCCAAGTGTTTGTTTTGTGTTTTTCCTTTGTGAATTTTATTTGGTTTTACATCTTAGGGTAGGTAAAACACTTTCACACAACTATATTAATGGTTTGAGGCATAATTTTTTGAGCATTGGTCAGATTAGCAAAAAAGGATATGATCTTGTGTTTAAGAATGAGAAATATTGTGAGATCTAGAAAGGATTAAAATCATTGATCAGAGCAAGTATAGTTCTATGATTGGTGGAATACTATATTTGATTGCTACTAGACCATATATTATGCATGTAGTTTGTCTTGTGGCTAGATTTCAAGAAGATCTAAAGGAAACACATGTTACTGTAGATAAATGAATATTCACCACTTCGGATTATGAATTATGGTATCCTAAAGATACAGGTGTTACACTTAGTGCTTATACAGATGTAGATTGGGTTGTAAGTATAGATGATAGAAAGAGTACAAGTGGTGGTGCATTATTTCTTGGATGTAGATTAGATGAAATAGACATTGAAGGATATCACAATGTTGTATGATGATCATATCTCTATCTTCTGTGATAATTCTAGTGCAATTAACATTTATAAGAATCCTATAATGCACTAAAAAATGAAGCATATATTTATCATGTATCATTTCTTGAGAGAGAAGGTCATGGAAAATGAAGTCAAGCTTAAGTATGTTTTGACAAAGGATCAGATTGCAGATATATTTATAAAGGCTCTTCCTAAAGATACTTTTGAGTATCTCTGAGATAAAATAAGGGTTATTTCCCCTCATTTTACAAACTAAGATGAATTTGGAGATGCATCAGTCTGGTGGATTCATTGTTCTATCTTTTTGGACTGAAGTTTTTGGTGGCTACCTCTTAGGGGAAGCAAGTATTTTTTAAGTGTTGTCATTATGAGTATCCTATTTTCATGTTAAAGGAAGTTTCAATGAACATATATTTTTCCTTTTCCATTGATTTCAAAGGGGGAGAGAAAGTGCATGTGAAAAAGAGAGAGCATGAAAATGAGAGAGAGAGAGAGAGAGAGAGAGAGAGAGAGAGAGAGAGATCATGTGAAGAGTAAAGAAAGTAATGAGGAAGATGATCTTCTAAGGGGGAGAAGAAAAAAGAAAAATATTGAGAAGTAATTTCAGAACTGGTGTGTGTCTTTGATAGTTTTTCACATCATGTGTTGTCATCAATGACAAAGGGGGATAGTGTTGCAAGAATAGAAAGAGGACTGAAAGTGTTTTAATTGATTTCAATCGATAAACTAGTTATCTTCTAGTTGTTGTTGACTGCATATGTTGAGGATATTGATAAAATTGCATTAAAAGAATGTTACAGGTTGTCAACTATTGAGGATGTTGGTCTGGTACTTGTGAACTATGTTTTTCTTTGTTTTGGCTGAGGTTTGGAAGAATTTTTGTTGCTCCAAATTTCTCTTTATGGTTCTAGAGTTATGTTTCCCTAGTTCTATTGAAGATGGTTTTAGCATTTGGAAGTATCGAGGTTAATTGATCTATGTGTTTTACACTAGTTCGCTTGACCATGTTCCAAGCACTATCTTCAAAGTTGATGAAATGTGTTGTATCTATTATGGATCCCAGTGAAGCATGTGTTTGGGTCACCCTCATTCTAATTCCACCCTAGGATGTTTGGTTCTAACGTAATTTGAATTTGAAGTTGGATGGCTGGATTCGTATCTTTTCAAAGTTGGAGATGGTATAAATATAGAATGTGCTAGCAATGACAAGTGTACAAAAGAAAAGAAGGAAGATAATTGAAAGAGTAGACATGAATTTGATACTATTCTAAAATTGTGCGAGTTATGTGTGTGGTTGATCAGCGCAAAGCTTAACACTGATTTTCTAGATGTAGTGAGTATAAGGCAAACTTTATCATTCATGCAATTGGATCAATGATTGTGGTGGAATCCTTTTTTGCATTAGGATTGTGGTCTCTCTATAACAAGTCTTCTTTGTCTTCGTTTTATCTCTGTGGTAGTGAGCCATTTGGGTTGTAGCCCTATGGATAGTGATTCCTTTTTTCAGGTAGTGAGCCTTATCTTAGGCAATGAGCCTTTTGTAATTGGTTTTGATATTCTCTATAGTGTGAGTTAATTCTCAGCGTGGTTTTTCCCTCATTGGTTTTTCTATGAAAATTTGGTGTTAGTGTGTTTTGTGCAGTGTAATTTGATGGTTAATCACTTCATCAGTTTATGTGTTAGTTCCAATAATTGAATTTAAGGTTATAATTTGTGACAATTGATTCACCCCCCTCTTAGTTGTCTTATCCAACATGTCACATATTAACCCCTTTTAAATAAAACTCAAAATTATCATAGAACCACAATTAAGAAATCATTTCAGTTTCAAAAAGAATTTGATGTCATTTAATATTAGAATAAAAGCTATATAAATCACAAAAAATCCAAGAAGCCATCCATCCAAAGCAAAAATAAGCAATGTAATAATTTGAGCAATATAAGTACAAAGGGTTATGCTATAACCGTAATGGAATCACCATAAGAGCACAAGTGAGGAACAAATTCTTGTGACTGTAATGATGTGATCTATAACTCTATTGGTCATGTGGCATAGTTTTGCTATAAAAAATACAAGATGCATTTATGTGTGGCCCAAGTTTAATGTGGCCATGTTGTGATAGAAATGGAGGCACTCATATGAGCACAATTCATGTATAAATCACTATCATCACAATGAGGTTTCAATCATCATTGGGTGAATTCTAGTTGACTCAAGTTTAACAGGTTATGATGTAATGATAGCATGATCAAAGAGCGATCATAAAGAGCCTATAACTTTGGTTGATATGTAGAGTGGTTGTGTTATTTCAATTATGTAGTGCATTCAAGCACAACCCATGTTTAATGAGCTATTCTAGAGAGTGATCAAGATTTTCTAAACCTTATGAATGTTACTAAAAGTGTATAGCTTAAACTACATACCAAGTTTGTTACATACTTGAATGCAATCTTGGGCTACCATAAACTATAATAATGTGATCTACTAATAACCATTATGGAAAGTATTAAACCAAGACCCATACTATATAGGATACATTTCCATGATCAGGTTTGCAGACCTTAATGATCAAACATAATATTTCCACACTTTAGGATACAATCCAAGATCATACCACAACCTTGTCAAGAGAGATAATTTTCTAACCCAATAATTAAGGTTGTTTTTGAATAGCAACAGAAGCAATGGTAAAATCATGACTATGGTAAAAAACCTAGGGCTCCGCAGAAACATAAACCATAACTCTAACAGATTAGTGAGGTTACAATACTAGAAAGATTGAGACATTGTAGCCAATAAGAAAATATTGCAATCTAAATATTATAGCCAATAAAAATCACACTATGTAGCTCAGTGACATTTGTAAATGCAATATATGGTAAGAAGAATGGAAATCCCTTGAGGTGTGTCAATAAAAAATAGGCTGAGTAGTGACAAGATAATAAAGCTCAAACCTTGCATAGTAGAGTGGAAATTTTAACAGAGAGTTTTCTTACCCCCTTGCTAACCTTAAGGGTTTTCCAAATGCTATTGATAGTGTTAGACAAGTAAAATTCAATTAGGGAATGACTATCCAAATGAATTAACCGTGGTAATCATAATTTTAATGTTTCTTCTTAGTCATTCTATAATGGAGGTAGTGGATTGCATGTTTGAGCTATGTTTTGAGACTCATTAAAGATGGGAGAATAGTGAATAATACCTTGTGGATTATGAAGTAGTGACAATAAGGTTGAGGGATCTTAAGACCCACAATACCATGAAATAATAAGTCCCTTGTAGTAAGTAGGCAGATTATAGGGCATAGTTTGATTTTATAGAAGGATGATCATGAAATGAATCTTCAAGTGAAAGTGAGTGAGTTGTTTGAGATTTTCGTCGAGGGTGCAATATCCAATCTTAAAGGCAGTTAGTAAAGAAATAAATATGCAAGAAAATAAAATCCTACAAAATAAAAATTCACAATATTATCTTGCATAATTTCTTGAATTTGAAGACAAAAATCTCATTGTATCTTGATGAAAGTAATGACCTTAATGGTCAATCACTGACAACCATGATTTTAAAAATGCTATTGTGCTTATGGAGGCAACATTTTAAGCAAGGCAATGAGTGGTGATTTGTAACAATGGCAAGTATGAAGGAATTTCTTTATATAAATACTATGCAGCCTAGCTTAAGACAACATTCTTAGAAGAGATTGAAGGTGGATTATGGAGCTCAAGGGTTATCATGATAAATATTAAAGAAAAGACTAAGATATATTTAAAATCCACTGTCATGAAGATATTAAAGATGTCACATGAAAACCCTAGCAACTAGAGTAATGAATACAATACCAAAGAGGACAGTGTGCTGGGATAGATTTAGGAGATCTCCACATTATCTCATCACAAGCAAGTACATCATTTATTTATTTATTTTAAATTAAAATAAATAATTCTAAACCTTATATAGGATACATTGATACTTCAAAATCATTTGAAATAATTTGAGATTATGCAAATATATGTCAATTAAATACTTAGATTATAAAAAATAGTGCAAACATTGTAACCCTTGTTGAGCAGAGCAGGAATGAGATAAGAAGAAATGAATCCTATGCCTCCTATCACACACATCTCCTTACTATTTTGTGTCATTCTTTATTGAAAAACTTCTCCATTTTGGTGGGCTACGCCTGAAAATAAGGTTTCGACGAAGGTTTTAGAGTATTTTTATTAAAATGAAAGCTCCATTTTAGTGGGCTATGCCTAAAAATAAGATTTTGATGAAATTTTTAGATTATATTTATTAAAGTTTTAAATTATTTTGGTGGGCTATTGATTCTTGATTCCTTAAATGATTTATGCCTCACCGGACAACTACTCCAAATTCGATGAGTTGAAAATTGATCTTAGATTTTTTGGCCCTTTTGGATGTGATGCAAGGGTTAGATTTGACCCAAAATACTCCAAAATTGCAGCTACCTTTTGGATCTAGCAACCACTCCTCAGCTTCAAACCCTCATAGATTTGGCCTCGTAGGTCCGATTTGGATGAAACAAAAGGAAAAATCAACTTTCTCGAACCTCTCGAATGCAATGGTGAGCTTAGATTTTCACCAAAAAGCTCTGATATGAACCTACAATAAAGAGCCAAAAATGGGACCTCCCCAAATCTAGTATCTCTCTTCAAAAAAAGACTCTCCACTGGCACCTGACCCACTCTAATACCATGTTAGAACTGGCTATGTCTACCAGGATCTTGAGACCAAATGGAAGGCACAAAAAAAGAGAAAATAGTGTGACAATAATAAACTGTATTCCTATCCATATGATTCAATGATATGAGATGATTGTTTACAACCCCTTGGTTAGATAGCCAAGGTGAGTACATAGGAGTGCATAAGATTATTTCAAGTGTCGTAATATTATGACATGAGACAACTATGAAAATCTATCACTCCACCTAAACTAGAAAAG
Organism: Sequoiadendron giganteum; assembly: GCA_007115665.2. NCBI lineage: Eukaryota > Viridiplantae > Streptophyta > Pinopsida > Cupressales > Cupressaceae > Sequoiadendron > Sequoiadendron giganteum. Next base: position 535,247,221 of record CM021109.1, read on the forward strand.
TGATAATGTGATAATCACCACAAATGGTGGATCACCCATAAAAGGTGGAGAGGTAATCACATGATATGTCCATGAAAGGTGGAAGTGATAAAGTAATAACATGATAAGTCCACCAAAGGTGGAAAATCTCCAACTACCTCTTATGTGGTCCCTAAGTAAACTTAACTAAGGTGCAATCATGACCTAGGACAAGGTACAAAATATTTAATTAAACCAACATCCTCCCTTAAGTGCAAATTAGGGAGAATGTACACAAAAAAAAAAAAAGCAAGATGGGTCCCAACAACTTGGCCATGTTAGGTACCCATGTACATATGCAAATGAAATCTCTCACAAACAAAGAAACGGAGAAAACTCAATGGGACAAAACTCCTCTCCAAAAAAGAGATGAAATACAATAATGATATCCATCACAAATCCAATCAATCTCCATCCACATAAAGGATGAAAAGAGAGACCATTCATCCCCTCATAATGAGATAACCTACTGCAAGAGAAGCACTAGAAGTATACTTTGAAGTAACACTAGAATCCTCAATCTAGCAAGCAAGGAAATATATTTTTGTTTGCTATTGAAACCATATGTGAGTCACTAATTGAATCAAGCTAGAATCATGATAAAAGCAACAACAAACCCGATGTCAAAGAACATTGGAAAACTCGTAAACTGGCACATCTTTGGAATCTATGAAGTAATAGTTGATTAAGAAATGATCTAGAATTGAAATGAAATGCAAAGAAAATGCAAACCTAGTGCACACAAAAAAGGAAATAGTGCATACACTAGTGAATGTTCACATCTGCCTCCATGATGAAAAACAACTTCAAATTTGTGTAGATGATAAAATCTGAAAAAATGGTCTACACCACTATGAAGTTCTTGAAACTATCTTTACATCGATATCTCATTTGCCAAAAATGGACACTATGGCCAAAAGATGATTTTTTCAAAAAAACTGAATTTAGCCTGTAGGAAATGGGTTTTCTAGCAAAAAAAGGTTTATTTATGATTTGATTTCTAAAAAATCTACTCACTTTTTGTAGATAAAAAATAAAAACCCAAAAGTATTTTGATGTTAAAAACAAAATCCATAAATCGTGTTTTGACCCAACAAGGAGAAGATGAAAAATTGGATTTTTTTAACCTTTAGCCAAAATACAATGACATGCACCCCTTTTTGTATAAAAATTTCCTCCAGATCTGTGCAAGATTTACAAAATCTAAAAGATACCCAGTTTAGATTCTGACCCTAGCTACAAAACCCAGAAATCATTTTTTCCTACAAATGAGTGAAATCTGAATTTTTGAAGCAAAATTGATGACGGCTCCAATAAAAAACGGCTTGCAACAAACCTTTGTTTGCCAAAAATGCAAATGGTGATCAAATTGAGTGAAACAAAAGCCAAATATGACTCTCTTGAGCCTCCTGAATGCAATGGTGATCTTGGATTTGCACCAGCAAGATCCTATATGAACCTGCAATAAAGAGCCAAAAATGGAACCTCCCCAAATCTGGTATGTCTCTTCAAAACAAAATCTTCAATGACACCCAACCTACTCTGATACCATGTTATAATTGACTATGGTTGCCAAGATCTTGAGACCAAATGGAAAGCACAAAAAAAGAGAGAATAGAATGTGACAAGAATAAACTGTATTCTTATCAATATGATTCAATGAAATGAGATGATTTGTGATTAATTTACAATAAGAGACCCCTTGGTTATATAGCCAAAGTGAACATAGAAGGGCATAAGATTATGAAAAGTGTCATAATATTATGACATGAGACAACTATGAAAATCTATCACTCCACCTAAAGTGGAAAAGTGATAATGTGATAATCACCACAAATGGTGGATCACCCACAAAAGGTGGAGAGGTAATCACATGATATGTCCATGAAAGGTGGAAGTGATAAAGTAATAACATGATAAGTCCACCAAAGGTGGAAAAGCTTCAACTACCTCATATGTGGTCCCTAAATAAAATTAACTAAGGTGTAATCATGACCTAGGACAAGGTACAAAACATTTAATTACACCAACAGAAATGGAGAGTTTCAAACTACCATAAGATAGTGGTTGCAAAAAGGGGAATTTTGACAATGTTGTTGGAATCTTAATTTCCATAATTTAGATTTTTTGGAAAGGGCAGAACTTTTCTTGGAGGATGATTGTAGACATGAACATTTTAGGTCTAAGTTTTTCAAAAACAACAAATGAATTTTCAAGAACATTAATGGGTAGTGTGTCAATGATTTTTTCAGAAGGAGGTTGTAGGTGAAGCACAATTTAAGTGCAAGAAGAAGGGAGGTGAATGAGAGATGAATTGTGAATGATATTGTTGGTTGTAGCACACCTATGAGTCTGATTTTTAATGTCATTCATCAGCCCAAAGGTCCTAATATGTTATCTTTTCAATTTGGTTTCAATTTCATGTGTTGCAGGAGACTTTGAGTAATGAAATTCTCATATGTCTGTTGTTGATTTTGATATCGGTTTAATTCAAATCTTGAAATTTCATTGTATATTTGAAAGGTTTTGAGAGTTGTAAGAATACTATTTCATAATTTTTATCAGAGTGGGAGTTCCTAAGTGTGAAATAAAAAGCGTTGATGTGGGGTAATTTACTCCAAGACCCATGGTGTTGTGTGTGTGATTTGCATGTAGACAGATTGTCAAGCATGAGGCAGTCTATACCTCAGAGGTTGAATATTGAGAGTGTGTGGAAATTGTTTGAAAAAATGCCAAAGAAGAAAGGAAATTATTTTTCATAGTTGTGTATGTTGATGAACAGGGAGGAGAAAATCTCTCAGAATTACACTTTGAGGAAGACATAGAGAAAGAGAGTGAGAAATAAAAGAGAAGTGCAATAGAGGTTGAGAGGAAAAAAAAAAGGTGCAACAATTAAAGAGAAAAATGATGTTGTAGTAGTACATGGGTTTCCTTTAGAGGAATTAAAAGTATTTAAAACTTGAATTGCATCTAATAGGGAAGGTGAATAAGATATGGCAATAGATAGTGGTGAGGAAAAGGTTATAGAGAAAGAGGTAATGCACAATATTTTTCATTTTTATAATGAAGATAAAAGTGGATTTTGTGTAGATGAAAAGATTGCAACAGTGGAATAAGAGTGGGATGCATTGGTTATAGGACAATGAAGTGGTATAGTTGCATTTTTATTATTGAAGGCATGCAAGAAGAGAATAAAATTGAAATTACAATGGATGATGAGAAGGTAAAATCTTTTCTTATTGAATTTAAGAAAGATTATTTTTATGCTGAGATGGATGAGTTAGTGAATGTAGATGAGATGGTTTAGTTAGAGTTTGTTAGAGATGATTGGTATGCAAATAAGGGTTTATATGGTGTTGTAGAGTTAAGTGCAGGTGCAATTTGGTGAAGGAGGATGGAATATGGTGGATTCAATCCCACAAGATTGGAGGAGAAGGTGGTTAGGTTATGGTGGAGCTGATTCCACACTGAGGAAGAGGGGTAAAGAAAAGAGTTGTTAGAAGAGGAGGTTGCTTATTACAATTAAGTGTTGTAAGAGGAGAAAGAATAAATAATCAGAGGTACCAATTTTAGTAGTGGATTCTGTTACAAGTTTCTTGCAATTTGAAAGAGTAGTTCTACTACTCAACTCCATTTTGTGAGCCTATGCTCACAAACTTCCTACCCAACATGTCTGATGAAGGAGCATTTGAGGGAACCAAAAATCTTACATCAACAAAAATGAATTTAATTTTGATGTGGCATGGATTATAATTATTTTTATGTCTTATTTTGATTTTATTATCCAAAAATCAGAATTTAAATAATTGGACTAATTTTTGGTTGCTTGGTGAAAGTGGAGTTTGAGCTAAAAATTGCAATTTAAATGTTAAATTGGAAAAATTCAAATTTTGGCGTAAGATTTATTGGGGGTTACAAAATTTTTCATGTTAATAAACTTGCATTATTTTCCATAGGCGAGAATGAGATGCCCATGATGTACATGCTAGGAAAATTTTAAAATTGGATTCCAAATTGTGAAGGCAATAAATTAATGTGAAAATTAGTGGAGACCTATCATCCTGGAAAGAGTGCAAACATGAATTGGAGAGATTGATATTTTATTTTATTATTTTTTTCTTTTCTTTTCTAGGTTGGGTGTGTAAATGGAGAATTCAAACTGCCATAAGATAGTGGTTACAAGAAGGGTAATTTTGACAGTGTTGTTGGAATCTTAATTTCCAAAATTTGGAGTTGCTGGAGGGAGGCATAACTTTTCTTGGAGGATTATTTCAGACATGAAGAGGGCTGGTTGAGGGTGTTGAACAGAAAAAAATGACTTTACAAGAAAATTGGGCAATGTGCCAATGATTTTTTTTAGAAAGAAGTTATAGGTGAAGCAGAATAGAAGTGCAAGAAAAAGGGAGGTGGATGAGAGATGACTTGTGAATATTTTTTTTGGCTGTAGAAAAATTATGAGTATAATTTTTAATGTATTCATTATCCCAAAGGGATTCATATGTTATCTTTTCAATTTGGTTTAAATTTCATGTGTTGGAGACTTTGAGTGATGAAATTCTCATATGTGTGTTGCTAATTTTGATATTGGTTAATTCAAATCTTGAAAAGTTCATTTTATGTTTGAAAGGTGCTGAGAGTTTCAGGAATTCTATTTCATCCCCCTTTAATATAATCCTTCACATAAATCACTATCTATCATGTTGGGACTTAATATTTTAGCCTCACAATTCTTCATTAAGTTTCGCTTAGTATTTTAACTTAGGTCCCCCCCTACACATTTTTATAAATAATATGATACATCCTTAATGGATCCCAATGGGTTAAAGTTTCCTAAAATCCAAAAAATTATGTGTTTGACATTTTAAGGTCATTTTTTATTGTTTGGTAAATTGTCGAACTTGTAAACTTGTTGGACTTTCTCTACTATGTATACCTTTCCACCCACCCTAGATTCACTTTAATCCCTATTGGAACTTTGGCCTTAATCATCCCAACTTTGATTTCTACTTAAGTTTAAGATTCCTTTATTTTTATTGGCCTTTTGGAATTTTCCTTTCTTGACACTACAACCAATGGTATGAAGCATAGTTCATTCTTGACTCCTAACCCCCAAGAGTTCAAAAATCCCACCTAAATTTGTTTACTTCCATTAAACCTACTAGAATAACTTGAAATACCATGTGGTTTTAGGAAAAATTCAAGGTACACTAGAGAGGTATTGATGACCATCAAACATGCATTTTACCACCCAACAACTTTCCCCTATAGTTTTGGCACCTGATTGAAAGTGGCTTTCGATAGAAAAAGCTAGATGGGATCTAGGGTTTCATTTATAGCTTGATTTGACCCTACACCGACATGAGAACTCCTAAAAACACCTATTTATACCCAAATATCATGGATTCAACATGATGGAACATCATTAATGATTTAATGGGTCACTACAACCACCAGATTTTATTTTTAGGTTCCCAAAAAATATTGTTAAATTGAAGGGAGATATATTTTAAGGGAAAAGGAATATTTAACACCATGCCTAGTTTATTGAATTGACTAAATGTGCAAAAAATTGACACTTCACACCATCTCTAGTCCATAGGTTAAGTGAATTTCACAAGTACTTTTGGGCTCTTTGAATTTTGATTTGGAAGTCTTTAATGTTCAATATGATGAAGAATGGGAAGGAGTCTATTTTCTCACACCTTTAGGTAGATTCACATATCCCAAAAGGTTGTTTTTTGTGTTTATAATTTTTCACAATGATGGATAAGGTATGATAAATCCTTGTAATAACATACAACCATATTTCTCTCCCAAGATCAAAATTTTCTTGTTGTAAATCTACATATTCAACTTATTCATTCATTGTAAGGGTTGGTCACTATAGTTTTGTGTAGAATGCATGCATATATTGTTAAGGTTTAAAAATATTTATTAGTCCACCATTAGAGTTGCTCACTTAGAACTTGTGTAGAGGTAGCTACAAGAATATTTACAATTTTAGAAGGTTTTGAATAGTATGGTATAATAGGTTCCTTACTATTGGAATTTTTACTTCACCACATTTTTTGGTATGATTGTAATAGAGATCAAATAATTGTTATAGCACTTTGAATTAACACAAGATAGAGCTAGAAGATAGAGGAAAAGTGGTCCACAATTCTTGGATCACATCTTCTAGCACTAACGAGATTTATTTTTAAAATTCTTCTTGTTCTGTAAATTTTCACATCTTTAATGGAGCTCAATAGGTCAATTCTGGATCATAGAGGAGTGTTAATGGTGTTTGATGGCCTCATTACTATGTGGATACTTCTTTTTAGCCTCATCGATTTGGGAAATCATTTATTCGGGATATTTAATCACCTTTTGACATTTGTGTTTTTTATTTGAAGTCAAGTGGTCATGCCTCTTTTCTTAGCAAGAATTACTCTGAGGTAGTCTCTGCTTCTCGCTCACTGGCTTCTTTCCCCAATAACATTCACATTATTTCTAAAGCTCCCTTCAATCCAAAATCTCCTTTTTCGTGCCTTGCCACTTTCCCAAACAACATTCTTGTCTCTTACCCTAAATCTTTTGTCCCTATGTGATCCCCTCTGACCTTACCAAACAACATTAATATCAATTAGAGGGCTCTTTTGGATCCAAAGGTCAATGGCACTAATGAGGCTATGCATAGTGGGTAGTATCATTTCAAGTCTCACTTGCAGGGGAAGGTTAATGCTTCGAGATGTAGTGGCAAGGCGTGGGTTTCGAAATAGTGAATCTCAAAGGATCAAGATAATATTACTCTTCTTGATTCCATCTTGTAGTCATAGATCAAGTATCTCAAGGAGGTGGCCCACATCTATAAGTTTTGGAAATTTACTCATCTTTCTTTTTTGAAATGTTGGATTTTTCAAACTTGGGAAGGATCTAACCAGGTATTCTTTTTAGATAAGGGGGGAGGATTTTTTGTAGTGCTTTTTTCTGATAAAGACTCTAGGAATGTTTTTATAGAAAAAAAAAAGATTTGTGAGGGTCATGGTTTATTCTCTACCCTATGGATTCCAAATTTTTTCCCTTCATAGACTATGGTCAAACTTGTTCCTTTTTAGGTTTAGTCACAAGGGTTATCGTTGAAGTACAAAGAGTCTTACATTATTGAAACTCTAAGAAATCAGTTAGGCATATTTTTGCATCAAGATTTGCAAATTTTTTTCCAACCCATCGTTGCCAATTAGGTTTTGTATCCTTATTGACATTACAAAAAACCTTCTAGCAGTTTTCAACATCAAGTAAATCCACAATTTGTGGAAAGAGAAGGTGGTTATTGGGGATCCTAAGAATTTTTTTTTTTGGTCACTTATCGTTTCATCTTTCAAAAAAGTGTGTGGTGTTTAAGGATCGGTACATGGAAGAGGTAGGGGAATCTCCTAAAGTTTCTTTTAACTATTTGAATTTCAGATCAATTATTGCTTGTTCCACTCTTTCTGAGGATTTAATGCAAAATATTGATTTAACCTTCGTGTCTAAGGTTTTTGATATTTTTCTTAAGTGGAATCAAAATTCCAATACTTTAAGCACATAGTTTAAGTATAAATGATTTTCGAGTAATGTGTTGCATCAGTGTGGGGTTTCAAAATTTTCAGTGCTAGAATCAGTTGGGGATCTTCTTTGTAGTTATTTTTCATTGAGATAAGATGAGGTTGTGCAATCTTTTTACCTTGATGAGGTAGAACGTTTTCATGCCAAATTTCCTTTACTTCAAGCTAGTAATTCATCACTTGTTGGCTTTAGCAATGTTGAGAACATTATTAAGTTCTCATGTTGACACATTAAGCCTATTTTTGTTTCCTTTGTACCTGGCTAGGAGAATATTTTGTTGTCTCCCATTAATATTTATCTTCATTCTCTCAAAATTTTGGTCCCTGATTTCAAGAGTGTTAGTTTTCAACAATTGAATCAATGCACTTCAATGTTAACAATGGGATTGGAAAATTAATGTGATGAAATGCTAAAGGTTTTTGACAACCAAGATGATGAGGGTAGTTACATCTTGTATTCTCAATAGGTTCTTCAAGGCTCTAATGCTTATTCCTCTAGACTGCCCTCTGATATGAATTTTGAGAAACTTTTTGATGAAGCTTTATTTTCTATAGGTGAACAAATGATAGATGATATTTCTTATGAGATATTTGGGGAAGGGGAGATTTCAGATGGTTTAGTTTCTTTATCAATCTCTCAGACCCATTGTCTCCTTCTTAAACTAAAAAATCTCTTGCCAAGAGAGGGAGGAAATATTTAGCTACCAAGCAGCAAGAGGAAATAGCAACAAGAATTCGGTTGACATTAGATGTCAAAATGGGTGTAGGTGAGAAACAAAAAATACCAAGGAGAGCATGTTTCTCTCCCAAGTTTCAATGAGGATAATATCTTGGAATGTTAGAGGCATAAGTTCCCCTAACAAAAGGGCCCAAGTCAAGCATCAATGGGATGCTTGTGGGGGAAATGTAGTTGTCCTTTAAGAAACTAAAACTTCAGATGAGACTTTTAAATCTATTAGTAAGAATTGGAACAAATGGAAAGATTTTCATTCACCATCACATGGAGCTTCAGGAGGCTTGATCACTCTTTGGAATGCTAAATCTATTAAAATTAGTAATGTTACTTGTGAGCATAACTGGCAGCTAATGTAGATTAATCATTTTGACTTATTTTTTAGGTTTTTGAATGTTTATGGGCCTAATAGTATATTAGGTGAGAAGTTGTTTTGGGAAATCTTGAAATAGAGACTGGATATGTTGGGACAAGACAAAGTTTTTCTATTAGGGGATTTCAATTCAATTACAAGATTATTAGAGAAAAAAGGTGGAATATGTCCCCCAAAAAAAGACATGGAATATTTTGTTGATTTTATACAAGATAATGCTCTTGATATAATTCCACCAAATGGGGGGTTTACTTAGAAAAATAGGAGGAAAATTTTTCTTCAAATTGTGGAAAGGTTAGATAGTTTCTTAACCTCTCTAAAGTGGATTTTAAGTGAATTTGATTTAACATCAAAAAAATTATCCTTTGTTGCCTCGAATCATTTTGCAATTTCACTAGATTTGATGCCAAAAAAAGTAAATTCAAAGTTTCAATATTATTTTAAGTGTGAGACTATGTGGTTTAGGCATCCAGAGCTTATCAATTTGTTAAGGAAATGGTGATTGAATGCACCTTTTTTCCATGGTTCTATAATGTTTCAGTTGAGAAAGAAGTTGGATCGTGTTAAGCAACATTTAAAAGTTTGGAATCAACAAGTCTATAAGAATGTTTTTGTGTAGAAAGATCTGGTTTGCAAAATTCTTGCCGAGGTAAATAAAAACACTATTGCTAATGGCCTTGAAAGTGTTATATTTGAAGAACAAAGTAACTTGCTAGAGGAATGGAATTAATTTTTACTGAGAGAGGAGATCTATTGGAGATAGAAATCAAGATATTATGGTTGAAATATGGCGATAGGAATACAAAATTATTTCACATTTCAACTCAAATCAAGAAAGCAAAAATTACTATTTTCTCAATTCATGATAGTGTGTTAGGTGTCTTGCTTACAAAAAAGTAAGATATACAGAATGAAGGAATCAAATGCTTCTCTTCCCTATTCACTACCAAAAAGTATGAAAATGTTTAGTTAGTAAGACAAAGAGAAGAGATTCTCAAAGATATCCCGAATTTGGTCTCTCAGGAAGATAGTGTTAGGATGTTGGCTCATTTTTCTCTAAATTAAGTAAAATAAGTGGTATTTTCCATGCCTCCTAACAAAGCTCCAGAACCTAAGGTATTTACTGCCATCTTTTATAAAAATTGTTGGGAGTTCATCAGGTTTGATATTCTAAATTCTTTGGAGGAGTCAATAAATTTAGGTGGTATATTTAAGAAGTTCAATGTAACTAATATTGCTATGATTCCAAAAGTAGCTTCTCCAAATACTTTCTCAAAATTTTATCCTATTTCTCTTTGCAACACAATATATTAAATTTTTACAAAGGTGATTTTCTTTGGTTACATCCTCTTTGTTGCAAGTATGAATGTGTTTGGTGGTGTTGTCATTAATGTCAACACAATTCAAAGTAATTGCAAGTGGTACATGTATAGTTTAGATATTGTATAAGTGTTGAGAGTGCATGGAGCTATATTTATGGTGTTGTAGATGTGTTGATGTAAAGTGCTTTTGAGAAAATTAATAAATAATGAAGATAGTATTGTGTGTGTGTTTTGAGTGTGCTCTATATTTCTTCTATGTTTATGGGCTTCAATGGACAATATATCTTGAGTTTTAGCTTATGGGTTGGTGGAGATTGAAAGATGTGTGAACCAATGTGTGAATTGTTTTGGTAGAACTGTTTGTATATGGATTGGGAGAGATGTATCTACTCAGTAGTCTTCTGGTGGTTTGTCTTAGATATTTTGAATCTAGGAGAAGATTAATATTGATGTTCTCTATGTTTTGGAAAATTTTCTCATGGTTTGGTGCTCTGGAAGGCTTGTTCTAGAGCTACTATGTGTGTTTGCACAGTCCAATTGGACTGTTGAAGAGGTTTTTTCATATAAAAATTCTTGCAGTTGTTGTAGATGTATCTGAAGGTTTCTAAGAGGTTTTCTAGTGTTTGGTGAAGCATGTTGTGTGATACACATTTCATCATCTTGTTGTGGATGTGCGTACTTCAAATTTTATTGGTGTTTTCATTAGGTTTGGTTGACTTGGTGTTTACACATTACATGGAGAATAATCATTGATTAAGGAAGAAGGTGATTGATCCAAGATGTTTTTTGGGTCTAATTAAGTATGTAATTGGTCCACTCTCATTCTTATCAATTGTGGGAATGTTGAGTTGCTGACCTAATTTGAATCAGTAAATTAAAGGATGTGTAGCCCAACCCTGGAAAAAATCTCTAAGGTTGAAAATGGTATAAATTCAAGTCAAGATGTGAATTTTATGGATGAAGTGTGAAGTGTGTGAAACAAGTGTGAAAATCAAAGTGTGCAAAATTGAATCAAGGCAGTATTACTTTGATGTGTTAGACTCCTAAAAGGAGTGAGCTGATGGTGTTTGAAATCCTTTGATCATGTTGTGAATGTGTGAAACCTATTGTGGTGGATTTTCTATTGTCTTTCTTTATTTGTAGGTAGTGAGACTCCTTCTAGACAGTGAGTCCTATCTATAGGCAGTGAGTCTATGTATCTGGATAGTGAGTCTTTTCTGGGCAGTGAGCCTTTGTATTTAGTATTGCATTACTATTATATTGTGAGTTAATCCTTGCTATGGTTTTTCTTTCATAGGGTTTTCCACATAAATCTGGTGTCTCTGATATTTTCTTTTTGTTATCTGCATTTCATGTTCATACTTAATAGCATATTAAACTTAAAGTGTAATTGATTAAGGTTAGAAGTAAAATTAATTTGGTACAACTAATTCAGCCCCCCTCTTAGTTGTCTTGTGCATTTCAACAATTGGAATCAGAGATTTGGTTCCTCAAAGAAGATCTTAACTACTCGAGGTAGATCAAATGGAGCACAAGTTACAAATCCCTATATTTGATGGAGTTGACTACATTGTCTAGAAAGTGCAGATGAGAGATTACCTGATCTCTCTTGGTTTCAAGACTTGAAAAGTTGTTGAGAAAAAATATGTTAAATCGACTAGTGGTCCTTCTTCTGCAGATGAGATTTCTTCCTATGAGGAGAATGAAAAAGCAAGGTATGTTATCTTCATTGCTTTATATAAAACTAAACAATTAAAATTTATTTCTTTCGGTACTACTTATGAAGTATGGGAACATTTGAAAGATATATATGAAGGAAATGATAGATTCAAATTATCAAGGAAGCTAACAACAAAGAACAGATTTGAGAACTTGAGAATTGAAGAAGGTGAGGACATTACAAGCTACTATAAGAGAATTGAACTTGCAAAAAATGAAATCAAAAACCAAGGTGGTACAATGACAGATGACCCTACTAGAGAATTATAGTGACAAGGTCTCTGCTATTGAAGAATCATATGATCCAAAGACATTTACTAAAGAACAAATATTTGGAAAATTGACTACATTTGAGATGAGGAAGTTTGGAAGAGAAAAGGAGAAAACTGAAACAACCTTCAAAGCAAATAAGATAGAAGATAATTCAGATAGCAATGGTTCAAAAGAGTTGGAAGAAAAATTTACAAGGAAATTGAAGAAAGGTACTAGTAAGTACAAATTTATGTTACCATTCAAATGCTTTAGTTGTGGAAATATTTTTCACTATGCTTCAAGATGCCCAAATAGAGCTACATATAAGAAGAACATACACAATAATAATAAAGAAAAAATGGATAAGAAGTTCAAGAAATTGTATTATGTTAGAGAGGTGTTGGAATTTTTGATGATGAGTCTAATTATAAGGATGATAAAGATGAATTCTTGTTTCTAGACTTAGAGAGTAAATCTGTGTCAACTAACCATGGAAGATGTGCAATGGAATCTAGTCTGGAGAACAAGAAGGATGGTATGGAAGGTAAGATGGTTACTGATTTTTATGCTAGATAGGATGAAGACTATTAGGTAATTGACAGTGGATGTTCAAATCATATGACCAGAGACAAAGTAAGTTCACTAAACTTGAAATCTATGATGGGGGATTAGTTATGTTTGGAGATGATTCTAGTGCTAAGATTGTTGGAAAACATATTACCAATGATGTCTATAATATTAAGGGTTTAAGGCATAATATTTTGAGTGTTGGAAAAATGTGTAGCAAAGGATTTAAATTTTTGTTTCAAGATAACACCTGTGAGATCAGAAAAGAGTCTTGAATTGTGGTAGCTACAAGAACAAGAACTTATGAAACATCTATTAGCTTAAGAGTGTTGATGGTTAGTGCTTTGTTTCTCAAATTAATGAAATTTGGCTATGCCACCAAAGGATGGGACATGTAAAATTTGACAATATGATTGGGATAAATTCAAAAGAAGTTGTTATGGATCTACCTAGAATTACAAAGCCTAACAATTCTATTTGCAAAAATTGTTAGTTGGAAACACAAACAAGATGCAGTTTTGAAGGAAAATAATAATCATATACCGATATGTTGGAATTGATTCATACAAACTTATGTGGTCCCACAAGAATAGGAAGCCTTAATGGTGATAGGTATTTTATGCTTTTGATTGATGATTACTCCAGAATGACATGGGTTTATTTTCTTAGAGAGAAAGCTCAAGCTCTAGATAGATTCAAAGTGTTCAAAGCAAGAGTAGAGAATGAAGTGAACTTGAGGATAAAAGGTTTAAGGTCTGATAGAGGTGGATAATTTACTTTTGATGAGTTTAATGATTTTTTTTAAGAGAATGGTATAAAGGGACATTATTATTATTCTATAACTCCTCAGTAGAATGGAGTTGTGGAAAGGAAGAGATAAATTTTTCAAGAGGTTGCGAGGACTATGATGAAAGAGGCAAATGTTCCTAATGTATATTGGAGAGAAGTAATCCACATTGTTGTTTACATTCTTAACAGAGTTTAGATCAGAGGTAACAACACAAAGACTCCTTATGAATTATGGATTGGTAATATTCCTACTATTAATTACTTTAAGGTGTTTTGAAGTAGATGTTACATTAAAAGAGATGATGAGAATCTCAGAAATTTTAATGCAAGATGTGATAAAGTTATTTTTCTTTGATATTCAACTAACAACAAAGCATATAAATGCTTCAATAAAATAATGGGGAAAATATCTGAAATTTCAAATGTAAAATTTGATGAAGCTATGCATAGACTAATTGAAATAAGTGAAGTTGAGCTAGATGATCCTATGAACAAAAAAATACAAGAAGAGAAAAAGGTAGAGAAATAACAAAGTGAAGAAGAGGATATTCCAGAACTTGCTCCTAAGACTCCTAAATATCTATAGAAGAATCATCCAGAGGAATAGATAATTGGAGACATAAGTGAAGGTGTAAAGACAAGAAGAAAATTGGTTGAGGTAAATTTGTGTTTACTTTCTAAGATAGAACCTAAGACTGTGAGTGAGACATGCAAAGATCAGATTTGGGTTAGAGCAATGAAAGAGGAATTGTAGAAAATAGAGAAGAATCAGACATGGTAATTAGTTCCTAGACTAGTGAGGAAGAATGTAATTGGTAAAAAATGGGTGTTCAAGAATAAGATGAATGAATATGGTGAAGTAGTAAGAAATAAAGTAAGAATTGTATGCAAAGTTTATTCACAGGTTGAAGGAATAGAATTTGAAGAGACACTTGCCCTGGTGGAAATAATGGAGGCCATTCAGATGTTCTTGACATTTTTTTCTCATAAATATTCCAAAGTGTACTAGATGGATGTTAGTTCTACATTCATGAATGGAGAATTGGAAGAAGAGGTATACATGGAACAACCGAAAGGATTTCAGTTATCAGACAAACCAGACATGGTTTGCAAGTTGAAAAAGGCACTATATGGACTTAAACAGGCTCTTAGAGCATCGTATACAAGGTTGAACAAATAATTGACATAGCAAGGGTTCAACAAAGGCTCCACATAAAACAATATCTATTTCAAATTTAAAATAAATAAAATTTTGATAGTTGTGGTGTATGTTGATGATATTTTTGGAGGAAATGAAGTTATGTGAAAGAAATTTGTAGAGGAGATGCAAAAATATTTTGAGATGTCTATGATTGGTTAATTGAATTTCTTCCTTGGACTTCAAATGAATCAAACTAATAAGGGCATATTCATTTCACAATCTAAGTATGTCAAAGATTTCCTGAAGAATTTTGGAATGGATGGTTCCAAACTAGTCTATACCCATATGGTAACCAAATGCAAACTGAGTAAGGATGATGAATCCTCTAAAGTTGATCAGAGCATGTACAAATCTATGATTGGTGGACTGCTATATCTTATTACTACTAGACTGAATATCATGCATGCAGTATGTTTGATTTCCAAGTTTCAAGAAGAAACTAAAGAGACACATGTTACAACTGTGAAGAGGATATTTAGATATCTAAAGAGGACTTTGGATTATGATCTATGGTATCCTAAGGATACTAATTTCACCTTGAATGCCTACACTAATGCAAATTGGGTTGGTTGTGTAGGTGACTAACAAAGTACAAGTTGTGGTGCATTATTTCTTGGAGGAAGATTGGTCTCATGGTTAAGCAAGAAATAGGATTTAGGTTTTTTATTCACTACTGAAGTTGAGTATGTTGCAGTAGCATCCTATTGTACACAAGTATTTTAGATGAATAAAACATCGAAGGATATAGGTGTGATGTGTGATGATCTTATCCCTATTTTTTATGACAATACAAGTGCAATAAAAATTTCAAAGAATCTGGTGATGCATTCTAGGACAAATCATATATCTTTCAAATATCATTTCTTGAGGGAGAAGATACTTGAAAATGAAGTCAAACTTGAATGTGTCTACTAAGGATTAGATTATATATATATATTTACTAAGGTTCTTCTGAAGGATACTTTTGAGTATCTCAAGGGGAAGCTAGGTGTTACTACCCCTCCTTCCTTAAACTAGGTGCACATGGAGGTGCATTAGTCTAGTAGATCTACATATTATTCATTAGTCTAGAATAATAATTGAGGCCTACTCCTCAAGGGGAATAGAGAGTACATTATTGTTGCAGTATGAGATGTGTGTGAACTTATAAGGGGGAGTGATCAGAGCTTTATATGGAAGAAGTTTCATGCAAAAAAAAATATTTTCCATTAATTTCAAAGGGGGGGAGAGTGTCATGTGAAGAAGTTGAAAGGGAGAGAGAATCTTGCAAGGAGAAGAGAGTGCAAAAATGATTGTTCAAGTTGTCTAATTTGAAAAAAAAAGGGAAGAAGATGTAGGAGAGAGTGTATGTTGTCTTTGATGGTTTTTCACATCATGTGTTCCCATTAATGAAAAAGGGGGAGAGTGTGTCAAGTATGAATGTGTTTGGTGGTGTTGTCACTAATGTTTTTATTGATGTCAACACAATTTAGAGTGATTGCAAGTGGTACATGTATAGTTGATATATTATAGAGGTGTTGAGAGTACATGGAGCTATATTTATGGTGTTGCATATGTGTTGATGTCAAGTGCTTTTGAGAAAATTAATAAATAATGAAGATAGTTTTTGTGTGTGTTCTAAGTGTGGTCCAGTATGTGCTCTGCATTTCTTCTATGTTGATCCTATTCCTCTGCAGATCTATAGTATTGTTTATGGGATTCAATGGATAATGTATCTTAGGTTTTAGTTTTTGTATTGATGGAGAGTGAAAGATGTGTGAACTAGTTTTGTAGAACTATTTTTCTATGGACTAGGATAAATGTCTCTGCTTCATATTCTTTTAGTGGTTTGTCCTAGTTCTTATAGATCTGGAAGAAGGTTAATATTGATGTTCTCTTTGTTCTGGAAAATGTGCTCATGGTTTGGTGCTCTACAAGGATTGTTCCAAAGCTATTGTGTGTGTCTGCATGGTCTGGTTAAACTATTGAAGAGTGTTCTATGTATAAATATTTTTGTAGTTGTTGTGGATGTATCTAAAGGCTTCTAAGAGGTATTCTAATGTTTGGTGAAGCATGTTGTGCGATTCACGTGTCATCTTCTTGATGTGGATGTGTACTTCAAAATTCATTGGTTTTTTCATTAGGTTTGGCCGACCTAGTGTTTACACATTACATAGAGAATAAGCATCAATTAAGGAAGTGTGTGATTTATCCAAGATTTTTTTTAGATCCTAATTATGTAATTAGTCCACTCTCATTCTTATCCACTATGGGAACATTGAGTCGCTGACCCAATTTGAATTTGTAAATTAAAGGATGTGTAGCAGACCTTGGAGAAAGTTTCTAAGGTTGAATATGGTATAAATTCAATTCAATATGTGGTGAATTGTATGGATGAAGTGTGAAGTGTGTGAAAAAAGTGTGAAAAATAGAGTGTGCAAAATTGAATGAAGGTAGTATTAATTTGATGTGTTAGACTCTTGAAATAAGTGAGCTAATGATGTCTGCAATCCGTTGATCAAGCTATAAATGCGATGAACTAATTGCAGTGGATTTTCTATTGTCTTTCTTTTTTTGTAGGCAGTGAGCCTCTGTATCTAGACAGTGAGTCCTTTCTAGGTAGTGAGCCTTTGTATCTAATATTTCATTACTATTATATTGTGAGTTAGTCCTCACCATGGTTTTTCTATCATAGGTTTTTCCACATAAAGCTAGTGTCTCTGATATTTTCTTTTCGTTATTTATATTTCATGTTCATATTTAATAATAGATTAAAATTAAAGTGGAATTGATTAAGGTTAGAAGTAAAAGTAATTTGGTACAACTGATTCAAGCCCCCTCTCAATTGTCTTATGCATTTCAACACTCTTGTGTCAGTAATTATTTCTGAGGAATAGGGTGGCTTTTTTCCTAGTAGAGAAATAGCAGAAGGTGCAATTGTTTCTCATGAAGTTCTACACTCCATTGTTGTAATCAAATATTTTCCATGATAGCAAAACTTGATATGCAAAAAGCATATGATAGGGTTGATTAGTCCTTTTTGAATTAGGTGTTATTGAAGTTTGGTTTCTCTTCTAAGTGGTGTGATTGGATTATGTCATGCTTATCAGGACAAGTTTTTAGTGTTGTTAAATGGTTCAATAGTTGGATTCTTCGATTCAACTCAAGGGGTCCGACAAGGTGATCCATTGTCACCATTTTTGTTTATCATATTAGAAAAATCTTTGAGTAGGTCATTTCATAAAGCTCATGAATAGGGTATCATTTAGGGAGTTTGTATCCCAAATACAAATATATCAATAATACAGTCTCTTTCTACTGATGATACACTGTGTTTTGGAAAATTTGTAATATCGTAAGCTTTGCACATAAATTCAATATTGGATAAATATTCTAGTGCTTCGGGTCAAAGAGTAAATGAAGGAAATTCAAAAGTATATGTGTTCATTATAAAAAAATTTATTGAGAAATGTATTGTGAATCTATTAGGTTTTCAACAAGCATAACTTCCTTGAAAATATCTTGGGATTTTATTCTTTGTAGTCTAAAAGAAAATTTCCTATTGGCAAAGAATTATTCAAAGCATACACGCTAAAATTTTATCTTAGAAAGGGAGATTATTATCTTTATCAGGGAGAATTTTGTTGGTAAAATCTATGTTATACACAATTCCAAATTATTATTGGTAGTTTTAAAAGTTCCAAATTCCATTGTTCTTCAAATTAAAAAGATTATAAGAAAATTTTTATGGTCTGGTAATTTGGACAGTAAAAAGAAAATCCCTTTAATATCTCTGGAAACCATTTCTTTGGAGAAATTAAAAGGGGGAGCAGGTCTTCATAATTTGATTGAAATGAAATTGGCATTAGGTGCTAAAATGGTTTTTCGTATGTACACAAAGCCTTTATTAAAATTGTTGGAAGTGGATTCACTCTAAGAGGGGGGGAGGGGGTGAATCAGAGTTGAGTGATTTTAACTTTTAACCTTGAAATAATACTTAAACTTTTTCTCAATTAACCCAAAGAGATAGATTTGATTAAGCAGGTGAGCATTAACATTTCAGATCAAATTGACATGAGACTTGACTAACATTTGCAATCCATATCAAATGATATTGTTCAAATAAAGCTTTATGAACAATCTTGTTGTTCTTTATCAATAGAACTATAAATCTTCATAATATGCAAATTTTACTTGCTTATGATAGACTCGTGAGAATTCATATAATGAGCACATAATGCAGAAGTTAATTCACCTTATGAAAGACATTTTGCACCAGATTTTCCCAATCTAAATTTGCATGACAAACATGAGCAAATTTAATTTTAAACTTTTAAACAGCCTTAAAGTATCAGAGCATTGACCAACTGAATGAGCACAATACCATAAGTGACTATAATAAAGAGTATGCAAGATAAACATAAACCACACAAAAAGGAGACACAAAAATTGCCAAGTGGAAAACCCTCCTGGGGTAGAAAAACCACTCCTAAACTGCCTTACTGGCTTAATTTCAAAACCACTGTTTACAATGCCTTATAGGCTACTTTCTGAGCACTAAATCAAGGAGCACTATCCCCTCATTTAGATAAACCAATCTCAAAGGAGCACCAACCCCTCATTTAGAGACACCAATCTCAAGGAGCACCAACCCCTTTACTATTTTAATAATCATACAATAATATAGAGGATCTATCTATTTCTCTTTTATCTATCAAGTGCCTCTTGATAGACAATATCTAAACTCCTCAAAGTTCCAAAAAAGAAACTTCAGAATTTTAGGCATTGTCAAGCCTTAAGTCATCTTGATCATCAACTCATATTTCAGATTTTAAATCTTAGAGCTCAAAAATTTTCAACACAATCACTGTGATGTACTCACACTAGTTTTTCCCTTTTTGTTTCATACTTTTCTCATTGTTCTACTTCATCACACTTTTTATCTCATCATTTATTAAAAACTGTCTTTCAGTTTTTATAACCTTTTTCATGAATTGTCACAGCAAACTAGTCAACGCCTATTTTAATCTTCTTATTTTTTTATTAGAGCCCTAATCTCTCTATTTTCATCTGATTACAGATTTCATCATTACATTCAAGGAAGGTTACAACAGTTTCTCATTTTTCTATTTCAGAGAATAAGAACAAAAATGATCATCAAATTACCAAACTTCAATCGACCAACAATGCCATGTGTTTTAGTGTCCATGTGTGAAATATCAATATGAAGAAGTTCTTCTGACAGGAATATCCAAGTATTTTTTAAATATAGAAGGCAGACTAAAACCTATCCTCTCAAGCAACCTGCACAAACAAAGCTGAAAACAAGAACCATTAAATCATATATGAAATTCATGAACAAAACCCTTGAAAAGCCAACTGTAACAGTAGTGCAACCAAAAAATCCATTGCAATGTAACTGTGACTTTAGAATGATGCATCCAATAATAATCGTTATGAAAGAATCCATTTAAGAGACTGAAAAAATTCGAAGTCATCATGATTTCCCCAAACAGATACCACTGTTTCATAAAAATGATAAGATAAATCTATTGTAAAGTGCAGTTAAAAATTATATGCATGACCAATAAAAACGATTTAACCAATTTTCCACCTTCCATTTAGAAGTAACAGTTCTACAAACCAGTTGAAAAACTGAATACCTAAGAGTATCAAAATAGATGTTGCATGTAGAAATTTTTACCAAACTGCAAAGTGGCTTAGCAACCTGAGCTTCTCCCTTATTCGAGCTCTTATTCGATGGTAGGAAATTGATAGGTGAACTGACCATTGTCATGGTCTTTCTATTTTCTAATATGCTACCAAAGATCAGTAAACCAGCTACTAGAATAGTGAAACGGTTGTGAGATAAACAACTCAATGATGGTGGCCAAAATAGGGTTTCAAAACCTTCGAAGAATGAAACATAATGATTTTCCCTATTTTCCACACAAAATCCTTTGCATAGTCTGATAGCATTTGGAGTCTGAGAGGACATAAAGTTAACAGATCA
This sequence comes from Sequoiadendron giganteum, assembly GCA_007115665.2. Taxonomy (NCBI): domain Eukaryota; kingdom Viridiplantae; phylum Streptophyta; class Pinopsida; order Cupressales; family Cupressaceae; genus Sequoiadendron; species Sequoiadendron giganteum. Next base: position 535,267,773 of record CM021109.1, read on the forward strand.
AAACTGCATAATACACTTTGAAATCCGTAGAAAGATCCATGACTTGCATGCCAACAAAAATAAATTTACATATGTTTCCTTACCGCACAACCGCGACCACCCTTCAGACTACCTGTACAGTGGTAGCTAACACTAACTGAACTACCACATCCTTTACCGCCCAACCACGGTCTTGCTTTAGACTACTCGCGGTAGCTCCAAGTAAGCCACTATCCATTTCCACAGTGTTGCCATGGTTAGCTCTCTGGATACCAGCGGTATAGCTGTAGCTATTGTTCATGCCGCTAGCCACTTCACCACACTACCGCGGTTACCCTTCTGGCTACCCGCGGTATAGCAGTAGTTGTTGTGTATGCCGCCAACCTCTTTCACTACATTACCACGATTACTCTCTTAATAGTCTACAGTACCATGGTAAGACGTTCACAGCCTTACCAAACACATACCGACAAACTCATTTCCGTTTGACAATTGTTGACTATAAGAAATATCGACAAAAACGTGCCATGAAATATTACCTCCAAATTTTGATGGCTATTGACTTTTATATTCCCAAGAAATCAAGACTAAGTCACTTCCAATGTGACATTAAAATATTAACCAATGCCTTTACCTGTTGTCGGCCTTTGAAGCCATGTTAATTAACCATGATGAGACTCGATAGAAATATAAAGTGCATTACAATATAGAGTGCCAAATAATATCCAAAGCCAAAAGATATCCAGTAAATATCAAAGTCAATTACCACCTTAGAATGTCATTGTATACTCAAGGACTTGTGTTGAGTAATATAGGTTGATGTACATGTTGATTTTAGTAAGCCTCATAACCATGCCATAAACACAATACCATACAAAAAGACAATTATCAATTTGTTTACCTATGACCAAAACCAAATCTCCACCTCATTAACATCCAGTGCTATATAATATGTCCAATGGTATCCAAAACTTATTGAAGAGATAAAGACTGATTTCATGTAGAATTCACAAAGCCATAATCACAATAGTGATCAAGCCCTTAAATAATCAACCTCAAGTAAGTATGCCAATGTCGGATGAATACTAGATATCAACTATGCCAATCAAATGCCATAAAAAGACCAACTGAGAAATGCTTCCAAGGCACCAACCCAGGGTAGTTTTGACATCAAGGACAAATGCCATAGAAGAAGTCAACAAAAATGGTATCACCTCATGCAACATAAGTAATTGGATAATCTATGTCCAACGAGAATATTTACTATGTCAAATCCACCTTCTAGGTCAGCAATGTGGAATTGTTTAGTCTCACAGAAAAAAAACATCTTACCTCACCTAACTTGGGAGGTAAATGATGGCAATGAAGCCCTATTCTGGAAGGATTCATGCAATGAGTATCTGATCCTAATTGTCTTACATAATTTTGAGAATATTGTAAATCTATTATCTCATAGGTGGGGTCCAAAGGTCAAATATTATGTTCAATGAGTGGATTCTTTGACGAGAAAAGTCAAATGGAAGGATTTTTCAAATGAGTTAATAGATAATTCTCATAAAAGCTAGATCCTATCTATCCTTCAAGAAATAAATTTTTACTTTTCATCCAATCTTGATAGGTTAATATGGTCTAAAGAAAAAATTGTTGCTATATAGTGAAAGAGGGCTACAAATCATTTTCTCAAGCTACCTCACAAATAATAGAACAAAGAGCATATAAATTCTATTGGAATTTAAATTTTTTTCCTAAACTAGGATGTTTCTCATGGTTAGCGATCAAAAATAAAATCCTTACAAGTGATAAGCTAGAAAAACTAGGAATAGCGAAATCTTTTAAATGTATGCTTTGTGAACAAGAAATGGAAGACATCAATCACCTATTCCTTTTATATCCGGTAGCTCAGGTATGTTGGATGTTTGTAGTGGCTAAAATGAATTGGTAGTCATCATTCTCAAACACTCTTTGTAAATTATTTTCTAGTTGGCCTCAGTTTTACAAAACTTAATTTTTTGCAAGAATTTGGTGTATTTTCTTGTCTTCGATTGTTTGGGCTATTTGGTGGGCAAAAAATAGATGCATCTTTAGAAAAAAAAAGTTGAATATTGATCAGGTTTTACTATTATTAGAGTGGTCTATATCCAAAATAGTAAATGGGTATGTGCATAAAACTAAGCATGTTGGTTTTCTTTTTACTGACTGGGATTCAAAATTAATGTCATCATGACCACTTTTACCTTTTCCTTTCAAAGGGAATCTTTAACAGCCAGTACAAAATTAAATATAGTTTCCATAGCTTGGATACCCCCTCCAATTGGTATCTTTAAGTTGAATATAGATGGAGGTTCAAGGGGAAATCCAAGTTCATCTGGTGCAGGGGTGATTATAAGGGATCATAAAGGGATAGTGTTATGTGCTAAGTCATTTAAGTTTATATTTGTGTATGATAATGCAACTAAGGCTCAAGAATTATTGCAAGGATTAAAGTTAGATTACAGCCTTAAACTTCCCATGATCCAAGTAGAAGGAGATTCATTGATTTTAATAAATACTTTCTAGGATCGTAAGATTCAAAATTTGAAGTTGGGGTATATTGTTAAATAGATCTAGTCTTTGCTTGATAAGATAGGAAATTATCAAATTCTACACACTTACAGAGAAGGTAATGTGGTGGCAGAATTTTTGGAAAATTATGGTTGTGATCAAGTAGTTAATGAAATTACACATGTTGTTGAGATGGGTAAGATGCGTCCCATCTTAGAAGCTTTATTGTCAAAAGAGGAAAGTTAATTATTCCTTCCAAGTTCCACTGTTGCATCTGGAGTAAGTGTCATTATTGATAAATTTGGGTAAAGAGGGTAATTCAACCTACGTATGTGGGCAACTGAGTTGGCAATCCTAGTGTTCGTCCATGTCAACAAATTTGATGAAACAAATAGGCACATGTCATCACGATGGTACATCACTTGCATAGGGAAAATATTGGTTAAGTACATTTAGCATCAATTGGCTTTCTTTACGGTCAATCTCTGCTCCCCAAATTTGTTCATATAATGAAGGCTTTAGCATAGGAAGGTACCTTTTTTGGGTTTCAACGCTATCAAAATTGTGTGGAATGGAGGAAATCTATTCATTTTTTAAGGTTATTTGATATGTATTCAATGAAAGGTGTGTGAGTAGTGCATGGCCATGTGTATGGTACAATCCGGATTAAATTGTGGTGTACATGAAAGCACCTCATTCTATTTTGAAGGCAAACAAAATCTTGGTGGAGGTTCGAGGTATGAAAACATGATGTAAGATCATGGCTTCCATATTTTATCTAATTAGTGTATGTAGTGTGTAGGATACATGTGTCAAGTAATTATTAAAGCCATAATCCATCATAATCCTTCAAAATGTGTGTGTTGTATGAAGGCCTTTGTACAAAATTAGGTGGCAGAATTTCTAAACTTAGTTATTCTTTTGATGTTGCCACTACAAAGCTAAATTTCATGCTAGTGACAAACTTTATCAAACCTTGCATTGCTAAATATGATGTTGGTGAAAATTTTATCAAAAATTCATACCCATTTATCAATATGTATGATGGAATCATTTGTTCGTATGGAATTGTTGCTTAGCAAAAATCATGTAAAGGTATTGATCAAATGGAATTTACTCTTCATGGGTAATATATATCCTCTTACAATGTATACAGTTTCATAACAAATTGCCTAAGGTGTGTGTGGAAAGCAATCAACCGAGTGCATGTTCATCTAGGAACACTCAAGTAGTGGGGATCTTTATGTACCATCAAGTCTCTATGCAAAGTGTAAGAGGAAAGTGATGGAGTTCTATTTGAGAAATTACATAATCTTCTTGCATGTTAATGAATGTGAACTACCCATTTTTTAAGGAAATTGGTGATGTCAAACTTCACTTGGTGTTCAAAGATCATTGTGGAACTTTTAAAAAGCATATCAAAAGGGTTCTTGGTGTTGAAATATTGGAGCCAGAGGCAAAGAGGTTGATTTATCCATCCCAATTTCTGTCAATTTTCATTTCAAACATTATGGATTTGTTGCAAGATGTCAAGTTATTGGTATCTATTATAAATAAAGTAGTGAATGAAGAATATCTACAAAATGGTGTCCTCATTAAAGCATGCCAATGTTATGATTTGTGGAAAGTCCATTCTTATGTAGGACTTGTATTCCCTAGACACTTCTTACTACATAGATCAACTTTCCAATTTTTTTTTTTGCAAATATCAAGTCATTGTCTCAACAAAATTCTAGTTTCATGATAAATGTTCTCAGAAGGTATGCAAGGGAGTTTGATCCAGGGTTTACTGATAAAGTAAGGGAGAAAAATCAAGCCATTATGGATCTTCTCATGCATGTTCATGACCCTCCAAGGCACAATACTCAACAACCTCAGACGTTTCCAGTTGAGTGTAATCATCACTAGTAGTTGGGTAATTGAAATTTCCAAGTAACTATAGAGTTAAATGGCCAGTCATTGGGGGTTTGAAATGGAAAGGAAGTTGCAGAGGAAGATCAGCCTTTGGTTGGACAAACTGTACAATAAATTACAATGGAAATTGTTTGGCCAATGGGTGTCAATAGCTAGTCATTGGGTGTTCATAATTTCATTGGTTTTAATCTTAATGATTTGTCTCCTAAGCGGTTTGGTGAGAGATTTGTAGTAGAATATCAAGGTGATTATGGCCAACCAGAGGGTATTCAAAATATTAGTTGGTTTGCTAGCAATGCATGGTTGTTTGTTCTTTTTTTGAAGACAACTTCATAGAAGTTTAGGATGAAAATGATCATCCATACACATGGAGATTGAATAAGCATATGGTTATAGAGTTCAAATTTTTGAAAAAAAATGATTCAATAATGAAGCTTATGGTTTTGAGGGAGGGATCTAAATGTATTGTGCTCAGAATGTTTCAAGTGGGTTCTTGGGCCCATGTTTTGGTCTAGTTTTTTAATAGGTTGGGCAAAACTATATGGCTATACTAGGCAGCATAAAATAATATGTCCATGAAAGGTCACATGTCAATATTGTAAATATCTTTACTAGCAATATAAATATATATAAGCACTATGCCTTTTGTTTTAAAAAAAACACAGGCTACTTTTAGTATTGGTCTATTCTTTGTTGTATATAAATATTGATGAGTTTAGAGAAGGGTTGTTAATAATGTGTGATTATAATATATCATACCTTTTTCGTAGCTTATTTTTTGTTATTTTAATGGCTAAATATGGCTTCGTAACCCATAAAGATATTGGTCTTGTAGACTTAGACATTCCACATAGACATTAAAATTCATCAAAATTAGGTACCAAAATTTAGAGGAAATAATAAATAGATTTAATATATATGTTGTCTATGATTCAATAAAAAAAAGGGAAAATATCAAGAAACCCCTAATTATTATATTCTCAAAGAACCATGTTCAACATATCCATACTTCGTTAATGTCATTGAATGAAACCATCAAAAGGGAATACTATATTTTTTTTTATCAAGTATGTAGTATTTATAGGGTGGTGTACCATTAACACATCGAGTCTCATAGGCCAACAAGATCAAGTCCAAGTATCATAAAAACTAGACAAAACCTAGAAACAACCAAAAAACAATACACCAACAGCGGACTAATAGTAGAAGCAACAAAACATAGACAAAATAATAGCTAACTAGCATTATCCCAGTTCTTTGACATGAGGTCCACTGCATCGTCCCTGACCCACTCTTGATCCTTGTCAGTATTCTTCCCTTCTAGTTCATATTTAATCACCGCAGACAAAATTTTGGGACAAAGTGGACCAGCTTCACAGTGAAGTGGGTCAAGCCCCTAAATCTCTCATCCAATTTGTCCATTCTCTATTTTAGCACACGGTGCTCCTCTCCATAATCAACAACCTTCATGTCCTCAACATGTTCAGCATCTTGCGGGTGTGAGAACTAGGAGGCTGAGTTTTATTTCTACTCTTTGTTGTTGTCAGGAATGGTGTGGGGTCCTTTCAAATTCTCCTCCTCTTCCTCCTCAGACATCTCATCCTCCTTGTATTATTTAATATATGACTGCTCCTCATCCAAGTCCACCACCAACTATTTTTTTTTATTATTTTTTTCTAATCTCCCAGACCTTCGAATTGTGGTCTCTCTGCTAGTCATAATCATCACCTCCACCACCGTGTCACCCTTAGAAAACTTTCCCACGACATTTTTGTGCTGCCCTATTTTGCCATAGGCTCCATCAAGTCTTTCTTGTCATTTTTTCCCTTTTTCTTTGGATTAGTTTTGTAAGCAGTTTTGGCACAAGTAGCCTTCAACTCACACAAATTGGTTGCATCACTCATCTGAGAATTTCTCGTGTTTCCTTTTATTTTTTTGGAAGTGGGCTTGGGATTAGGATTATCAGTAGCACCCATGTGGGGTTTCTGAATGGGGCTTTTAGACTTAGCTGAGGAGATGTTAGCAATAATGAGAGGTTCAACTTCCTCCACATGGATAGCAGAAATGGGCTTAGGTGGGCATAAAGTGAGGTGGAAATGATAGAGCCTCATAATGAGCCCTTGGTGGAGAGGCAGACAATGGATATCTTTTAGATTAAGGCTAGCAGTTTCCTTTCATTTTCCATAGAACTTTCCAAATCCATAAGAAAAAAGAATGAAAAACTTAACAAAACTTTGTGCCTAAGGTGATTCAACAGAGGGAAATGGTAGGAAAAGTAGTTTTTGTATCTACCTTCGAGCATCACATATTTCATGAGGGCCAAACAAAAAAATTCCCAAGGTTGCAGAAGGGCCTCCCACTCGAAACCCAACTAGTTGTGGATCGTCTCCTCACTCCCCAAAAATATTATTTCATGTTGTCATTATCTTGGGCCCTAGTATGTTTCTAATACTTTTTCCCCATTCTTTACAACTTGGTAGCCTACACAATCACATCTTCACTAACTTCAAATGATATCCCTCCCAACATCACTCTTTGGTCCTTCCAAGAATTGGAAAAATGCACAGACAGGTTAGGGTCATGACCCATAAGATTCTCCATCAGGGGAGCTAAGCCATCTTCAACACATATGTGCCACACCAATGGATTTTTGTGGAATTCACTGCAGTTATCGGGCTTTGGTTCAACATGATTTCCACCCATGATGTCTATTTACATAGGAAAAAACCAGAGAACTTAAAAAATAAAAAATGGTAGAGATACTAGCTAAGAAAAGGGCTTTCCTCACATAATGGATATTTGGGAAAATAAAACTACATTGGTTAATCAAGGCAGTGTGCAGGACACACGTGTAAATAGGAAATCACTTATCATAAGTTTAGAAATATCATAAATGGGGATCTTGAAGAGATTGCAGCTAGGAAAGTTAGATATGATGGAAGAGTGAGGTTTATTAGCGACGTTGTCCTTGCACAAAAAGTTAGGCAAAAAGGCCATGGGGCCAAATTTAGTAATAATAAGGTAAATGGGTTTGGGATGTAGAGATGAAATAGCAGATACAAAAGAGCCAAAAGGGAGCTTTCCCTCATAATGAGTCATCACATCAAGTTTTAAATCCACAGGCTTAAGGATGAAATGATAATTTAACACAATCCCTATAAGGAGATAGCATAAGGTACAACCCTACATATTCTTAATTACAAAGTATGCGTCATACTTCCTTGTAAAGCCATATTCATTTAGCATGGGATTAGCCTAAAATTTTTAATTTTTCCACTTCTACGCCATGTCATATTTTATGCTCGACCACCAAGCCCAAAGTACAATCATGTGGACACCCCAAATGTCCCCCAGAATCATAGAATTTGAAGTCATCACAACAAATGAGGGTTTTGTTCTTTCAAGATTAGGTCTTGAATTCTTGGCTATAAGTTCCCCAGATTTCGCCAGCATTTAGAGAAATTCCAAAAGGTGCCAAAGTTAGCTAAGGCATCAGCCACTTGATTTCCCTCTTGATAAATATGGGTAATTTTCCTTAACCTTATATTAGATATAAAGAGCCTTATATCCAAAATTATATCCTTCGTACTCCATCCAAGAAATATTCCAAAGTTTACAGCATCAGTAATAGAATTAGAGTCACCTTTAATGTAAAGGTTCTCGATCCCAAGTGAAACAAAAATTTGAAGGCCCTTGAGCAATGCACGTGATTTTTCAATCATAGAAGATTGGAAATTGTAGGAGCCATAAAAATGCATGATTCTATGAAAAAGAATCACCATTTCATTCCCACATCAATAGAGCCATTCTAATCAAAATGCAAACCAGAAAAACATGCAACTATATCTAATCAAAACTTGCATAAAATTAAACTAAGTCAAAATATGCACTTAAAATAACATAACTCCATTGTCTCCCTATCACCTAGATCTTATTTATGCATTTTCTCTCAGATTTTGTGAGCACAAAATATAGTAAGAGGCTATGGTGAACGGAAAAATCATTCAAAATTCATGTAGGGGCCAAAATGAGAAGAGAGTCCTGTTTAAATAGACATCTTTAGGGTGAATAAGTTGTGTAAGGAGTGTGGGATAAAATATTGGCTTGGAGGAAAAATATTGAAATGGATAAATGCATGTAGGTGGTAAATGAATATGTGTGATACTTAAATGAATATGAAAATGCATTAATGTATGAATATTTTATGATGGATAAATTATTCTGAAAATGGATTTAATGAAATGATTATGGACATGGGGTTTATGAGTATAATATTTTAATGGTAACACATGAAATATGAATATGAGATGAATGGATAAATGGATAGATCATTAAATTATTTATTGGAATATGCAAATGATATTTTTAGTGATTAATATATAAATGATTAAATGATTTTATGAATAATGCTTATGGATTCTTGTAAATGCTTATAATATGAATGAATGGTTATAATATAGATATATGATTACATGTATAATTGAATGAAATATGTAATGATTTAAAAATGATTACAAGGACATTTTATGTGTCTACATTTTTCCCCTCTTTGAAACAATGGAGTTTGTCATGTTGTTTCAAAGAAAAATACTGGTCAACTGATACATTCCCCAGAGATATCCTAGTAAGGATTATGATAAGAATGATATGCACTGTCGAGATATTGATGAAATAGATTGTAAGAAGATTAATATCTCGAAATATGTCAATAAAATGATTAGATACTTGATATTGGGAAAGTGATAAAGCAGTGATGTACATTTGATGGAAATGTACAATTGATAGGTGTAACTAAAAAATTGATAGAAATGATCAGTATAGTCGGTTTGATGAGCTTTATTGAGCTGATTGAGATTGGTACTTATGCAAGACAAGTTGATGCAATGATTGATTGATTGATAGAGGAGATGTGAGATTTGATTCAAGGGACATATATCAGCTGGATAAAGCAATTGATTGATTTCTCTATGATAAGAAAGATGAAGAAAATGAAATACAAGAGATGGGTGATGCAAGATGGGAGAAAGTTAAGGTGATGAAGCCTCTTGTGCCTTTTAAGTGCTTTTATCATCATCAAGCTTATTATGTTGCAAATTAGTATAAGCGTCTAGATATCATGAACATCGAGACAACTTGAATATTGTTTGTGTTTTTTATTTAATAGCAAAGTATAAGCATCTAGGTATAAGGACCTTAGATGACCTGAATACTTATTGTATAGAAGACACTATCAGACAAGGAATTCTCTCATCCACACTAGACTCATAGCTCCTTAATGGTTTTAGACAACCATGTCTTAAGATGAGTCATCCTATGTAGAAGAAACAATCCACATACATCAAACAAGTGAGCATGCCAAATTGTCACCTCTCTAGTCCCATACATCTTGGAGAAGCTAAAAGACACGCCACCAAATATATAAAATCATAAAATAAGGAAATATCAACAAACAAACAGGCATCATGCTTCGATACATAACTGATTCTTGGTACAATTGTATGTTTTGGGTTGGATTTGAATGATAAATTGATAGGTATGTTATAATGTTCATTTGATTTCATTGAGGTTAAAATTTGTGTGATGATTTGAAAGTGTCGGTGTTTAGGGATTTTTGAGGTTATTTAATTTTTTTGGATTTTTGGAATATTTGATTTTTTTGGATTTTTGGAATATTTGATTTTTTTGGATTTTGGAATATTTGATTTTTATGGATTTTTGGAATATTTAATTTTTATGGATTTTTAAGGACATTTTATGTTTTTAATGGATTTTTTTAGGATATTTTATGTTTTTTAATGGATTTTTCAAGACATTTTATGATTTTTATGGATTTTTTTAGGACATTTTATGATTTTTAGCATTTTTTTGAAGTTTTAAAGATGGAGTGAGATGAAATGTGATAGATGAATGATTGAAGGAATAAGATATTCAATATTAGAGGTAATTAAACCATGGATAACTGATAGATCAAAATGAAAGATTCACTACAAAGCATGTCACACAACCAACATATATCTTATCAAAAGATGATAATGGTTGGTTGATTGAGATGACGGGAATGATTGATTCCATAAGGCATGATGATGATGAGTAATTAGGATCACTTATTCCTCTAAGTACAATAAGGTTGATGATTTTTGGATGCTTGATTGACCAAAGATATGAGGATTGGATAATGTTTTATAGCTAGGCTCAAATATGATTTGCATGATAAGATTCAAGGTTGCAAAGAGACATGATGACCCAACCTAGGGTAGTTTAATCATGGATAAATGATAAGGATGTGGACTATGATGGAATGGTAATGCATAAGGATATGAAAGGAAATCCAAAGTATGCATTTGTAATTTTTCCCCTAATCTCATCAAGAACAAAGGAAGGAAATGGGACATGCATTTAGATAAGTTGGGAGACATAAAATGAAAGACTGCAAGGATAATGTTGATGAATATAATGATCAAGATCAAATAGATAAGACATGGGCACAATTCCTAATTCTGTTTTTCCTATTCCTCATCAAGACCAAGGAAGGGAAGAAAGGATGTATTTAGATAGAATGGTAGAATAAGGGATAAGGTGAAAGATATGGATAAAGTGTATAGGATAAGATGTATGATGTTCAAGAAGATCCTTAACCTTTTCAAGATCAACAGTCGAAAGGTGAAGGATGAACGTAAAGAGGATAATGGATATGAATGACAGGATGGATGAAACTTGCCCCCAAGTGTAAAGTGAAAGAGGGATATGGAAGATAGGATATGGATAGGGATAAGTGAATATGGAAGGTTGTATATTCATGATATGGAGATGGAGGAAGGACTCTAGTATCAAGTTTCATAGCTTATATCCCTTGAATATGTGCTCTAATAAACCATGGAAATGAGGATTAGGCTCATAAACGTTGGTAGATTAATGGTATGATGGGAGAAGATAAGGACTTATGCAAAAATTTGGATTAAAGGAGTATAGTGGGGGATGAATGTTGGATAATGGATAGGATTTTGGAATGCTTGTTGATGGTTATATAGAAAGTATGGTAAGATCAACATCGACACACACCTTGAAGGGTGGTGGAGTGATGGAGGAAAAATGGAGTTTGAAGGTGACAGCTTTTTAGATGGATGATTGGAGGAAGCTTTTGGATTAGAAAATTTGGATGCAAATTTATATTTTATGGCTTCTATGAGACTTTTAGGAATCCACGTGGATTTTGACTTTGATTTTGCTTTGCAAGCCTTTGTGGATTTTGAGATTTTTCTTTTTTCTTTATGGGCCTTTGTGGCCTTTGAATTTTTTTCTCTTGACTTATGGGCCTTTGTGGCCTTTGTAATTTTTATTTTTGATTTATGGGCCTTTGTGGCCTTTGATTTTTTTTATTTTGACTGGGGATCGTATTTTATTTTACTTTTGCATGTCTCTTTGAGGAGACATGTTGATCCTTTAAGAAATGTGGATTTTGATATGGAAGATTTTTACATTTGTCATCCCCAAATTGATTCCAAGAGAAATGGGATGGGTGGATGGAGATGAATGATATGGAGGTATTATGGATGGGTTAATGTAGGTATAATTTTGAGATGGCATCAAGGATGTGTGCCTTTTTTGTTCTTGATTAATAGGAGATGGAAGGATGTAGGGCCCCAATATGGATGGAAGGGTTGATGAGCTAGGATTTGGATGATAAGGACCTAGGATAGATGGAAGGTTTGATGGGATAGGATACTTGGGTTTATTTTGATGGAATCTATACTTACGATGGGTACTAATTTCTTGAGCTTGAGGTGTATAACCAAGGACATGATAATATAGATTTTATTGGATATAAAGGGGTTCTAGGATACCTTGTTAATGAAGGCCTAATCCTTTTACTTTTTAGTTCATACTTTGACACATTTTTTTTCTAATGGGTTATGTATTATTTATGAAGCAAGATGCAAGTCTATCATGAGGCAGATGTGATACAGAAGGAATAACAAGATCCTGGAGTAAACCACCTTAGATAAAAGTGATGGAACCCATTTGATAAGTGATGGAACCCATTTGATAGGTAATGGGATCATGTATAGCTTGAATAGGGGTGATAGAATCTTGTGGAGGATTTTAATCATGAGGGGAATTAGAATGGGTGATAGGATCTTGAAATTGAGATGATGGGGTACTTTGATCTTGACTTAGAAAAGGATCACAAGGTGTAAGTGATGGATTATCTTGCTCTTTATTAGGTATGGATTCATCATGAAGTGGTATGAAATGCATAGCTTGATCATGGGAAGGATGAACATCAGCATGGCAAGAAAGGGTATCCTTGGATGAAGGTATATCTTGATCTTGATGAGGAAGGGAATCCTGAGATTTGTGGAAAGTATATATTGATCATCAAATGGTAAGACATCATTGGATATGATGGAATAAATATCATGCTCTTGGGATGCATTGGAAGCATGAGATAGTATGAACTCATTAGATGAGGTGGAGGGAGGATTTGGAAGGATACTTTTCTCTTGACATGGAAGGGGATCATCATGAGGTTCTTGAGAGATGGGATCTTGATCAAAGATTGGAAGGGCTTGTGGAATTTTGGTATCATTGGGTGGAGTGGAAAAAATAATTTTCTCGATGTGTAGGGTATTCTATATGATTATGCTTTGGACTAAGAGATTTACATGAATCATTGGATGTAGATGGTATGATAGAAGAGGATGGTTGGATGGAATCATTAACTTGGGTGAAAGACTCATGAGTTTTATTTTCAATTATGGGGGATGAAGATAGATGCATGACATGGTAGGATTCCTCAATATTATTTTTGTTTGAGGATTTAAGTCTGGACTTCTCATTTAACCTTTGTAGAAAGTCATGGAAATTAAAATTGGATGATGTAGTTTTTGGTGGGGATAGAGGCTTATGAGATGATTATGTCACTGCATTCAAATGTTGGGATTCTAGTTTTTTTCAAGATCTTTCAAATGATGGTAAATATATTCAATCATTTGTTTTTGTTCATAGTTCAGGGATGAATATGGAGGATAGAGGTTAGACATGTTTGGTTGATGGTTGTTGGAATGATTTGAGGTGTTGTAGGATGATAATTAGTAAAATTTTTGGAAGGTTATGGATGGTTTAGGGATGATTATTATGATGGATGAAGAATGAGACCCAAAGGTTATGATAGGTGATGATGTTTGATTGAGGTTTATTTTTAAACACACATGCAAGACATTGCAGAAAAAATGTTTGATTTTAACAATACAAGCACAAATCCTAAGGTTGGCAAGGACTATCTTCACTGGATTCCACATGGGTTTCCCCAGCCACACTTATTCTTAGAGGGTGACTTATAAGCTTGGCCACACTAGCTCCCCCAACACAACACTCACTTCTCGGGTCAACCAAGCTTCAAGCCCTCATGAATATCCCATGATAGATTCTTCACCTCTATTAAGAATTGTGAGAATGTGGATGCCTTAGCAACAACCATTGTTGCACCAACAAATAAAAAAGGATTTTGGCAACTACAAACAAAAGGTGTCTAGTAAGGGCATCCATATGGGTGGGATATACATACAACAAGATTAGCTTCATTAAGGAGGATGTTAGTGTAATTAATATTTAATTACACTTGCATAACTTTACTTAGGTTGAGCTAATTTTAGATCAACATTAGGGTTGCATAATTTGCTTTTATAAAGCAAATCATCTCATTGTAATATTGAATTCCTGAATAATAATATTTTGCACATTACATGCAAAGCTTTGTTTTTTTTATGTTCTCTCTTTTGTGGAAGGTGTTTAGGTTTGCATGTCTGATCTAGGGTTTCTAACATGGTATCAGAGTCTTGACATGCAGCCCCTTCTCAAATTCTGGAGAAAACCATTGCAAAGTTCGTTCAGGGTTCGTCGAGGATTTTATGTCTTGAGTTCATTTATGCAGTGTCTTGGATCAGATCGGGCTTCACCATTGGATTTAGAGCACTGGAAAAAGTCAGGTTTGGCTTTCATTTTGCAGATTTTGGTCATGATTTGCCAGATCTGTGAGGGTTTCATGTTTGGTGATTTTTTGGAAGTTCTGGAGGTAGCTATTTTTTTGAAGCATTTTGAGCAGAAACAGAGGTCACCATTGCGTTCGCAACAGCCAAAAACCCTAAGATCACCTTTCGTTTCATCAATTTTGGTGAAGTTGATCTGGAGGGCAAATTTTTTTTGCTAGAGAGGTCGTACGGCCTCCCCGACACGCATTTCAAAGCATTTTTCTTCATGAAAATCGAGGAAAAAACGTAAAATGCCCATCGGTTTTCACACCTACAGTTTTAAGGATTCCACCGCCGATGCGCCATCTAGCGGCCACCAGGAGCGGTGACCCCCGGGCTGCGCCACCCCTTTCCACCGCCGGTCCCATTGCCAACCCCCGCGGGCTTTATCTGCACTGGCAGTGATCACATGGGGGACCGGCCGCTATACGCCCAGCCCCCGGCCCCTTTTGCTTCAGCCGCTAGTCATATGGGTGACTAGCGGCTCCACCTCAGCCCATTGTCTGCTAGCCCCTGGTCACATGCAGGACCAGGGGCTAATTTTTTTTAGCCCCCTGGGCTGCTTGCAGGCCTTATTGGCCTTTCTGGAGCACTTTCACGAAATCAGGTATAACTTTTGTGTACGGTGTCCATTTTTTGCAAACGAGATACCATTGGAAAGCTGATTCCAGCACCGATCTATTCAATGTTTTAGTTTTTCTATATTTTGCTCCAGATTTATTTTTCAGGTCTTTGAACTCAGAACTTCTGTTTTTCACTCCGGAGGGCATATCTTTTGACTCAGTGATCCTTTTTTCACCATTCTTACGGTGTTGGAAAGCTGGTTCAGTCCTCTACACAGATCTGAGGTCTATTTTCATTTTCTATTTATACATGTTAGGAATTATCTCCTTTTTCAGTCATTGGGGATTGTAATAAATGAACTGATATAAAGTTCCATTGGGGGGGTTTCTTGCATAATAATCTCCATCATGTTTTGATGGCAACTCGCACAGGTTGTAATCTGGTTTCTTAATTTCTTTTGGCCATATTTTTTCTTAGCTTGACACATACCATATTCATTTTGGTTCACACTTTAGATTGAGAGCCTATGGTTAGTGATCCGCATCGGATCCATCTCAGTTTGAGGGCCACTAAATTTGTGGTTATTGTTCCTGAGTCTGTATGGTACTTTTTCCCATGGAAGAGTTTCAGTCTTAGTTTGGCATCGGTATTGAGATTCACGGCTTCCAGATTTTTTCATCATCATATCATCTACTGTTGCTCTATGGTTCCAAGGTTGTTCCAGTTTGGTTTTTTCAAGTGTTCCATGGCATCAGGTCTGATGTCACCTTATGATGATTTCGATATGGTTTCTTGTAGACAGAAGTATCTTTCCTTGCTTTTCGGATTGCGGTTCCAGTGTTACTCGATAGTTTTCTTCAAGTGCTTCTTTGCAGTAGTCATCTCATTGTAGGGGGGGTTGTCCCACTGGGTTTTCCTTCTCTACCTCATTATTGCATTTGTACATGGGTACCTGATCAGGCCTAGTTGTCGGGACCCATTCATCTTAGTTTTAGGTGCATGCTTATCTAGTCTCCCTAAGTTGCACTTATGGGGGGGTGTTAGTGTAATTAATATTTAATTACACTTGCATAACTTTACTTAGGTTGAGCTAATTTTAGGTCAACATTAGGGTTGCATACTTTGCTTTTATAAAGCAAATCATCTCCTTGTAATATTGAATTCTTGAATAATAATATTTCGCACATTACATGCAAAGCTCTACTTTTTTGATGTTTTCTCTTCTGTGGAAGGTGTTTAGGTTTGCATGTCTGATCTAGGGTTTCTAACAGAGGACTCCCAGCCTATAGAGGTTATTCTCTTACAATTTTTTACGCACCACGTGGGTATTGATCAAATCACTTGTCGACATAACCTTTTGTGGTACTTGAACTTTCCTCAATCACCCATTTTATATACTGGTTGGAAGGGCTTGGCTTTAGCCTACTACCGATTTGGGTTGTTCCCTCCTTTAAAAGTAGGGAGGTAGACCCTCTATGGTATTATGCACATAGAAATATGATGGATCTTGTTTCTGATCACCAAGTTTACACTAGGTGAGAGCTTACTCCCTACCATCTCAAGCATAAAAAATAGTGCTTGTTCACCCCCTAATTAGATCTACATGAGAGAAGACAAATGTTCATTTTAAAGCACCAAGTGAAATGTTTTCTAATCTAAAATAAAACCAGTTTCAAAATCATGTCTTTGATAATCATTCTGCAACCAAATATCATTAGTAGTTTCATGTCTCCTTTCTTTGGCAAGCATGTATGTTTATTTTCAATTCTCTGCCAAATGAACTCCATAAAAATGCATGATTCTATGAACAATAATCACCATTTCATGCCCACATCAATAGAGCCATTCTAATCTAAATGTAAACCAGAAAAAAATGGAACTATATCTAATCAAAACTTGCTTAAAATTAAACTAAGTTAAAAATCTGCACTTAAAAGAACATAACTCCATTGTCTCCCTATCATCAATATCTTATTTATGCATTTGCTCTCAGATTTTATGAGCATGAAATATAGTAAGAGGCTATGGTGAATGAAAAAAGAATTCAAAATTCATGTAGGGGCCAAAATGAGAAGAGAGTCTTGTTTAAATAGGAATTTTTAGGGTGAATGCAAGTTGTGGAAGGAGTGTGGGATAAAATTTTGGCTTGCAAGAAAAAGATTGAAATGGATAAATGCATGTAGGTGGTAAATGAATATGTGTGATATTTAAATGAATATGCAAATGCATGAAATGTGTAAATGCATTAATGTATTAATATTTTATGATGGATAAATTATTGTGAAACTAGATTTAATGAAATGATTATGGATATGGGGTTTATGAGTATAATATTTTAATGGTAACACATGAAATATGAATATGAGATGAATGGATAAATGGGTAGATTATTAAATGATTTATTGGAATATGCAAATGATATTTTTAGTGATTAATGTATAAATAATAAAGGATAAATGATTTTATGAATAATGCTTATAATATGAATGAATGGTTATAATACAGAGATATGATTACATGTATAATTGAATGAAATATGAAATGATCCAAAAATGATTACAAGGAAATTTTATGTGTCTACATAAACCAATTCCCCTAGCATAACTTGCCACAAGATCACCTTCAGAATCTTTGCTCACCCCTCCTATACTAGCCTTGCTCGAGTTGCCTTTTGCAGCCCCATCAAAATTGGTTTTAAACCATCCTCTATTCAGATGTTCTCAAATAGTGTTACTCCTAGCCAAGGATCTAGAGTTTTCAAATGATCTTGTATCCAAATTTTGATGCCAAGCCCTAGCCATTTTAATTTCAAATTTAGTGGGTCCCTTTTCCAAAAATTTCCCTTTGAAGAGGGACATATTTTCCTCAATAAGGCGGGCACCTATACCAAAGACCTCCTTAAGATCATGTTGTTCCTTTCCTTCCATAAAAACAAATAGATAATGGGAGGGACCTAGTTCCAAATTTCTCCAGGAAAGGGGTGAATATAAGGACCACACCAACCCAAAATAAAGGATTTGATATCCTTACAAATGGTCCAAATAATACCCAATATTTCAAAATCCATTCCCCAAACTTCAACACCAAATGAGAAGTGTGAAAATAAGTGATCTACAGTTTCCTCACAACATTTACATAACAAACATCTAATGGGGATATAAAATCATTTTTTCCTCAAATTGTCCTAAGTAAGGATCTTGTTGTGACAGGCAGTCCACCAAAATAAATTGACTTTTGAGATCATATGGCGGTTCCAGACCTTCTTCCAAGGATTAACAGTAAACACCAATTTGAAAGGCAGATCACCCTGTTTTTCAAAGGTCTAAAAGAAATCATCTCCCAAGCAAGATGAGGGAAGCCTAGTAAGAGAAAGTAAATCTTGAAGAGACCTAGCCAAGCAACAAAGATCCTAAGAAAAGGAGTAGAAAAGGGATAAATCCTTCCACAAACTATCCCTAGGAGGCCCAAGAACATAGTCCCTAATGTGGAAACCGAAGAACCTTTGGGCCAACATATTGAGATTCTTGAATCCAAAAGTTTCTAGAGGGGTATCAAGTAATCAATGATCTTCCTAGAGCCTTATTCTATTACCATTTCCTATCTTCCATTTTATCCCACTCCTAAGAAGACTCTACATGTTGCAAATTCTCCTCCAGGCTAAAGAACCCTTAGGATGAACCTAAAAAAGGCAATTGAACAAAGGCTTGTTCTGAAGATATTTAGCATTCATGATTTTGCACCAATCCTTAGTGTTCCTTATTTGATCATATCCCACCTTTGCCATCAAAGCCTTATTAATGTTGGATATAACCCTAGTCCTAAGACCACCACAATATTTGGGATGAAAGGCCTTTTCCCATTTTACCAGGGCAAATTTCTTCTTGTCCTCGATCCCAAACCAAAGGAAATTTTAAAATTTCTCTTCTATATACCTGGGTATCTTGAATATAGAGGAAGTAAATTAGTATACCTTGAAGAGCAGCAGAAAGAAGTTGAAGCTTACCAACATGGCTAAGAATGGATCCTTTCCATCTAGCAAGTTTTCTTTGAATTATTTCAAGCATCGAGTTCAAAAAATGTGGGTTAACCTCCTTGACAGTGAGGGGGGCCCAAGGTACATTGAAGGAAGAGTCCCACTCAACCAGCCCAGAACCACATTCACCCTGCTTGCAAGTTAGGAGTGTTGTTAAAGAAGTAAATCATGCTTTTGTTGTAGTTAATGCATTAACCAGAGGAGGCAACATTGTTGTTCAAAAAACATTTCCACTTTCTAGCTTCAACCACAAAGGTTTTCCCAAATAGGGAGGTATCATCCACAAATTTTTGTATCACAATCGGGTCCAAAGAAGAGGTAGCTTTGGTTCCCTTTATAGAACCCTCCAACACCAAACTAGAAAATTTCCTGCTCAACACTTCCACTATCATGATAAATAAATATGGTGAGGGGATCACCTTGTCTGATCCCTCTACCAATAGAGAAAAATGAAAAGAGGTCCCCATAAACCATAACAAAGTACTTAACTGTAGTAACAAATTCCATTATGAGTTTGACCACAGACTGATTCAACCCAAACTTGGTCAAAAATTTAGGGATGAAGTCCCCGATAACCAATTTGAGGGCTATCCCCACATAGTTGCATCTATCCATGGAGTGCAGAAGCTCATGGATGGTCATAGTAGCATCAAGTATATGACAACCAAGAACAAAAAAATTTTGGGTGGGGCTAATGAGTTTTTCTAGAAGGGGTTTGATTCATTTCACCAAGATCTTGGCGAGGAATTTGTAAAAGATATTGCATAGGCTAATAGGTCAAAAATCAGTCATGGATTGAGGATCATCGATATTAGCGATTAGATAAATGAAAGTGTTGTTCAATTATTTAATTATTTTACCAGTTTTGAAGAAATTATAGGCAACCAAAACAAGGTCCTCACCAAAAATCTCCCAAAATATTTGAAAGAAAGCAGGGGGAAAAACCATCGAGACCTAGAGCTTCAAATGCCCAATACTAAACATTTTCAACCAAACCTCGTCTATAGTAACATCACTAAGAATCCCAAGCTTATTATTCTGGGTGATGGTGTTTAAGAGATGGTTTAACAAAAAATTATCCATGGCTAGGTTAGGCACCTTTGTAGGAGTCAAATAGGCCTCCTAAAAGTAATGAGTAGCCAAAACGCCAATCTGGGCAGGTGTAGAGATCACACCCCCCCCTCATATTAATTAGTTTATAAATTTGATTCCTTTACCTATGTTTGATGGCCGACACATGAAAGAAAGAGGTATTCTTGTCACCCTCTTTCAGCCATTGGACCCTAGATTTCTATTTCCAAAAGATTTCCTCTTTCTTGAGAATTTGTTCCCACTCCTTCCCATTCTCAATTTCCTAGTTATGAGTCTGATAACTATCATCCCCTTCCTCCATTTTCTTTTGTAAGGTTTTCAATTTTTACTCTATAATATTTTTCTTTTGAAAGACATCATCAAAAACATGTTTGTTCCAACCTTTCACCATACATTTAATATTTTTAAGTTTAAAGAAGATCTTGAACATGGGGGAGCCATGAACAAGGATGTTCCACCATTCAGCAATTTTATTCTTGGAATCAGGATGGGAATTCCACATTAGTTTGAATCAGAATGGGAAAAGACCCATAGTAGATCGGTCATTAGAGGTTAGCAGGGCTCTAAGATTAGCACTTGGGAAACTAGTCCAATGACAAGAACAAAGGAACCGATCCAACTGAACTTGTATCAAATTTTCACATAAACATCTTTTGGACCAAGTAAAGGCTTGGCCAAATAGATCAATGTCAGCCAGACTAGCAAAGCTCAGAAATTTAACCAGGTCAGACATGTTTTATGAGTAATCCACTAGACCACCACTTTTCTCTAAAGGATATAAAGGAGAGTTGAAATCACCAGCCACCATCCAACGTGGGAGAACATTATTTTCAATCCAATCAGCAAGATCCAACCATAAGGAATTCCTAGCATTCCTCTGGTTAGGAGAATAACATTGATTAGGGACCAAGTTCCACCCATGTAGGAGAAAGAGACTCCCATGCTACTCTTGCAATGGAAATTTTCAGAACCATTAAACCTAGAGGGGCTCCAAAGCACAACAAGACCACTCGACCCCCCATCAACATCACTATAGAAGTAGGACGCACTAGGCCAAATAAACTTAGAAACCTTATCAAAAGTTTCTTTCTTCATCTTGGTTTCTTGTAGTAGGCACACATCAATCTTATGTTCTAGGACACAGTTCTTTAAAGCAAGTTGCTTGTGGGAGTTGTTGAGCCCACATACATTCCATTACATGACCATCATTTATGACCTTTCTTAAAGGAGACATCCAATGTCCTTTGTTTACATAAGGCAATCTCATTTGCAGTCTCTCTTAGCCTAGTGTGTCTCTGACTGGGTCTGCCAGGTTTAGAATCTCCTCCCACATCCACCTTCTTTTTCCTCCCTCTTTTCTTCAAAGTTTTCCAATTCTCTTCTTCCACAACTTTCTCCAGCATCAAGCCCTCTACATTCTCTATGGATTCATCTACAACTCCATTACTCTCGTCTTCCCATATCTTGACTTCTTCACCCATTGTAAAACTTGTCCCAGCAGAACCCACCTCCATTAGGGGGCCAACAACAACCTCATCCCTTCCTGAAATGAGGCCAGGGGCCATATCATGAACCTTTTGGATCTTAACAGTAGGCTCATTCAATGTTAGAGTGGCAAGACTCACTTTGGGATCCACCAAGATAGCAAGGGAATCACTAAAGGAAGGTAAAAAACTTAGAGACTGGACCAAAGGGACACTATCTGTCGATAAAATATTCTCCATAGGAGGTCGGGGATTCACAATAGGAATACCCATGTTAGGCTCCCGATCAAATGAGGATTTACAATTAGTAAGGTGGCCAAATTTAGCACACTTCTAAAAATAAAAGACAACATTTTCATAGCACACTGGTTAGGTCCAATTACCAAACTTAGAACATAGATTTAATAAGTTAGGATGAGTCTTTTCCACACAAAAATTCACACAAATAAAAGAAAAGACTAACCTGGACATCGATCTGGTGATGGAATCTGAAATGATAATTTGTCCCATAGAGTCCACAATGCTCTTGAAGATGGCTTCATCCCAATATTCTAAAGGTAGTTCAAGAAGTTGAACCCAGATTGGGGCCGATTTGTTTAGATCCACAGCAAGGCCGAAACCTGGTTTCCAGTGACATAAAGCCAGGCTATGCTTCCCATAAACCTAGGGCCCAATGGATAGGACCATCACCAAATCCTCTGAAGCTGTATCCACAGAAGGATGGAAGGATAGGAAATGACCCACAACTGCATTCTCCATGGAGGAGATAATCTTGTCACTCACAGAGTTAGGAATAGAAAAATATGTCCCAAAATTTGTGACTTCCTCAAAAATAAGAGGAACAAGAGAAAAAAAGTCTTTTCCATTGGTCAGCACATCCTTCAAACCTAAGGTTTCTAGAAGAATCTCCACCGTCAGTACAATTTCAACAGATATGACCAAAATCATGGGTGTCTTCAAAAGAACCAAAGACAAAGGCAGTGACCCATTAGGAGTGGCCCTCAAGGGACACAAATATGCATGTGACAAGGAGAGGCTCAGGTCAGGAAGGGACAAAGGGGGACCATGGGGTACCCCCAGGGAAGAATTCACCATGCGTGCAGGAAGTTCAAAATGCAAGCAAAGGAGAGGGAAGCGGGAAGAATGTACCCTTTTTTGATATATAATTGTATTAAACTATTCTATCAAAATATAATGGGAATTATGTATTGGAATTATCTATGGCATGTGAAAATGATCTATTGGTTATAAAGAGGTTTGTTATAGCTAATTACACTTGATTTAGTGGTAGTTAAGTCATAACAATTGTTTGTTATTATGGTTGTTCATTTTGTTTGATTTAAATTTCACTTAAGTTATACCTCTAGGAGAACCCTCCTAGGTTTAATCTGAGATTAAATTGAAGGAGAGATTGTTAACTCCCAAATTAGGCTTTTACTAATCTCAAAATTTTTAATGAATTTTTATTTCAACTTCTTAAATAAACTCTCGGACTTTAAGGTGTAATAAAAACTCTAGAATTGTGGACCTATGGTTTTGGGACCAAACATTGTATCACTGTTGGGCTGATTTTAATCTAGTTTATTTTCCATAGACCTTAGTAACTTAGAAAGAAAGTTTGCAACTATGTTTTTGGTAAATTTTATGTATTTTATTGTTATTCCTTAAGGCACATAAAATTATTAGGGAAATAGTTCTTGCACGGTGCTTGATGTTCTTGTTGATGAGAAAAAATATTCTCTTCTTAAATGAAGAGTTGCGATTATGTTTCAATAAACCTAAAAATAGCAATGAAATCATAAAAAAATGTAATGGAGAGATGAATGCAACTCAATTACTAGCATGATAAATATGTGTATTAAACTTCTACTAGTACATAAAAACATCCATCATGAAAAGCTAAAAAATATGGAAAATCATTTAGACATATCCATCATTCTTTATAAGTATGATTTTTTTTTTAAATTATTGGTTTATTGGTTCAAGAGATAAACACTTGTTTTCTTCTAAAGACTCAAATTAAAATGACATTAAAAAATAGAAGAATATAGTGGTATTATTATGAAATAAAAAGAGAAGATATGCTAGTTCAAACATGAAATATGCATAAAAGGATTGATGATTTTTTACAAAGTTGTGGTAGGCAATATCAAGACTTAATAAAATATTTTTATGGTCATCATTTCACATCTCCCAACATAGTACATATAAATATGAATTTTAACAAGAATATCTAATATGATTTCTCAAAGATGAGGTGTTAGATCTTTTAATAGTAGTTGGATCCCATTAGTCTTTTATTCAAGGTTATGATCTAGTTATTGGTAAAAGGAACATAGATACAATTCTTAATGTGTGTATATAATATTTTAATAGTAGAAATCAAGAAATTGCTGATCAATATTTCCCTTCTCCCATCAAATCATATGAAGATGAAATTGAAATTATTGGGCACACATTGAATTGTTGGAAATTCAAAGAGAAAATTTCAAGTATTTAATTTCTCTCCTATTAAGCATAAAGGAAGAGTTCCCTTATGATGATTACAAAGATGTCCATAATTATAAGGTTACTCAGGTACAATTGGATGATATAACTATTGGTGGATGTTATTGGAATAAGCCTTATAATATGCAAGATGTTGGTATGAAGTGTGAGAAGGTAAGAATACATGATACTAGCCAATATCCCCATCCTCCCAAGATGTCATATAAAAAAATTGAGTATGAAGAGGTGTTATACCAACTTGAAAAAAAAAATTCTTACAAAGCCACACCAATAAAAGGTCAAGTTTTTATCCCTATGAATCCAAATGCCCTCTCAATGAGTAGAGAGGAACATTTTTATAAGTATTGTGTATATGAGGATGATTGGTCCTTTGTATAAAGATATGACTTCATGGAAGAAAATATGAGCATAGTGAATATGATGCAACTGATCTATAATTTTATGATGAGTTTCTTTCTCACACAACACAACATCCAAGGTAACTGATACAACTATCCTAACAACCCAAATAGTCATGTGAAGAAAATCATCCCATATAGATGCAACAATGGTGCAAGTAAGAGATGAACATGTGATTGCATTGTGTAATAAAATTGTTGCTAGATCAAATAAATTTCCCATGACTAGAAATCAATTGGATGCAATGTTCAATATACACATAACAATAGAAGATGATTATTATGTGTGTAGGTGGATTAAGATATATATTGGTATAGCATATAAAAGTTTTGTTAATGATAATAGTATTATAGGCATCTACCTTTAGGTGAATAGGTCATCCATTGGTGACTACAATGATATTATTTTTTATCACAACTAGTATTAGAATGAATATGACCCTACTATTTAAAATATCGATGAATAATCAAATGTGATGAGTCCTAAAATTGTCCCATTTTCCTTGTTTTTAATTTTGACACTTCTCATGATATTTTTGATGATTTCAAAGATATTACCCAGAATTTACTATTTATTTAAGTATCATAACATTAAGGATGGTATATATTGTATTGCTAAATAATTATGTACATTTGTGAATTTCTATGAAACGTGATAGAGTGTTATGTTGATTATGGTTAAAAATGATGAAGAGATTCCTTTGAAATAAAATACCTCTATAGAAAAGAACCTTTCAGCCCACAAAAAAGGATGTCTTTCAACCCACAACCAAGGGAATGATCACCTACAACACATAGTCTTTTGTAGCTAATGGAGACACTGGTTGAATATTGTGGAAATGATTTATTTATATACCATTCTATGTTTTTACTAATGTTATCACCAGAATAGAGATAATCATAGAGGAAAGAACATATTTATGATAATGGTAGAACATGGTTCATAAATAGATATTCATTTTTCTACACATTTTCAATTATAATTGTCTTCTTTATCATGTTGTCTTAATGAGATTATGACATTCTCACCTCCACTTGATTAATTTCACATTATTGTTTACAAAAATAATAACTCATATTCCTATGTTTTGGGGGGATTTAACCTTTGTTTACAAGTTTTTTTGAGTCCACAAATAATCAAACTCTCAAGATATTGCATATATGTTTAAATATCCTATGAGACGTTAAATATCTAGTGTTAAGTAGATTTGGTTATCAACACTTTTTATCAAGAAAATACTTTGTTATCAACTTGTGTTATCGTTTTAAATTTCAATAAAGATAGATTCAATCAATTACATTGAATTCTAAGTTAATATTATATGGAGATATTTTGGTATTGTACCTAGTCAAGCAAGGGCCACTTGAGGTAACTGTAATACTCTTTGTATTTTAGATTATTACTAACAGTTGAATAAATTGATAAATTTATATTTCCTAATTCAAGTCGAATTGAATGATTAATTATTAATTAATTGTTATTAATAGTTATTCTAAGTAGTTATAGCTCAATAAAGTCCTTAAATCAATCTCCTTACAAGAGATTTTACTTGTAGCAATTGTTATACAGTTATGTTTGCTTCTAGATAAAATTATTTTCAATTAAGTTTGTTTCTAGATGAAGTTGATTTTGTTTAAACTATTTTATATACAATTGATTGAGAAAACTTAGAATCCATATTTTCACATACAATGCTAGCACCATCCAACAAATTGTGGTTCCTTGGTCGATAAAATAAATGCAACACATCTAGGTTAGTGAATTGCTTGATAAGGGATCAGTTGGTCCATTGATTTGTATGCATGATTTTTTTCCATCAATTTAATGAACATAGATGGAATTAGAAATTTTTTGCATCATTTTCAAGGATGGTGTTAATGTTTAGAATCTTTAAGTTTTTGGCTAATTTGTACATTTATTTTTTAATTTAGGAATTTTCATTTCCAACAATTAGGACAAATAGAATTTTCAAATTAATCTTGAACTACTTACTAATGGTATTCAAGAAGAAGCTATTAAGATCGATTACTATTGCATGTGGTAGCAGAGAGATTATTTAAGAATATTTCTTTCATTAGACCAGAATCAAGAGGAATTACTAGAAATAAATTGGCACATGAGAAGAACCAACACCATAAGAGGAGCTAGCTAAAGGAGTCAACAAAATAGAAATACCCCTCACACTAGAAGATATTCCAGAATTTGGAAGAATCAATATAAGACATCTCAACATAATAATAGATGAGGAAATAGAAAACCATGTTGAACTAGTTACATTTGAATTCCCAATAGAAAATCAAGAGTGTGTAGATTCCTTGAAGAGAATATCCCCTTTAACTTTACCTAATTTCTATGGTTCAATCACATAATATCTTGATACATTTATATTTGAATTTGATGTTTTACATTGAGCTTATGAATACACTACTAATGCACATAGGCTAAAACTCTTTCTAGCCACACTGAAAGATGTTGCTTTATGGTGGTTCATGGTGCTAGGAAGAAATGCAATCACAAATTGGAAAATAATGAAGGATTTTTTTTTACAGAAATACCAAGAGTATTGTCATGGAAGAGATATGATAATAGATGTCACCTTTCAAATTTCACAGGAGAAAAAAACCCTTAAATTATGTTGAAAGATTTTAGTTCTACCTCAAAAAGTCATGCCAGAATAGGATCTCTCTAGATTCACTCAAATTAGTATTTCTAAGAGATGTGAATGAGGGTTTATTTGATTTATTGAACTTGATTAGAGTAGAGGACATCTCTCAATTTCCTTTCAATGAAATCTAACAAATTTTTAGAAACCATGAAGAGAACTAGGGGTTCCAAAAATCTGACTTCTACCAAAACATCTACATGTGTTTCTAAGGTGGAACTCAATAACCTTCTATCAAATATGAAATAATATATCATCAACAACCTTGCCAACAATTAAAAACTTGGTATATAAAAAAGAAACAAGAAGAAGTAGAGGCTCCTCTCATAGAATACTATCCACATTTTTTATATAAGAAGGTCAACTGCAAGTGTAAGAAGATTTCTAGTATTTCTAAGCAAAGGGAAACTTGAGTTTCACACCTAGAATATGAGGAAAGTTAAGTATTTTATATTTCCCAATGCAAACCTTGATTTTAGAGACATATAATTCCTCAGGACCCTTCGTCTCACAGTGCTTCTTTTCTTAAGGTCAATTCAAATCTCCTTAATTGGAAGAATCCATCCTAGAATAATATACCATGTTCAAATGCTCAATCATCTAATTAGAATCCAAAATAAGGGATGTGGCAACAACAATCATATCAATATCCATATTATAATTTTTAGTAGTGATCATCTCAAAATCCATGGCCACAACAATGGCCTGGAAACCAACAATGACATAACCCAAATGTAAGCTACTTGCAACCATAACAATCCTTGCAACAACAACCAACCATTATGCCAAACCTAGTTATACTTAATCCAACACAACCAATAGCACCTCAACTGCTTGCTCAACTTCCACCAAACCCTAATAATAATCCTATTCAATATCACTATACTAATGAACCCATCCAATACCCAACCTATGTAGTTGAGGTTAGTGATGTCCACCTAGAGTAAGGAAAATTTATTTTTAGGTCATCTCCACACATTACAAAAATTCCTAATAAAGAGCTAACCAATAAAATTAATAACCATCCAAATGAACAACTTGAATAAAAAATCCACATATATGAATCAAAATCAAAGAACCACCATTATTAGAGAGGTTGAAAACTCAAAAATTTCACCTTGAACTTGAATTTGACTTCTTGAGCTAGTTGAAGAATGCTTGTATCAAATTACATTGATCCAAGCTAACAAGGATGTGCCAATCTACACCAACACTCAGGGAACTATTCCTCAAAAATCTAAGAATAAAATGAAATGATGCTCAAACTATCCATATTATAGGATAGTTAGTTGATATCATGTTTGGCAACCTAGTTGTCCCAAAATATGTAGACATTGGTATTCTTGTTGTAGATTTATGTAGATCAATGAAACACTAATCAAGAACACTCTGAATGATCTAAGAGTAGTAGTAAATTATGTGATAAAATAAATAACAAAAAAATCTTCAAGTAGTGGATTTAAGATCTACACCTATAGTCTTATAACTAGCATATAGGTCAACAGTCAAACTAGAAGTATTATTGAAGATTTAGTCATCACACTTGACTCATGCGAATACCCAATAGACTTCATAGTCTTGAAATCTAAGGTCAACCTAGGTGGATACACATTAATCCTTGTGTAGTGTTCTTTAATCAACTTAATAACAAGGAACATGAATTCCTCTACTTAGGGATTGAACATCACAACCAACTGCCATAATTTGCTAAAAAACCTCATTAAATTATCAACATGAGGATGTGAACTTGAAATGGGTCAACACAATATATGCACTAATCACCTTTCCAAACATGCATGATTTCGTAAGATGCTCTATACTGGAATTCTAATTATTGGAATTATTGTAGTGGATAATTTGCCTTGGAAATGAAAATTAAAGGATAAAACTATTCTGCATCTAGTGGTTGTAGGAACAGTTGGCAGCTCTGTGTTTCTACCAGCTGCAGGAATAGTCACATTACCTTCCATGAAAGAAAGTGCATCTATCCTAACTTGCAAAATGAAATTATAGGCAGTTCCCTAAGTGGGCCCCCTTAAGTAATGCCAAAAGTAGACAATAGATTAGGCAAAAATCTTCATAAAATTTATTGATTCAAGGCAAACTAATACATAGCATGCAATCTCTTGATTGTATTTCTGAAACTGAAAATGTGATTACAACAACAATCTTCCAGCCCATTCTCTAGAGGAGAATGGGCTATTTATTGAAACTAAATCTAACTACTACCTAACCTTACCTTATAAATTGGGAGGTCTTTATTACATTTAGCTAACTTAGCAAAGTGGTGGATACAAATGAAAGAACTAAGTTAAATCAGTTTATTAGTCTTAAAGTGGCATCACCCTATATTTATGCTCCATCAAGATGCCTGAGCTAGATTTCTGACACACCCCTCTTGCATGGCAGATGAGTTGAAACTGCCTCCCTATTCTTCTACAGTTGAACCGGTCTTCATTGATGTGGTCTTCTACCCCTGAGTGGGAATTGAATTCCTTCCTCCAATGATGGTACTTGCAAAATATCCTTCCATCTATTCCTGAGGTAGAGAGTCAGCTCAACACGTTCAACATTTAAGACGATTCATCACTTCATTTATACATCTATTTAAGCATTATTCTAAAGAAAACATTATTCCAAGTGTGGCTGCAGGAAGTTCAACAGTAGAGGTTGCAGGAAAGGTTTGTCACCACACAAGGTTTATAAGGTATTCATCAAACTAACAAGACATTTAAAGTAATAATCATGGAAGATTAGTGTAATATACTTACTATATTAAGAATAAAAGTTTGTGTTTTATCCCATAATCAGCACCAAATATTTGTTTTAGCATAATGAAAAAGCATAAAAGTGTATGTAAAAGTGTAATCTAGATGTGCCAAAAACTTGTCTCATCATTCCCCTCAACCGACTATTTGCTGGACCCTTCAACAAATCTAGCATTTCTTCTCTTGGAAAATTCTCTTAAATCAGAATTTTGCTACTGTCCACACTCTTCATGTTGGAAACTCTAGAAGTGAGCTCACATCGCCTCCAGCCTTTTCCATTTGTTATCCCTAGAAATCCTATTATATATTTTGTTGTCCCCCTGCATAGACAGTAATGTCCATAGGAGAATAGGTGGTTGCATAACCAAGGGCAACCAATTCTCCCTTTTTGTCCTAGCATTCCTCATGTATCTCTCTACCCTTCTGGTTTCTGCATACAAGGTATTAGGAGCATGTGGTTTTTCTCTTTTTAATTGAAATGGAAGATATTCCCATCTTGTTTGAATGTGCAGGTTTGTCGCCCCAAGATCATTGTTTATTACTTGGGAATACTGAGAAAATACTTCTTGTCTCAAAGGCTCAATCAATGGCCTGGATCTTTCATCTCTCCATAATTTCTTCCAATCAAAGTAGATACCCATTCCATTATTTGATTCATTCCTTACGAATAATGGCATATTGACTTCATCATGCTGATGACTATCAAATTGTTCCCCCCTGCTTATCTCATTGGTGATCCAGGAGATCAAGGCAATGATATGAATATCGCCAACATAACATAAGGGGTTCCAATTTTTATCCCGGGGTATAGCCAAATTATGCAGATAAAATTCACACAAGAGATTCCTGATGTGCAAAGGTGAATCTCTATATGCCTCATAAAATTATCTCAGGGTATCTAATGAAGGATTTCTACCTTTCCAGATTCCAATGAGTTGGAGGTTCAAATATAGCTCCTTGAGATACATTGCATAGATAGGTGAAGGCGCTCAACACTACATCAGACGCGAAACAAGCTCTACCACCTAGTTGAGAGTGTCATTTAAGTTAGCAATTTCCAAATTCTTGTTTTGGATTATTCTTTGTAATCTCTCAATTTCAAGTGCAGAGGTAGTTTGTTGATGCTGGAGTTCTTCAAAACATGCCATTCCTATAGCAAAGTTCGTGACATGGAGCGGAGGTCTATGACTATAGCTTACTGCAGGCGATCTCTGTATTTCTTTAGTTACATCCACCTTTCCTTGTTTCTCTTCTCCAATTACCTCTATATTATTTGATGGTTCAGAGTTTTCCTATCTTGAATTACCTTCTTGTTGCCAAATTTCCTAATCTTCTTGAGCAACAGGATAATCATCCATCATGCCAATGTTGTCACGCTCTTTTTCTAATGGAATCACAGCTGATACCTTTTCCTTCCCAACATATCCTACTTCTTCCTATATCATTCCTATCATACTTTCCTGTATCTACTTTGCAATGGCAGCCAATTCATCCAGTCCCACTCCTTCAGGTGTACCCACAGTCTCCACAACAACAGGTTCCTTCATTTCTAGTATAGTACTAGAAGGGTTTGAGGTTGGTAGTGCAACAGGAGTAGCATCAAGTGATTGTCGAGCTTCCTAGTTCTGGAGTCTAGAACTCCTTCTTATGGGAGTATGAGTTGTCTTACACTTATTTGAGGGCTTTTCTATAGGAACATAGAGGTTTTCCTTTTGTTTTCTTTTTACAGGCTTAGGGGTTGCCACAATGGGTGACTTCCCTTTCTTATCATTAGAAGAAGACTCAAGATTTTTGGTAGGGGTTTTTTTAGAAAGAGGAATGTCATCCTATGAATCGGATGATTCTCGAGTAGGGAACATAACAGTAGAGGTCTGGCCTATGAACTGGGAGGTTCATTGCTTGAAGGTAAGAGGTTCCCCTCTAGGTCAAACATTTTGAATTTTGGGATTAAAATTGACAATAAATTCCTCCCATGTCATCCCTAATGTATCTTGAACAGATTTTTCAACAAGTAATGTAATAAGGCAATGGTGGGATATGGAGTTAACTCTACCCTTCCTAAATTCAGCAGCACTATTGGATAACAAGTTGTAAAGGAAGTCAGGGACATTCATCAACAATCCATGGCATAAATGAGACAAAATTTTGAAGTGATGAGAATGCAAAACTAAAAACCTACCTTCACAGGTTATGTATTTGATTATATATCCCGCTCATGACACCCAGTCCTATGATAGACTCATCCTTTCTGCACCTTGCTTATCTACCCATAGAGGAGGGTCATTCAGCCAAGTAAACTCTACCCTAGCGCTCTTTACATCTCTCCCTCGAGGAAATGGTTCTCCAACTTGAGGTAATATCGTTATCTCTGCAATTCTGTCAATTGATGCATTCATTGTTATACCTCTAAATTTTGCTTCTCCTTCTTGAAATGTCCTTGTAAATTCCTCTGCAATGTCTACATCAAATTTTTCAAGAAGTAATTAAGCCACCCATATTGCCTGAACGGTGGCACATGCAGCACATCCTATAGCAGGATGTTATGATCTGTAGGCTCATGTTGAACTGGCTGACCTCCCATCTCCTTAGTTCTTTGTAATTTAAAACTTTAGGCGATGATCACTAGGTTTTTTTCAATCTTACACAATCAAAAATTCCTACAACCCAACTCTACAGCACTTTTCTCCCCTCAACCAAAAATTTTGAATTCCTCTTCAAAAGATAAAGAAAATATAGGGAAATGAATTCAAACATTCAATCTTCTTTGAAGGAGAAAGTAATCATAGATGAGTAAAATATATTTAGGTTCATTATTGTAGGAGGTATGGTGTTAAGTTCATTAATTGTAGATTTTCAAATATCCGAAGCTCATGCTGAAATGACAGTGACAATGGATGTGACAAGTCCTTGAGGCAACGGAAACAATGATGTGGCACAAAGATATAAAATGGAAAAACGTGCCCAATCTTGTGGAAAGACCAAAAGGGATGGAAGCCATATAGGAATGTAGTTTTCTTTAATTAATACCAAAATAAATTTAATAAATGAAACAACTAAGCAATCTTAAAGTGAAGGGAACTCACCTGGATGGAACCACCATAATTACCTAATGTGACTTCACTTCTTCATTGAAAAATGTGATCCGTAGAAACATGGATGGTATGGAGAATGACAGGTGGATGAGGTGGCAGAGAGAGTATGAGAGGATGAATTACAGATGGAGTGAGTGAATGGAATGGGGATCCGAGTGGATGACCCCCCTTTATTATGACAACCCTATGGACTTTTATGCATGGCCTAGGGAATTGAGTTGTAACTCCATCCCTTTCACTACAGGATCGACTATTTCCTTCACAAATTTGAACTGGCTCAGAAATTCTTCCCTATCAATGGGCTTATAGTAGAGCTTTAGATGATGCCCATTGACTAATAGATTAAATCAGACCTCATCAATGGTCCTCAATTGTACAACACCATTTGTGAATACTTCCTCTATCTCATATGGACCCAACCATCTAGTTTGCATTTTTCCTTGATTGTCCTTATACTGTGAGTTGTATAGCAGAGCCCAATTTCCTACTTTGAATTTCTTCTCTTTAATATACTTATCATGCCATTTTATTTGTTGGTTTTGTATTATCTTAGTGTGGTGTAGGGCGTTCTTTTAGAGTTCATCCAAGGCATTGAGTTGCATGACTCTTTCCTTTTGTGCAGTTGTTAAGTCCATGTCCATTTCCAATGTTGTTCTAAGAGTTTTATGTTCAAACTCTATTGGCATCATAGTTGTTTTACCATACACCAGTTCAAAGGGTGTATATCCTGTACCATTCTTCCATGTAGTTCGGTAGGCCCATATAGTTTCTGGTAACCTTGCAGCCTAGTCTTTTCTATGAAAATCCACAGTCTTAGTTAGAATTTCCTTAATATCTTTGTTGGTGATCTCAACTTGGCCATTAGTCTGTGGATGATAAGGATTTGATTTCCCATGCCTTATGTTATATTCATTGACAAAGGCTATAATCAGAGTAGAGGTAAATTGTGCCCCCTGATCTGTCACTATTTCCCTAGGGACACCAAATCTGGTGAATATTTCCTCATAGAAGAATTTTGCTACCTTATTATCCCTAGCATGCTTCATAGTTCTAGCTTCTACCCACTTTGTTACATAATCTATGCATAAAAGGATATAAGACTTACCATTTGAAGGTGGATCAATTGGCCCTACAAAATCTAGTCCCCATTTGTCAAAGGGGGTAAAAATCACTTATGGAAATAGAGGCATCTCATCTGATCTGGTTGGCCTTCCCATCCTTTGGAATTTTTCACGTGTCTTGGCATATTTGGCTGCATCTCTATGCAGAGTTGGCCAATAGTAGCCAGTATTTAAGATTTTCATTGTTGTCCTTTTTGCAGCAAAATTTACACCACATGGCTCATCATGAATTGCATGCAGTATCTCAAGAGTATCTTCCTCTCATACACATATCCTCATAACTTGATCTAGCCCTATACAAAACATGCAATCTGCAACCCAGGAAAAGTTAAAACTTTTCTCTACCAATAATCGCTTTTCTTTAGGGGAGAATTGAGGAGGAGTTCTTCCTGCAACAAGATAATTTTCTATATCCGCATACCATGGGTGAATAACCTTGATTGCAAACAAATGCTCATTAGGAAAGGAATCCTCAATAAGTGCAGAGTCATCTTGTCTTTGAATTCTAGATAGGAAATCAGGAACCACATTGGGTTTACTTGGCTTGTCCACAATTGTAATGTCAAATTCCTGCATGAGCAACAACCACCTTGCTAGTCTTCCTATTATTGAGCTTTTGTTCATAAGATACCTGATTGTTGCATGATCAGTGTGGACAAATATTTGATATCCTATTATATAATGCCTGAATTTGTTGAGGGCATAAATGATTGCTAACATGTTTTTTTTCTATAACAGTGCAGTTGACCTTAGCTACTTGCAAGTTCTTGTTAATGTAATATAGTGCATGTTCAGTTGAACCACCCTTTTTTCCTAAGACAACACAAATAGCATAATTTGACACATCAGTATGAATATGGAATGGAAGTGACCATTCAAGTCCTTTCAACACAGGTGCTTGTGTAAGGGCAATTTCCAGATCAAGGAATGCTCTTTCACATTCCTCTGTCCAGGAAAAATCTGCATCTTTCTTCAAAAAACTGTATAGGGGGCCTGCAGTTTGATTGAAATCTTTGATGAATCTTCTATAGTATCCAGCATGTCCCAAAAATCTTCTCAGTTCCTTTTGCTTGGTAGGAAAGGGGAGATTAGAGATGACTTCAATCTTAGAAGGATCAACCTGTATCCCTGCAGTAGAAATATAGTGACCAAACACTATTCCCTCTTGCATCATCATGAAGCACTTCTGACTATTTAGTGATAGGTTATGATCTTCACTTCTCTGTACTACCTTCTTCAATTTGTCTTGCGCCTCCTTAAATGTTGCACCATAAACAGTAAAGTCATCCATGTATATCTCCATGCAGTCATGTGAGATATCTGAGAAAATACTTATTACAACTCTCTGGAAAGTTGCAAGTGCATTACAGAGACCGAAAGGAAAAACGGAGTAGAAAAATGTCCCCCAAGGGCATGTAAAAGTAGTATTTTCCTGATCCTCTGGAGCAATCTTAATTTGATTGTATCCATTGAAGCCATCAAGGAAAGAGAAATACTTTTTCCTTGATAAATTATCTAATACTTGATCAATGAAGGGAAGAGGAAAGTAATATTTCTTTGTTGCAGAGTTGAGCTCCCTATAATCCACACACACTCCATTTTCCTCCTTTCTTAGGAATGATAACCAATGGGGAGACCCATTGGCTATCCAAGATTGGGTAGATAAAGCCAACATTCAACATCTTCTGCAATTCCTCTTTAACAATTTCTCTCAAGGTTGGGTTGATTCTCTTATGGGGCTGTCTAACAGGTTTGAACTCACTGTTGATGAAAATTTGATGTGTACATAGATTTGGATCAAGTCCTTTCATGTCACTTTAATCCCAGGCAAAAGCTGGTTTATGGGTAGTAAGCATTTTGACCATTGATTCTTGTTTCTTGTTGGTAAGTTTATTGTTGATATTCAAGGTTTTTCCTGTAGCTACCTCTACTTAACAAGTCAATTCAAGCATGGATAATTTAGACAAAAAAGGCATGTCTACTTCATGGGGCAATAATGTGTGCAAATAGTTAGTTGTTGCAGGATAATGAGCTGATGTGGGCGGAGGGAGAATGGTTTGTAAGGTGCATGGACTTCCTTCACAATGAGGGTGTTCAATACCATAATTATTCAGTAGGACATTGTATAGTATCTCTTCCTCCTCTTGTTGTGCAATGAAAGGCTCTTTGGTAATCATCATGAGACTTTCCACCGAGTTCACTTCCTCTTCATCTCCCAAATCAAGCCAAACGGTATGTCCAGACTCAAGTTGAGGCTGGGCTAGAGAATAGAGGTTAAGCTTCTTTGTGTTATACCCATCAAATACTATCATGTTACCAGTCCTACATCTAGTATAAGCATCTGCATTGGCTAACCACGACCTTCCTAGAATTACAAGATAACCTCCTAATGATACTTTTGGAGACAAAATCATAAAATCAGCAGCATATTCCCAAGAATCTAGGGTGACAACTAAGTCTTCCACTACTCCACTAGGTTTGACAGTTGAACTATCAACAAGTTGCAAGACTGTAGGTGTAGGTCTTAGGTCAGAAATACTCAAATTTATTACAAGGTCTTTGGTCATGACATTGATAGTAGCTCCAAGATCTACTAAAGCATTCTTAATTTGAACCCCATTAATATTGATTTCAACAACAGGGCTGCCAGGGTTTGAATATTTTGGGATGGTAAGCTTTCCTAGCATCAAATCAGAGAGTTGGCCTAAAACATGAATAGTCTGAGGGTATTTCTTCTTCCTACCCGACTTCTTTAGACATGCTTATTTGATGGCCTTTTTGTAAATAGGTACTTCCTTAATTGCTTGAAACAAAGGAATTTTTACACATATGTGCTTTAGTTGGTCAAGAATATCAAAGGTAGGCTCTTCTTGGTTTTTCACAATTTCATCTTCCAACCTTTGTGGGAAAGGATGTGATGGTGTATTGGATACCTTAGGTAATGATGGAGTCTGTATGGGCTCATTGGGTTGGACTAGGCCATTGGCATCTTCTTCTTTCTCAATATCCTTAGATGGAAATTCTGAGATTATGGGAGGAGATGGTGTGGGCAATATAGTTCCTGATATTAAGTTGATATTATTCAAGTTGAGAGCATAGGTAGGCTAATGAATAGGATCAGAAAAATAAACTTGTTGTTGCTATTGATGAGGTTGATTATTTGGATTGGGTGATGCTTGAGCAGGCAATTGGGTTGGCTTTGGATTCTGGCTTTGATTGGCTACAGGAGGTGGCATAATTGACTGTTGTTAGGGTTGTTGTAGGAAACCAGTGGATGGATTTGACTATTTCTAGCCTTCTCTCCACTGGTTAGAATGCTGCCAATTTCCTTGTGGAGGTTGCCACTAATTTTTCTATGATGACTACTAGTTCCCTTGTGGGGGTTGCCAACAATTTTGTTGAGCATTTGGCCAAGGGTTATTCCATTGAGGTTGAGAATACAGTTCATAACTTGGAGGGTACTAGTTCTACCACTGATTATTGTATGAACCAAAATTTTGCAACGGTTCTTGAGGCATACCTTGTCTTGGGGCCCATAGTCTATGCTAAGCAACAAAGAACACTTCTTCCTCTCCTTCAATGGTTTTGAACTCAATAGGAAGATGCTACACCTCCAAATTGGCCACTACTTTGCATATGCAATCCTTCTTCCTTTGTCTGCACTGAGGGCAATATTTAGCTAGCATCGCATTAGCTTCATCTTTCTTCCTTCTAGCTTGCATGGTGTCCAGCTAAGTAGCTACATCATTTATAATATCTTTCTTGAAGTCAGACAAAATATTAGAGAGTTCTCCTTTTGATACACCCGAACCACTTCCTTTTGCAATAGAGGGTCGGAAACCCCTACCTTTCTTTACATTTTCCCTAGAGTAATTGAGACAGATCTTCTTAATGTCATCCCAATTACTTTGGGTGATATCTCCTCTTGCCATGAGGTCTAGTGCTTCCATGCAGGTATCATTGACTCCTCTTAGAAATAGAAGTTTTTTAGACTCCTCATTTAGTTGGTGCTGAGTGTTTTTCTGCACACTAAACAGAAACTTGGATACATAGTCCTCCAAGGTTTCATCCTCATTTTGTGACATCTTGAAGATGTTATCTCCTCTCATATCATTTCCCCTATAATATTCTTTATACTTTCCTAAGAACAACTCCTTCAATTCATCCCAAGTGGCCACTGCATTGCCCCCTATTCCCATGAACCATTTTAAGGCCGACTCCTTCAAAGTAGAAGGAAATAATTTCATCTTATGGGCTTTAGTAGTATAATCATAACTCCTACATAGGATGTCAAACTCAAACAAGAAGGTATGATGGTCCTCTGTAATAAGGCCATAGAATTTTGGAAGCAATGAGGCATTGATATTTTTGAGATTATTATTGTCATGCAAGTCAAGGAGTGGGAATGGAAAAGTAGGCCTTGCCATCCTTGGTGGTGGTCTTGGGTTAGCTCTTGGCTAGTAGATGATAAGGGCAAGTGGGTTATTATGGGGGTCCTAGTTATTGAAAGTGTATAGGTTATTCAACTATGTTGTGAGTAAGTCAAGGTTATTAGGCTTATCAAACAGGTTCAAACTTATCTCTGAGGAAGAAGAAGATGAAGTTACTAGGTCCTGACCAGCATTGAAATATGGTTCTTTTGGGATGATTTCTGGGTCAATTTCTAGGTCGTTTTCTTGGATATCTAAACTTCTAGGAAGGAATCTTCCAAATTGATCTCTTCTTCTAAGCATATAGTAGAAATTAAGTCTAAACTATGGAAAAATGTTGGAATAGTGAATTTTTATCTAAACACTAGGAATAAAATTTCAAGCTACCTACTAGCATGCCCGCAATAGGTCTTTAATTTGACACCATCCCTAGCAACAATGTAAAAAATGTAGTGTTCTTTAATTAGCTTAATAACTAGGAACATGAATTCCTCTACTTAGGGATTGAACATCACAACCAACAACCATAATCTACTAAAGAACCTCATTTAATTATCAACTCGAGGACGTGAACTTGAAATGGGTCAGCACAATATATGCCCTAATCAACTTTCCAGACATGCATGATTTCCTAATATTCTCTATACTAGAATTCTAATTACTGGAATTACTATACTGGATAACTTGCCTTGGAAATGAAAACTAAAGGATAAAACTATTCTACATCTAGTGGCTACAGGAACAGTTGACAGCTCTGTGTTTCTACTTGCTACAGGAATAGTCACATTAACTTCTATGAAAGAAAGTGTAGCTATCCTAAGTTGCAGAATGAAATTATAGTCAGCTCCCTAAGTGGGCCCCCTTAGCTAATGCCAAAAGTAGACAATAGATTAGGCAAAAATCTTCATAAACTTTATTCATTCAAGGCAAACCAATACATAGCTCACAATCTCTTGATTGTATTTTTGAAACTGAAAATGTGTTTACAACAACAATCTTCCAGCCCATTCTCTAAAGGGGAATGGGCTATTTATTGAAACTAAATCTAGCTACTAACTAACCTTCCCTTATAAATCGGGAGGTCTTTATTACATTCAACTAACTTAGCAAAGCGGTGGATAGAAATGAAAGAACTAAGTCAAATCAGTTTATCAGTCTTAAAGTGCCATCAATCTAGATTTATGCACCATCAAGACGCCTAAGCTAGATTTATGAAACACCCCTCTTGCATGGTGGATCAGTTGAAACTTCCTCCCTATTCTTCTGCAGCTTAACTAGTCTTCATTGATGTGGTCTTCTACCCACGAGTGGGAATTGAATTCCTTCCTCCAATCGTGGTACCTGCAAAATATCCTGCCAGCTATTCCTGAGGTAGAGAGTTAGCTCAACATGTTCAAAATTTAAGATGATTCATCACTTCATTTATACATCTATTTAAGCATTATTCTAAAGCAAACATTATTCCAGGCGTGGTTGTAGGAAGTTCAACAGTAGAGGCTGCAAGAAAGGTTTGTCACCACACAAGGTTTATAAGGTATTCATCAAACTAACAAAACATTTAAAGTAATAATCACGGAATACTTAGTGTAATATAATTATTATATTAAGCATAAAAAATTTGTTTTTTATGCCATAATCAACACCAAATGTTCGTTTTAGCATAATGAAAAAGCATAAAAG
The DNA here is from genome assembly GCA_007115665.2 of Sequoiadendron giganteum. Taxonomy (NCBI): domain Eukaryota; kingdom Viridiplantae; phylum Streptophyta; class Pinopsida; order Cupressales; family Cupressaceae; genus Sequoiadendron; species Sequoiadendron giganteum. The sequence goes on from CM021109.1 coordinate 535,308,068, forward strand.
TGTTTGTGAAAGTGTGATCTAGATGCGCCAAAAACTTGGCTTATCACCTAGGATGACCATGGTTGGACACAAAATATTCCTTTACAAGATGTAGGTCTAGCAATATGATAATTTGTAATGGAAATGTAATAAAAAATTTGGTCTTCTATCTACCTGCACAACCTTAGGTCAAATTGGAGCAACCTATTTGGCCAAATTTGGAAGATGATGAACAACACCCTCTCAAAAAACTCATGACTATTGAAAAAACCTAATGAATAAAATTTAAAATGAAAATTAAACTCTTACAAGATGATACAAAATATTATGGAATGGACCCATAGCAAAACCAAAACTAGCATATTTGAATTGCCCATTACATAATATTTTACCCACCACAACCTTTGAATCTACCTCAATTATTCCACACATTACTTCCACATAGTTGTAACCTTAATTTATCAGGCCTAGATGTTACTTATGTCATGAATTTTTTAATACCAATAAAACATTCACTTGGAAAAACACTTACCATCATCAATCAATTGAAAATATCAAAGCAATCTAAATTTCTTAAAATGTTATATGGTCACACAACAAAAATTTCTTTGGATTATCATGAAATGTATGGCATAGGTCTTAATCTCTATATGCATAGGATATACATTAATGAGCTATACAAACTAGTAAGACAACCCCAATGAAGGATGAACCCAATCATTAGAGATATAGTGAAAATAGAGTCACAAATTTTTTTGGATGGGGGATTTATATATCTAATATCAAGTAGTCAACAGATTGCCCTGTTAGTAATAGTACCTAAGAAATGAGGTAAGTGGAGAGTATAATTTTACTATAGAGAATTAAATACAACCATTATTAAGGATCATTTCCCTCTTCCCTTGATTGACTAGGTGTTAGACTAATTGGAAAGGAAAAAATAATTTTCTTTCATAGATGGGTTCAGTGGCTATAATAATATTCAAATAACTCTTGAAGATCATGATATAATAACCTTTACATGTCTATATGGTACCTATTCCTACTCAGTCTTTCTATTCAGACTATGTAATTCCCCTACAACCTTACAAAGGGTTTTTTTGATCATATTTCTATATTTTACCCATTAATCTATGGAAGTATATATGGATGATTTCACCACCTATGGATATTCTTATGAAGAAGCATTAGAAAACTTGGATAAAATACTTCAAAGGTGCCAAGATCAAAATATTTCTCTTAGTCATGAAAAATATTTCATTTTGATGAAGTAAGGAGTGGTTTTGGGATACTTTGTGTCAAGAAGAGGGATTCGGGTGGATCCTGATAAAATAAAAGTAATGTCAACTCTACCCTTTCTACAAAATAAAAAAATGTAAGAGGTTTTCTTGGCCATGCAAGATATTATAGGATATTCATTAAATATTCTAGTAAGAGAGAAACTCCCATTTTAATCCTACTATCTAAGGACATTGAATTTGAATGGAACCCTATCTACCAAGAAGCCTTTGAATATCTTAAATGATCTATCACAAAGACACTTGTTTTGAGATGAACTAACTAGATAGTTCCTTTTCACATTCATACATAGGTCTTTGACTTTTCTATAGGATTTATTTTAGGATAAAAGGAAGGAAAATTGGAGTATTCTATTTATTACATAAGAAAAAAATTGCGCATCATTGAACTTAATTACACTATTATAGAGAAGGAGATGTTAGATGTAGTTTATGAAATTAACAAATTTAGCCACTATACCACTGGTTATATTGCTTTTGTTTATATTGATCATACAAAATAATCAATAATTAATAAAAACTAGTGGTTGGTGGACATCTTGATAAATGATTATTATTATTGTAGGAATTTCATTTCACTATTATATACAAATTAGGAAAAGCAAATGTGGTAGCTTATTTTATCTCTAGGATAAGTACCAAAATCAAAGAAGCAACTATGGATGAAACTTTTCTTGATGAACACCTATTTACCTTAATGATACATGCACTTTGGTATGCATATATAGAAAAATATTTAGTTGAAGGCATGACACCCCTAAATCTTTCACCAAGAGAAAGGTGTCATTTAGTTAAACACAAATTTCATATTCATGGGTGGTTGGATACCTATCTTACACAAAACCTAGTAATATTATGTGTAGATGCATAAGGGAAGATGAATATAATATTCTTATGGCTTGTCATGATGATCCTTATGAAGGGAACTTTACAACCAAAAGAATGACCCTTAGGATTCTAAATATTGGATACTATTAGCCAATCGTACATAAATATGTAGTTCAATATATGAGAAGATGTGATCATTGTTATATGATGGATAGACCTATAAAGAGTGATTAAATTCCCCTACAAACATGATTGGTAATTACACCTTTTGATAAGAGTGGCCTTGATTTTTTTGGACAAATAGACCCAGTTTCCAACAATAAGGATTATATACTATTATGTACTAACTATCTAACCAAATGGGTAGAGGTTAAAGCCTTGCAATTTTCTAGAGATATAAAAGTAGAAACATTATCATATGAGGAAACCTTCACAAGGTATGTAGTACCTAGGGAGATAGTCACAATTCAAGGGCCACAATTCACTCTAGATATGATTTCTTATCTAGTCAAGGAATATGAAATTAGACATAAGAGGTCAACTCCTTACTAGCCATAATCAAATGAGTAGGTTGAGGTTACAAATAGGGAAATTGAAGCCATATTTACCAAGATATTAAAATTTCATACAAAGGATTAGGAAACAAGGTTTCTAGAAGCTATTTGGGCATACAAGACAGCTTGGAAGACTACCGCATGATTTACACTATATGAATTAGTATATGGGAAAAAGGCTATCCTCCCCATTGGATTTCAATATAAATAACTCAAAACAATGTTGCAACTTGGAATGAATCTATTTGAAGCTCAAAATAATAGACTATACCATCTTAGTGCTTCAAGGATGATTTAATGATGGAAGTAGTTCATCATACAAAAACTATGTAAAAGTAAAGAATCAAATGGCATGACTAATTCCTCAAGACTAAATAATTTCATGGAGGAGATTGGTATTGCTATATGATTTAAGATATAAGAACCACAAAGGTAAATTAAAAATGATTTGGTTGTGTCCTTATAAAATAAATTGATTTTTTTAAAATGAAGTAGTGCAATTAACCATGATTAATCTAGTCAATTTTTAATGGTAAATGAACAATGTCTCAAGCTCTACAAAAAGAAAATATGAGTTTCTAGAGAACTTGTAACAACAATTTACACCACCCTCAATAATACCATATTCAATGTTGATCACCTCACATGAAGAAACCCCCAAATCATCCATTTCCACATCTATAGATGATCCCACTAGTTCACCTACACATATTCCACAAGTATGATTTTCAGTGAAAAACACATGCACGCACACATACAATCTCAAATAAAATCACGCAATCAGTGAAATAAATTACATATACATACAAAAATGTTACCATGTATTTTCTTCTCACAAGACTTGTAGCAACAACTTTGAGGCACCTATAATAGGGACCTATTTTACTGCTACCTGTAATCACTACTTGAAGGTCCCTTCGACACTCCATGAAGAAACTATCACTTATAACTAACATTACCATCATCACATCTACATGCAACCACTCCAAGTTCATTTCCCAACTACATGTAACATATCATTTCACTTTAAGCCCATTATGTACATTTCATAGTCTTTCTTTTGTATCTATCTTTTTCTAGTCATGCATGATTATTTACTTGGTTTATCAATATGATGAACTCCATGTAGTTACATATATTAACTCTCATCATCATATATTTTTTAACTGATTGACTATCAATAGTCATTCACAAAAAAATCGCATGTACCACCTTTCTCATCACTACAAATATTACAAGTATTTCTCACATTATTAACATTAATTGATATCTCTATTTATTCTATGTGTGATTCACATTACCACAACATAATTCCCTCTCTAATTTTTGAATACCTTGTCATTTGAGAAAAAAAAACACTTTAAGTTGAGGGGAGGATTCCATATTATTTTCAATACATGGAAAATATTTGGGCATGGCATGCTAAACCTTGTACTTTCATAACCTAAAAAGTAACTAGTTAAGTTGCATATACCAACAATTTGTTTAGCATGAAAAAACTCTAATAAAAGGCACTAGAAACTATAATAGATAAGTCACAAACACAACACATAGCTATTCATAAAGGTAGGACATAAGGGATAGAAACAAAAATAAATATTGATTGGACAACAAAGTCAAGGTGTTGGAAAATTGATTGTAGGATTATTAACAACAAGGTAGAGGTTTGGAAATATTGGTTTAACTATCCATCATCAAAATAAACAAGAAAACCCGAAATATTGATGAGTAAAATAATTCTCCAGCATCACCTGCATCCCCAGCTCTAGTTACTCTTGGGTTAAAATTGTGGAATAAAATGGAAGAAATTTCTTAGACACAACAAAGATGGAATAAAGAAAGAATATAATTGATAGTGAATCATGATAGAAAATTTGACATTTTTTTTATATTAGCATTGTTAGTGTAGGTTTATAATTTTCCTTATGTTAGGGAATATTTATTTTTCCTACACATATTATTAAGATTTCTTGGGTTATACTAGAATGGTTAGGATGAGGACATGTGGCATTATCCATCAATCACATGTGTCACTCACACCCACCTTTGGGTAATTGAGTCTTACACCCTCTTTTGTATTTATTAGCCACCTCCCATAACCATTTGTTTGTCCTTACCTAAGTTGGCATAACCATGTAATCCGGTATTTAACAAGTAGGTAAAAGTCCCACCTATTATGGGAACTTGGGAGTTATTACCACTCTTGGAATTATTTGCCCCTATTTTACTATATAAATAGTCCTCACCTCTCCCTATAATAAGTTCACTTATTCAAGAATACTAGTTCAATGCTAAGGGAGTGTTGAGTTTATTCATCTCCAAATCACTTTACTTGCTTTCCTTCAATCATTTTGATCTTGGGTGATTTAACAACCAAATCTAACATGGTATTAGAGTTGGTTGTGAGTTGTGGGTTAGCAATTTTTTTAATTCATTCTTGAAAGAAAATTATGCTCTTCTCTTGCATCCTATGATGACCTGGAGAATTAGAACTGCTTGATAGATATCTCAATTTTTGGGGGGCTTCCTTTTTATTGCCTTTAATTGAAGGTATTTCAGAGCTTCCTAAAGACATTTTGAGCTCACCATTGAGTTTAGACACAACCATAAAAGTCTGATTAAGCTTTTGTTTCATCCAAATTGGACTGTAGATGTGAGATCTATGAAGGGTTGAAGATAAAGGTTTTTTGGGAGGTTCTAAAAGGTAGTCGAAAAATTGGTATATTATTTTCCCAAACAGACCTCGCCATCACACTCAAAAGATGTCAAAACATAAAGATCAATTGTCAATTTTTTAGAAAGTCAAATTTGGTAGGTGAGCCTTATGAAGCACCTAATACGGTATGAAACACTAATCGAGAAAAAAAAAATCATTATATTTTTTGAATAATTTTTTTATTATTATTTTGAAAAAAATAGTAGTTTTTCAAATTAAAAAAAAGAGTTTTCAAAGGTACAGATAAGTACCTACGCCATGTCAACCCCTGTACTTGCACATTTCCTTTTAAAAAATTATTAAAGGGTTGTGTGGGGTGTGGTTCATTCCCCCCCCCTACACATTTCTTTAAAAAAAATATATTTATTAAAAAAAATCAAAATTTTAATGTATATTTTTTATTATTGAAATTTTCATTCAAACATTTAAAAAATTTGAAACTTTGAATTTTTTCTACTAATTCCCTATACCTACAATCCACCTCGACTTATGTGCCAAATCAAAATTTAGCAATCTTTTTGGTGGTCTTGTTAAAGTTAGCAGTTTTTTGGTGAATTTTTTAAGTCTAGAGGAGATCTATTTTTAGTTGGCTTAACTCTAATTTTAACAAACTTCTAAGCTAACTAGAGGTTCTCTAAAATTGGCGGAACACCAAATTTAACAGTATTCAACCGAATTTGGCAGTGACACGGTGCTGACACTAGCAAACTATTCAAAATTTTGACCCCTCGCCATTAAAGTTTTGCATTTTGCACTTGAACTTCAAAGGGCTCATTTTTTATCATATAGAGGTATTTTTCAATGCAATTTTTTTTTTTGGGGGGGTAAAACTTCATGCTCTTCATGATTGTGTAATCATTTTTTGCTCAATTGGTTCCAATTTTTCAAAAAAATTGTTTTTTCATCAGGTCTGAAGGACAGTCAATTTTTGAACTTCAAATGAATGTAACTTTCACATACAACCTCAGATTGAGGTGATTCTTGTTTTGAAAGTGAATATTTTTCTGATCACTACACATTGGTACTATTTTGAGTTTATCATTCTAAGATTTTATTATACTTTTAGTATTTGGGTCCAATTTAGATAATTGTAAGACTATGGAAAACAACTCCAACATTGTAAACACACTGATTTATAAAGTGCCAAATCATTTTTTAGGGGGGGAGATTATTTATTGAGTGAAAAAGGGGGGTTTCTCTGTGTGTTTTCCTTGTTTCATTTTCTCGCATTGCAACAACAATCTAAAATGGATAAAATGGTTCCTCTACTCACCCCATACAATTACTTTGAGTGGAAAATGAAATGGAACTTCACTTAAGAAAGTTAAAATTGTATAAAATAATAATGGGTATTGATACGAAACCTACATAGGATGAAGAAAAGCCTAAATGGTTCAACAAATGTGATGAAGCTTTTGGCACCTTATGCATTGTTGTATCTCTTTATCTACGCTTTCATATTATGTCTGCAAAATTACCAAATGAAGTGTGGAATACCTTGAATACTCTCTTTGGTAAACAAGATGATTTGAGAGCACATTCATTAGAGAACAAACTCATAGGATTGAGCCCTTGCAATTTTAACACCATTCAATATTTATTTACTCATTTGAATTTCATAATATTGCAGCTATAACAATGTGGAGTTAAAAAGGATGACTTGCGGTTAATTTTATCCATTCTTTCAAAAATTGGTCCAAATTATGCAGTGTTTGTTTCTACATTTCATGAAATGAAAAGAGCCTTAGGAAAAGCATTTACTATGCCTTTTCTAGGTGATTTTACAATTGATCTCATAAAGGAGCAAGATAAATTTATTCAAATGGGAATTATTATATCTTTTAAGCCTCATGCCTTGGCTGCAAAACAAGGCACTAACAAGAAAAATAAGAAACAAAGGAACCAAGGAGATAGAAAGAAAGATTGAGATCAATATCCATCTACTTTTAAAGTAGATTCTAAATTCTCTCCAAAAGAGGATTCATGTAAGAATGAGAATTCCACTTGTTCATATTTCACAAGGAGTGTACATGAAGAAAATTCTTGTTATAAGAAGGATTTTTATGAACTAAAACATATTCTTGAGAAGAACAAAATCAATTTTCCTTCTCGAATGATTGATTTAGCTTCGTCTTCTAATTCCAAAAATTCAAAACATTAAGAATTTGATAAGGAAAAAGGCCATACTATTTGGGCACATAAATCAAAAGTTAAAGCTCTTTGTTCTTCTATAGGTCTTGGATTAGGGAGATGGCTCCTAGATTCTGGAGCTTCTCACCATATGGATTCTACACAATTTATGTTCTCTTCTTTTTAGCCTTATGTTATACCACCTATTATGATGGGAAAAAATACATACATGGATGTAATTGGGAAAGGATCTGTTGATATTGGGGATGGAACTTTCAATGATGTTTTGTGTGCCCATTATTTGAAAATTTATATTTTTTCCATCGATCAGATCACTCATGGTGGAATAGGGAAGACTATGGAATTCACACCTACTTTAGCTATCATCAGAGACTTCGAGAGCAGAGAGATAATTGCTATTGGGGTGGTTGATCATGCATCTTAGTTATATACCTTTTCAAAATTTGCACTTGATGATGCCTATGATATTTTGTTTGTTGATCACACTCCTAGTGTGATTTTTTATTTTGAGAACTTTGGTTACTTGAACTTGGGTATTCACACATAAAATCTAGTTCTTGAACCTTGCATTCTTTCTCCTCAATATATTTTTTCTTCTGAGGATTGTAGTGTTGTTACATTCATGGCTACTTGTGATTTAGTGCAGCAAGATCTACATCATCTTCCAAATATAATTTTTTGGGTTGACTACTTGGAAAATATTACTTTTTTGTTTATAGAGTCTCATATTTCAGACTTAGGAGACACTATTCATGACATTCATCTTCTCTTTGATGAAGTTGATTATTACTTAGTTGTTATGAAGGGACCTTTGTATCCTCTTGTTCATTCTCCACATGACCATTCATATCAGTTTGACATGATTGTGGATACTTTTGAGCAACATTTGGAGGAGGCATCTTTGTCTTTAGAGGAGATATTTGAGTCTTTGGATCTTGTTCTACATACATCTCCACTAGGTTATGGATTGTCATCTTCATCAATGTGGAATACAATGCTTGATTTGAAAGTGACAATGTCTAGCATCAAGATGGAGACACATAAATATTTTTCAAAGACTTCCTAAATTTTGAGCTTTCATCCCTTATATTCCTTTCAAGAATGGGAAGATGTTCTTCATGCACCTTTGGGTTTTCTTCTTCCTAAGGGGAGGAATGTTGTTTTACGATTTTAGTCCATCTCCTACATCAATTTTTGAGCATCAACCATTGGTACATTGACTACTTGAGGGAAGGCTACATAGCCTTTCTTATCCTTTCTATTTTGGAGGGGACCTCTTCCTTTCTTGGGATTTATTCTTGTGTTGGGAAACTTGTTTTCTTTTCTCTCTTTTGGGGAGGATTTTTTTCCCATTGGGTTTTCTCCTTTTCTCCAATTATGAGATATTGGTTTGTACATTGGTACCTAACATGGCCTTATAGCCAAGGCCCATCATTGTGTCTTTTCACCAACCTAAGCTATGCTTAAAGGGGTGTGTTAGTGTAGGTTTTTTATTTTCCTTATGTTATGGAATATTTTATTTTCCTAAAAACATTGTTAAGCTTGCTTAGGCTATATTAGAATGGTTAGGATGAGGATATGTGTCAGAATTCATCAATCACATGTGTCACTCACACCCACCTTTGGGTAGTTGATCATCACACCATATTTTGGATTTATTAGCCACCTGTTGTGCTATTTTTACGTGCACACCCCATCAAAAGTGTGAACCCTCTTTTATTTCCTTTTTTTTCTTGTTTTTTCTTTAGATTTTTCCTTTTCCCCTTAAGGGATTGGTTCCTTTAAATTTTGATCCAATTCTTTTGTTGAGATTTGATGCTTTTATCTACGATTTAGGGGTGTTAATTTTGCAACATTTGATCTTATGATTTATGCTTGAGGTCATTGATTTCATGGGTATTTGACTTAGCATCAGAATTGGCTAAGTATGGGAGTATTTTGCAGAATCCTCCTTGGATCAGATTACTCGAAGTCATAAATTTCACTAAATCTATGGGTAGTCAAATTCCCTAAAATTGGTATTCGCTAAATCCTTCTTGGGTTGAATTCTTAAAATCCTTCTTGTTCACTAATATTGAGCTGTCACAGATTTCATGAAGTTATCATGTTCACGAAATCCTTTGATTTTTTGATTCCCTAAGGTTTTCTTATTTTGCTAAATCCTCATGTCCTCAAATTCCCCAAATCTATGACCAAGTGATTTCACTAAGCCTCATCAAATGTCTTTTCACCTCATTAATTGACCTCTATGCACATACAAATCGCCATTACTATCAATTTCTATAGACATTTGTGGTGTGATTTATATGCTTTTCCACATCATTATTTTTTTTCATTTTGATAATTTGTGTTTTGAGGAGTAGTCAAGTGTTTTGGTGATTCAAGAACTTAGATTTGGGCATATTTTTTTCGTGGATTTCATTGGGTCTCTTGGTGTGCATTTTTAAATTCATCACTCTCATTGAGTTGCAAGGTAGGGTTTCTAATCTTTTATGAATTATGTGATCAATTGATGCATGAAATTGAGTGGTTGATTTGAATTTTAGGGGTTTTCTTGTCTATGACTGTAATTTTGTATACCATTTGTGTGTGAGATTATTCTATTTTGAACCACATTTTAATTAGAACTCAATTGTGATTCACATCTATGTAAATGTTTATCTTTTTATTGACTTTATCATTAGTTTTGATTGATTCCTACTTCGAATTCTATTTTCTTTTCTTTTCATGTTAGTGAAAATAAGTAAATTGAAGTTAGGGCATCGATGTATAATCATTATAAACTAGGGTTATGGGATTTTAATATTTTGATAATGCATTTTAAGTTTAGACGACATGAATTAGGGTATGTTCAAACCATAAAATAAATTCACCTATTTCTCTTGAGGATTTAAAGTTAAATGCATCTATAGATAAACCCTATCTTGTGCTATGTTGAAAACCTTTAATGTTTGGAGGTTGAGTTCATATATTGTGGTTTGAATTTGATTATATGATGCAATCTAGGTTTGATTTGAGTTGTGTTATTAAGGTTGGGTCCTAGAAGATAATCAAAACATTATGGTATAATTTTCCTTCATAATTTTGAGGAGTTGAAATTTGTTCGTGAGGGTTTCTCTTAATCCTTTTAACTCACAGAATACGTGAAGTGTTCCTTCGCTAAATCTGCAAAGGCTTGGAAAACCTGAAATTATACCCTTCACTAAATCCACTCTGTCATGGATTCCTCGAGTGGTTTGATACATTGTGGGTATAAATTACATGTGATAGATTGAGTATTCAATGTTCAGAGTGCATTTTTATCAACTAAAGATGACTTAAAATATTTTGATCCATTTTTTTCCCTCCTCGTGGAATCCTCTAGAGGACGGATTCCCTAAAATCTGTTTGGAACCAAAATCCTTGAACTTGTCAAAAACCCAAAAATATGATTGGTTCTTGCTCTTAGGGTTTTGTGATTTGATCTTTGTGGTTTTAAGGGTATTTTATGACTATTCATTTCAAATGTGGCTAAATTTTTTGCTCTTCACGGAGTCCTTGAGACCCAAAATTTCCTAAAATCCTTCAAAGATTGAAATCTGTGTAGTGCTTGAAAACTTGAACTATGCCTAGAACTTGATTTTAAGCATTTGTAACTTGATTTATATGATTTTGAGGATGAATTGGAAGTAATTATATGTTTCATATATGTTTTGAAAATAAATTTGATGATGCAATGATGTTATATTGATTAACTATGCTTAGAATTTTAGTAATTATGGTCTTCTTCTAACCAGACGCAAGAAAAGTCCAGTATGGGTAAAGGTTGTAAAGAAAAATCTATTAAGCCAATCAAAGAGGAGTCTACAACTAGAGTAGAAAGGATGAAGTATGACTTCAAGGGTAGACTTCTTGAGTCAAATATCATCTCATGTTGGGAAAAGGTTGGAGATGCAAATATGGGCCACATAGATTATGAAGACTTCAAGAAAATGATGTATTGTTATGCTCCTACTCCTTTGGATAAGAGATTAGTGGACATGGGATTGGCACAAGCAATTGGGTTTCCAAACTCCATAAAATTCCCTCAATTAATTATTGAATGTGTCAAGCACTATGACTCTGATAAGAAAAGAATAGTTGGGCCTAAAGGGAGAATTATGGAAAATTTGACAAAGGAAGAAATTGTTGAGGCATTCAATATTGGATCACACCATAAAATAATTAAAGTGAATTTGGAGATAGAAAAGAAGTTCCACAATGATGATGTTCATCAAGCATTGGATATGATGAATAAATATTGGATTGAGAAGCCAAAGTATCCCTATTCCAAGCTACCAAAATCATTACACAGGAGTGACTTTAAGTGAGAATACAATGATTTGATATCCCTCCTTAGTAGAGTGGTAGGATTGAAGAATGAATTTATATTTGAGGATTGGATTTTCTATTTCATATCACATATTGACAAAGGAATTAATTACCACTGGTCTAGAATGATTTGTGATAACTTGGATATGTAGTTGAGAAAGCTACAAGATACAAATACATTCACCATGACATCTTATGTGGTGTACATGCTTGCAATAATTTATAGATATAAAGGTTTGAACTATAAAGGCACCATTGGACAACACAGGGTCTATGATGTATATCCCTAGTTGTAATTTGATACTTCCAACTATACGAGGGTCAATGATTCCTTAACTATGTACATAACAAGAACTTTACAAGATGCTCTTCATATGAGGATTTTAGCAAAAGCAATGGATTTGATAAAGAAATATGGATTTTGGTTCATTCGGTTCCCAAAATTCGCATACATTAGAATTCATGGATCTCCAAAGGCACCTTTAAAAATCCCTAAGTATCTTACAGATAAATTCATATTGCTTGAATTGATAAGGTAGCTTACAACCTTTGATTCTATTTTGAAGTCAATGAACAAAATAGGAGTTGGTGGAGATTTTCCCTTGAGAATTGGTAGTTTGGAGGCTTTTCCTTTCATTCAAAGTGCACATCATTTTGAATTAGAGATGGCTCACTTGCACTTCTACTCATTTAGACAAAGAGAAATTTGATTCTTATAGAGTAGCTCTGAAAATAGCCAATAGGGATTATAAGCATAAAGATAACATTGAGAATTGCTAGGCCAATTTTCATGATGAAGTTGAAGTGATTAATAGAAAACATTCTAGGATCCCTTTGAAGCTAATAAGACTTTATGCAGTGAAAAATGCACTAGAACAAGTTGAAGATGAAGAGGATCTTATTCAATATCATTATTATGTGTAGTTCTAAAATAAGCTACTCCCTATAGCGAATTGCATAGAAGATGAGGTGGTGGAGCTTAACCAAATCAATGTTCTAGTGAAAGGTTATTCAAATAAATGGGTGAAACATAAGGTTTTGGAGTTAGAAGCAAAAGGAATAAATCCACTTATGATTTGATGGGAGACTTAGAGTCTCAATCAGAAGAGAGTGATTCGAAGAAAACATGGGATGGCATTTCATTTCCTCAGCATGAGGAAGACTTTGAAGATAGGCCTCTTGTAATGAAGAGGAAGACAAAAAGTCAAACTAAGGGTAAAGGGCCTAAAAGACAGTCCATTCCTAAAAGGAGAAGGCCAACAAAAGAAACAATTGAACTGGAAATTGATGATCAACCTGCAAAGAAAAGAAGGTTGGTCAAAGAGGGAGACAAAGGGTCACCTTCCAAGAAACCAAAGAAAATTAAGGCTAATGAAGAAGGTGTAACCCAAAATAAACTGATTGAGGTGGATAACTCAATAGATAAAACACATGCATATGTGAGAAAGAATTCTCCAAAGAAAAAGATTTCTCCTCCCAATATAGATAATACTGAAAAGGTGTTTGAAGGATCTGAGGAAGATTTAAATGAGCCACCTATTAATTAATCTGAACATGTTGAAGAAACTATCAAAAAAATTATTCCTCCTTAGTCACCTCCCCAAAATATACAATGTAATAAAGAGGAAGGATAAATAGAAGGTGATGGAGCCAATATTTCCAAGGATGAAGAAAAGGGAGAAAAGAAGAAGAGGAGGAGTTGGAGACTCCAAAGAATGGAGACTTAAGTAACCTTGGAATATGATTAGAGCATAAGATAGTTGAGGTACAAATCCAGGAAGATAAAGAAGATATAGATCCTGAGAAGATAGAGGAAATATCATCTAAGTCACCTGAGAAGGGTCATTCATCCGAGAAAGAAGAAGCACAACAATTTGATAAAGAAAATAATGGTGAAGAATAGAAGCATGGAGAAAATATTGAAGTAAATAAAAAATATGACCATGGATAAGAGAAAAAACCCCATGAGCACAAATTTAGAAGAAACAACTGCCCTAGATCAGTTGATAGAAAATTTGAAGCCAAAACCAATTGTAGTTGAAGAGGAAGCACTAGATTGGGATAAGTTCTTAGCTAGCTTGGGAAAGACTAAAGAAAGGAATAAATCTAGAGTTGTCTCTAGAATGAAAATGGATGAATCAAATAATGGAGTTCTTCTTGTGGCTACACCAATAATTGACAAGAATAAGGATGAAGCTACTACAACTTATTACAAGGTTGAAAAAATTAATCTAGTTCCATCCACAAAGGCTCAGGAGAAGGAAGATTTAAGAGAATATGTAGATGTCATTTTAAAGAGGCTAGATAATTAAATCCAATTCAAGGATAAATTGCAACAACAAGTAGAAGAATTGAAAAAGTACATCCAACACTTGATGAAACCCTTGTAAACACAAGGTGGAATGGGTACTTCTACTTTAGGTGATTTATTATCTAAGGATGCAGTGAATGAGATTGAGAAAATGAAAAATTCCTTATGATTCACTCAATCGTGGATTAATAATGTTGGTTACAAAGGAGATGATTTTATTGAGAAGGTCTTGCATATGCATTAAAATGCATCCTCCTTTTTGGATGAAGTACAACAATTGGTGACATAATGTAAGATAACAAATGAAGCTGCTATAGACAAGTTGATGAAAATAATTGAGATTTTGAAGGATCTCCTTGTAACTAAAAATGTATTTGCATATGAAGATGTTAATAAGACCAAGGAGTGGTTAGAATATTTTGAATTGAAGAAAGAACTCGCAAACAAATCCTTGGATAAATTTTTTTAAATGCAAAGTAAATTGAAAGATATTTTAAATAATTGCATCTCATTCTTAGAAACTATAACTAGTAGGAATACGTTTGGTAAGAAGAAATTTAATATTGATTAGTTTAAAAAATGGTGGCATGAGATATATTCACCAACTAAATATGGACCATTTGCATCAAATCAGTTAGATGATGTAGCTATGTATATTTCACATTTGGATAGACATCAAGAGATGCAAAATATAATGGGGTAAGAACTTGGATAAACATGAAGAAGAGATAAAATCAATTAAGTTGAGGATGAAATTTATTTTGGCTCCTGACCAAGCCAACCTAGATAAAGTCTTTTGCAAAATCCAATAACTTTCTAGAAGGATAGAGAAGGACAGAGAGGGCAACAAATCATGACTACTTCAAGATTTGTACTACATCAACCAAATTGGAGCTACAAGTCGGCCATACTTAGAATTTTTTGCCATGATTGTTTTTATTTAATATTAAAATATATTTTGAGGCTAACCTCTAGATTTTATTTTCTAAAATTAAAAGGGCAATAAAAAACTACCAAGGTTGAATTATTTTAGACTGACCTAAATTTTAACCCTAATTTATTCTTCTCTAGGCCGACATGATCTTGAAACTCTATAAATTGATGCTCTCTCTTCTAATTGAAAAAAGGCTAGATTTTGGATACTAGAATTGTTGCAAAATTGGTGAAGTGAATACAAGTGAAGACATTGTCTTTGTTGCTCTTCTTTGTGTTATTTCATTTATGCATGGTTCCTATGTTTAAAATTTGTTTCAAGCTATTTTAAGTGAGTAATTTTTATATTAGAATTAGAGCTAGTTGCAGTTTGTTCATGTTTATGATAAAGTGTTTAAGGTGTTGAGGAATCATCAGTCCATACTTTTAGCAATTTTCTAATTGTTAGTTGTTGTGTAAAGTTAGCCTAGGGGCATACTCTTTGTTGCACTTAAGTTAAATTGTGATTTTTTATGCATTTCATCCCATTTTCTGTGAATGTTTGAGTGTTTCACAATCTGAAAATATTTTATGCTTTTGGAGATTGCATTATTTATGTGATACTACAGATTTAATCTTGGTTAAGTAGGAACTGGTTTTGAATATTGGTCCACCCTGAGTTCTTTGTTATTTTCATGTTTGATCTTAGGACTTAGATTAGAAATCTCTCTAAACCCTCATCTTTTGATATTTCTTGGAAATCATTGTTAGAATAGGAATTACAGAGAATCACTTAAATTATTGTATTTGATGAAATATAATTTCCTGATCCCAAGTCTAGAACTTTCTAGGGTTTTTTGTCATTTTCATATCTTCTAAAACCCTCATTGTTGATCTAGGAGTTTTAGTATTTTGACCATTAATTCCATTTTTTATTACCAAAAAATCACATCATCAGTGATGATGTTTGTGCATTGTCAAGACCTAACATTAGAGACCTTGGGGTTATTTCTTGAGGCTTGTTGATAGAAATATCTTTCAAGAGAGATAGGATACTTGTATTCTATCTGTGTTTTTGTAGTGCTAAAAACACCATCAACAAAATTTGCACTAGAATGAAGGTAGATTGAACAAAGCTAGAGCATCTTTGGTCATCATTGTCTCATCAGAGGTTTCAAAGTGAGACTAGATCTACAACAAAAAAGCGGACTTGCTAGATTTAAAGGCCCCTACCATGTCTAGAAGGAGTAAGGAATTAGAAGCTTCATCATCTACACCCATCCAACCTTCAATTCCATCTTCCCCATCATCTAGTTCTTCACCTTCAAATTCTAAGCACACTCCCATTATCATTCAATAGCTGTTGGCTTCCATAAATGAGCCTTCTCCACCTCCACCTCCACCAATAATTTTATTGGAAAACAATCCATCACCCTTGTTCTTCAATAATTATCATGTCAGGCCTAAAATTCTAGAGAACTTTTGTTCTATGTTCCATGTCAATGATCCCAACAGAACAAGTTAGGATCATATCAATATTTTCCAAACTACTCTATAAGATAGGTGAATTGAACATGAAGATGTGGCCTGCAAGATCTTTCCATACTCACTCAGTGAGGAAGATTTTTATTGGTACAATCACTTGTTGGTTCAATTACTAATTGGGGTCAAATGGAAACTTCTTTCTTACAAAAGTTTAAAATTCCTATCTGTCCCAATGAATTGTATAGGCAATTTATGTTGGTTAAAAGGGAATTCAATGAGCCTATAAGCTCATTCAATAATATATTTCAGCATACCTATAGTATATTGCAAGACCCATCTGTCATTAATGATGTTGCACCCAAGGTTGTTTATTATGATGCATTAGATAGTCTCACTTTTGATTGGTTAAAAGGATACATCAGCCCTTGAGCTCATTAGTAGATGCATATGCAGAAGTGGTCAAAGCTAGCACTAATTTATGACAACACATAATAGAACCTCTCCCATCCTTAGGACCCATTTTTTATCCATCTGCAAATTCAAAGGTTAAATTATGCTCTCACTAATCAAACACCCTTAATGAATCAGGTTCCTCAACTACCTTTAGTCACACATCCAAGTTCACTAATGAATAGAGATCAACCAATCCATAGCTACTTGCAAAATTCCATTTAAATAAGATACCCCCAGCAACAAACCAATGTCCCTACATATTTGCAAAAAAAATAAGTCTCATCCCACCCATAGAATTTAGGCACACATCTTTTTTATTTTGAAAAATTTACAAATTCTATTTCAACATAGAGTAGTTCAGAAAGGGAGAGGATAGACGAATTGGTAGAAAAAGTAAAGAATCTATCCATAAAAATTACTTATTTGAAAAATCAGAACAACTAATTACAATTTTCACAAAGGGGTATTCATTCCAATTATGATCGAAATAATCGATATTTTGCACCAGCTAGAACTGGACAAGTTTTTGAAAGAGAACAAGGATCACATAAGATTTTTAAAAGGAGATGACCTCCAAGGAAAAGTAGGACATGGAATACAAGGCCTAATAATGGAGGAGTTCCAACACCTATGGAACAGCCTAACAACCCAGATAATTCATCAAGTGGATTTTATTTGGTCGAGGCTACTTTGCCTGGATGGTATAGGATTCACAAGACCAACCACGATTTTAAAATAAATTGTCCAGAATTTCAAATTACTACAACAATATTCTTGATGGATCTAGCAAGCTACTAGTAATCATTTAAGTGGAGAATAAATTTTACCTTTAGATCCATATGATTCATCAATCTCGGTGTTGAACCAATCTCATTTTCCATGAAGTGAAGAAAATAGGCCTGAAGAGGAGTCAGATGAAAATGATACTAGATTGGAAGATGTATAAAATGAGGGTTGAATATCCCAGTTGTTTGAGATTAATTATGTTGTTGATAAAGGTCCACTAGATGAAGAATAATTCATGATATATGAATTTCAAATGTTTCATCAATGCACAAGGCCTTATGATCTAAGAAATAGATAGGTTGGAGGCCCTTTCACTACCTCTACTCCTCCAAACAACTTTATTACACCTCCGAATCTGAATGCAAGTAACAACCCTTCTTATCCAAAGGTATCAATGCAATATTTTTCCAAAGGAGAACCCTTTGATTCTTCCAGTGGAGGAAACTTTGATGCTAGTAAGGGAAGACAAGTAGATCAAATAAAAAATATCATCCTGAAATGAGTGTAGGACAAATGGTGAGTATGTTGCTTAAGAACTCAAAAAGGTAAAATTCAACATCTCTAATTTTGAGTTATTGAAATTTCCTATCATATAGAGTGTTATATTTGGTTCCTTAAATCAAAATTTACCTCTTAGATCCTCACAATATATTGGTGTGAAGAGGGTTGGTTCCAACACACTTGTAAATGAACCTGTGATCAAGGAAGTGATGACAAAGGCACAAAATTAATAGCCCTAAAGTGATCAGGTTAACCAGCTAGGCAAGGATAGGAGTAAGATGAAAGATAAAACTCTAGTAGGTTAGGTAGATACTCTGGTAATTATATTCGAAGGAAAGCATGAAACTCCTCCTTTCTTGATCTCCATTCATATATTTGGTAAAAATCTGCACAATTGTTTGCTAGCTTTTGGGCTTCCACAAATGTCATGCCATTTTCAGTTTGTAATGCATTGAGTATTACTCATGTTCCCTCCCAACAAAAATTTACTCAGCTAGATAAAATTAAGGTGAGTGTAGTGGGTGAGTTGAACATGATTCCTATACAGATTGCATCAGATCCAAGGGTCCAATAGATAATCAACATTTTAGTAGTTGATAT
Source organism: Sequoiadendron giganteum (assembly GCA_007115665.2). Classification (NCBI taxonomy): domain Eukaryota; kingdom Viridiplantae; phylum Streptophyta; class Pinopsida; order Cupressales; family Cupressaceae; genus Sequoiadendron; species Sequoiadendron giganteum. Next base: position 535,326,992 of record CM021109.1, read on the forward strand.
TATAGATGCTTACAAGATAATTTTAGGTAGGAATTTTATGAGAGTACTCAATGGATACATCTATATTGAGAATTCACATATGTGGATCCCATGGAAAAGAATACTGAATCAAATGAAGATCGAGTGTGATCCTAGACTAAAATTCTTGATCATTGAATACCATAATACAACAAATGAGGTGTTGATTTTTGAGATTGACTTGGGAAATTATGTCTTAGCTACAACCATGGAAGAAAAAGAGGATGTAGAATAGGTCTTGATGTTACATGAAATACCTAGGGACCTCACTTAGTGTTCTGGTAGTATAGAGGCAATAATTGAACTTGATGAAGATGATGAGCAAGATGATAACAAGCTCAATCTGCTTGAGAGTTTCCAATAATTCATTCATGATGCAGAGCAAGAGGATTCACAACTCAACATTCCATTTACTTCACAACTTTCATAAAATTATTCATCTCAAAGAATTATTAAGTGCATTCTAGACCACATCAGAAACATAACCATGGTAGCCCAAAATTTAATGCAATGAACAGTAATTAATAACTTCTACAAAACCAATAATAAATCCAATCGCTTCAGTTAGATTTAAGATAACATAATTACATACCTCCCTTCCAATTTTTATGAAGATCCAATGGCTAAAAGTAAAGTTATTGTATTTTTCCCAAAACTCCAAACCCTAGGCAGTGTTCAAACCTGCCCTCACCAGAATAATCATATCTTCCACAAAACTCAATAAAATTCAATGAGACAAAAATAATTGGAAAATAGAAATAGAGACCTTTCTAGACATATATGATACTCTATTATTTGAATCCATACCAATCCATACAAATCACAACTTCAACCTGAAAACAATGTAGAAATCATAAAATGCACACCAAACTTGAGGTTGCCATTCTTCAAACTCCAAAATAATGTCTCCAACCTCCCAATTCGAGTTTTGGAGGGTGTACTTATACATTTCAAACCAAAACCAACTATTTTCAACCACCTTTTAACTAGTTTGTTGACAAAACACCTTAATGACATTTTTGACAAGTTGCTTGACAACTTTTTTGAGCAACTTTTACAATTTTTACAATATGAAACAACTTTAATATTATTTGACAAATGAGTTCAAATATGACTTCCTAAGACTCAAACACCTATAAAATGATTTGATAAACCTTATTATAATATCCAATACATAAAATAGAGCAACTGTTTACAAATGGCCTCATGGAGGCTTGAAAGCAACTTGGTGCTCCTACACCATACACCCCTTGAAGAAAAAACTCAAGTCCCCTGAGTTAGCATAAAATAAAGAACCTGCAAAAAGAAATGAATATTCACTATCACCTGCAATTAAAAACACATGTACCTTCATCTTAACCCATGGTTTTTTCTTCCTCTTCTTCTTATACCATCTCTTCTCCTTCATCTTCTCAACATCTAGGCTCCAAAACTCCATTTCTTGTGTATAAACCTCAGTCGCATCATCTATATCTTCATTCTTATCATTAGAGTACCATATATGAATTGAATCATACTCTTGAAAACATTCATATACATCACTAGCAAATATATCTACAACATCTTTATTAACAACCTTATCATCAACAACAACTTCATCATGAATACCAACATCAATGTTATCAACAACTTTATCATCATCAACTTGAGTATCAATACCAAGGTTATCAGTAACATCAACAACTTTCTCAATTTGTTCATCAAAAACAATTTCATCAACTACTTGAGTACCAACCACATCATTAATCTCAGCATCAACATGTTCATTAACCAACAAATAAGTTTGTTCATCTTCAAACACAATCAAAATATCATGCATCTCAACTTGTAACTTATCTTGCTCAACTTGAATAGTAGATTCAAACTTTACCTTTGTCTCATTTGTTGCCTTCTTTTGTTTTCTTTGTTTCTTCATACTATTCTTTAGAGGCCATCTTAACCTCCTTGACATTGGTATATTCCAACTCCTTTGTGCTTCCTTAAGAAGTTGGTGTTCTTTGTCTAATCTTTCCAACCTTTGGCTTATCTCTTCAATGGCTTTCTCAAACTCTATTTGTCTTGCCTTCTTTCTTTCCTTTTTTCTCATTTCCTTTTCCTCTCTTTCCTTCTTCCTTAGTGAATCCTCAGCCTGCCAACATCTCTTTAAAAATTCCATCTTCACAAGCAAGTCTCTCCTTGCTTCCACTTCACCTTGCCTCACCTAGGCAATCAGGTTCCTTCCTCAACCTGCAAACAACCACACACAAACCACAAACAACCTTCCCAGAGCATCTTCAAGCTCTGATACCACTATGATGCAAAGAAAGAGGATTCACAACTCAAAATTCCATTTACTTCACAACTTTCATAAAATTATTCATCTCAAAGAATTATTAAGTGCATTCTAGACCACATCAGAAACATAACCATGGTAGCCCACAATTTAATGCAATGAACAGTCACTAATAACTTCTATAAAACAAATAATAAATCCAATCACTTTAGTTAGATTTAAGATAACATAATTATAGACCTCCCTTCCAATTTTTATGAATAACCAATGGTTAAAAGTAAAGTTATTGTATTTTTCCCAAAACTCCAAACCCTAGGGAGTGTTCAAACCTGCCCTCACCAGAATAATCATATCTTCCACAAAACTCAATAAAATTCAATGAGACAAAAATAATTGGAAACTAGAAACAGCGACCTTTCCAGCCATATATGATACTCTATTATTTGAATCCATACCAATCCATACAAATCACAACTTCAACCTGAAAACAATGTAGAAATCATAAAATGCACACCAAACTTGAGGTTGCCATTCATCAAACTCCAAAATAATGTCTCCAACCTCCAAATTCGAGTTTTGGAGGGTGTACTTATACATTTCAAACCAAAACCAACTATTTTCAACCACCTTTTAACTATTTTGTTGACAAAACACCTCAATGACATTTTTGACAAGTTGCTTGACAACGTTTTTGAGCAACTTTTACAATTTTTACAATATGGAACAACTTTAAATATTATTTGACAAATGACTTCAAATATGACTTCCTAAGAATCAAACACCTATAAAATGATTTGATAAACCTTATTATAATACCCAATACATAAAATAGAGCAACTGTTTACAAATGGCCTCATGGAGGCTTGAAAACAACTTGGTGCTCCTGCACCAATTCACAAATGTGTTGAAGATCAAATTAATCTTGGAAAGAAAATTTATTTTGAGGAGTTATTCTTGCCTAATTGGTATAGAGTTCATGATGCATCACATTCGGAACTTGAATGATACCTTTTCCATATAATTGTAGATAAAATCAAGAGCTATATCAATCTTGAACCTACAGTTAAGATTGATATTGAGGAAATCTAGAATAAACAAAATGGTAAACAACAAGTTTTTCCAGAAGATCATTTTCCAAGAAATGATATCTACGCAATAAAATCAAAATGTACATGACCCGCTAAGTTTTGGACACTACGATTTGATGGTTCTAAATCAAATTAGGGAGATGGTGTAGGCTTTGATATGATCAATCCTAATGATAAGAAATTATTTTCTATACATAGACTATAGCTTCATTGTACAAAACATGTTATAGAAATTGAAGCTTTGATACATATATTTTTAATGGAATTGAGAAAGAAGGGTAAAGCCTTGCAAATTTTTGGGGATTCAAAGTTAGTAGTTAAGCAAGTTAGAAGGAAATAATAATACCATCATGGAACGATGATGAATTATAGGCATAGAGTATGATACTTGATAGAATTCTTTGATGCCTTCATCATTTAGTTGATTCCCCGAAGTAAGAACCAGACTGTTGATGCTTTGGCCCAAGAAACAAGTACATTGGAGCCTTTTTCTTTATTAGGATTAAAAATATTCATTATTGAGCTCACTCCAGCTCCATTAGTACCAGACAATGTGACCAATCTCTATGGATTTGTAGATGATAAACATATTTTGGATTTCATTACTAGTTCTAATGTATTTTTTGATGAGATAGAGCCACAAGAAGAAAAATTGGATATGGAGGGGGTGATTAATCTAAATAAAAACACAATTCCTAGAGGTATGGTACAATTAGAAAAACTCTTTGATTTACATAAGATAAGGTATCAAGATCAGAAAGCTAGAAAGGACTCAATAGATAGTCAATGTGATAATTATAACACGGGTACTCCAAACGAAGTGAAGAATGTTTTCATTGGCAAGGTTTGCATGCCTAAGGAAAATAAATGGATAATTGATGCATTACATGTTTACTAGGATGCCATATCTTGGAGTTATGAAGATATCAAGATATATGAAATGTCAATTATCACACATACCATTCCTCTCAAGCCAGATGTGGGACCGTTCAGATAGAAGAAAAGGCCAATTAATGTACTACTATAACCTATTATTCAAAGAGAGGTATAAAAGTTGTTATCCATATTGGGAAATTGTATCTCAATCTTGCAATTATATAACAATTATTGTTGATAGGTGAAATGGTTATGTTACCTAAGTTGTGGGGTTCCAAGTTTTTCTAACCTAAGTCACGGGGTTCTAAAGTTTCATAACCTCTCAACTTAGTGATTCTCTTTGTTGTCAAGAAGTTGCAGGTTTTCAAAATTTTGTAACCTCTAACTTGAAGTTATGATGTTTTTATTTTTAGTGACTTAGTGATCTCTTTGTTGTCAGCATGACATGGGTTTTCAAAACTTTGTAACCTCCAGCAAGAGGTTCTGAGGTTTGGGTTTTTTGTGACTTAGTGATGGAGCGATATAGAGGAAGGAAGCACTCTGAGTGGGATCCATACATGATGACCATTGATGAAGAAGGTGGGACCTATGAAGGTGGAAAATGATGACACTAGATGAAGCTTAAGGTGGGACCTAATAAGTTGACGATGGAGTTTGGTGATGTGTGATGACAAGTGGTGAATGGGGTGATGATCTATTGTGTCATTGATGAGAGTTGATACATTATAAATCTAGACCATTAATTAGTAGGGTTTGTATCTAATGGTGGATATTTTGCTGGCCTATCTTTCCCTAGAATGCAACTCTATTTTGTGAAGTTGTTGCATTATAGCAATAAGAGATTTTGTTAGCAGTTGTGTTGTCTCTTGATCTATGAGTGGTGATACTCATGTGAGAAGGTTTCTCTACAAGTACATTGTAATCCTTGTGATTTACTGAATAATATATTGGGTGGATTTTAGAGTGTGGGAATTTTCTCATGAAAGGGTTTTCCCTATGTAAATCATTGTGTCATGGTATCCATGATATTTATGTTTATTCTTGTTTAATTTTATGTAACTATTAAATATCTGTAAAAAATTTGCAAAATTTTCCTCTCAAGATTAGTGTAGGAAGTTATGTTGCTACCTTAGCTTCCTTACAAGTGGTATGAGAGCTTGATCACCTTTGGTTTCAATTGTGGGCTATTTTTTTTGAGCTAATCCAATTTTGAGTTGGAGCATATGTATAAGAAACTTTGTGATCTTGTTGCAAGAATTTTTAGATGGTAAGTTCATTAGGGACAATAGAGGTCAATAATTTGTTTGGAAATAATTTTGAAATGTGGAAGTTGAAGATGGAGGAGATTGATCGAGATTTGTGGGATGATGATGATGAGAATGTTTCAAGGCCTATAGATCCTACTTAGGTTGCTCAATATGATGTTATGAACCATAAAGCCAAGGGTCTAATTAGATTGTGCCTAGCAGACTCTATTTTAATCAATGTACATAAAGAGACCTTTGCATAAAACTATGGAAGAAGCTCGGTGAGATGTGTCAAGCCAAATTTTTAGTGAACAATATTTTATTGAGGAAGAAATTATATTCCTTGAGAATGGAATAGGGCAGATGGATTACAAAACAACTCAAATAATTCAATATGGTGGTGGCTCATTTGGCATCAGTTGGTGTCAAAATGGATAACGAAGAGAGATGTTAAATCTTTCTTTATTCTTTGCTTGATTCATGGGACTCTCTTGTTATGGCTAGTGGGAGTATTTTTTTATATTGAAGGTTGTATATGTGGTGGGTTCTTTTTTTTTTAAAGAGATGAGGAGGAAGGTACCCATTAGTGCTAAGAAGTTTTTGAATGTTCGTAGAAAACCTAAAGAAAAAGGAAAGAATAATGAGAATCATGACAAATCCAAGTCTAGGGGGAGAACTAAGTCTCCTAGAAAGTCCAAAGTTATTTGTTGGAACTATGGTAAGCCTGGACATGTTCATAAGGACTACAAAGAAGAAAAAGAATAAATTTGATTTTGATTCTAAGTCTGAGAAGGGAGATGGTGGCACATTCATTGCAGCTTTGGCAACTCGTGCAAGTAATGATGTATTGTTAATTGAATTAGGTGCATCTTTTCATATGACCTTTAATAGAGATTGGTTTTATAAATATGAATAATTTCATGGAGGTAAGGTTTAATTAGGTGATGATTCTCATTTAGAAATTCTTGGCTATGGTAAAGTTAAAATAAATTTTCTTGATGGTAGAATAAAAAGGATCAATGGTGTGTTTCATATCCATGGTTAAGCACAAAATCTGTTATTTGTGAGAAAACTAATAGATGTGGGTGTGCAAGTATTATTTTCCGATGTAAGATGCAAGATGGTTAGAGGTGCTATGGTGATGGATACAGGTTTTGAATATGGAACATTATATAAGCTTGATGCATGAACTATTGAGTGCAATAGTACTTTTATGAAAATTAAATCTATGGAAGAAGCGAGGGTTTCACCTTCAGCAAATGGCCATGGCTTTTGGGTACCCAAGGGTGATCTAAATCTTCTAAAATAAAGTGACTTACAAAGAAAACTATGTTATGGCACTAGAGACTTGGCCACATTGGAGAAAAGGGTCTAAGGACCTTGAAAAATAAAAACCTTGTTGAAGGCTTGTCTGATTGTAATCTTGAATTCAATTTCAATGAGCATTGTATTTGGGAAAAACAAAACCACATTCAATTTTACTCGAGTTCTCATAAATCTTGTGGTGTATTGGATCATATTCATTCTGATGTGTTTGAGCCTATATATTTTCCTTTGATTGGTAAATACATATATTATGTTTCATTCATTGATGATTATAGTAGAAGGACATGAGTATATTTTTTAAAGAGTAAATATGAAGTTTTCAATCGATTTATAGAATTTAAAGCAATGATTGAGATGCAAACTAGAAAGAAAATAAATTGTTTGAGGATTGATAATGGCGGTGAATTTTTCTCTAATAATTTTGATAGATTCTTTAAAGATTGTGGTATTCATAAATATAATACAACTCTATATTATCCACAACAGAATGGAGTTGTATAAAGAATGAATAGGATACTGGTGGAGAAGGTTAGGAGTATGTTGAGTGGTGCTGGCCTAAAACAAAGGTTTTGGGATGAAATTGTTGCACTACCTATTACCTGATTAATAGGTTTCCTACATCAGCTCTTATTGATAAGATTCCTATAGAGTCATGGTTAGGTCACAATCCTTTATTAAGACATCTTAGAGTTTTTTCTTGTGAGGCATATGCACATGTGCTAAAGGAGAAGAAAACAAAGTTGTAGAACAAGGTTGTGAAATGTATATTAATTGGATATAGTTATGGTGTGAAAGGACATGAGCTTTGGGATCTTGTTGCACAAAGGTTAATATGCAATAGAAGTGCTATTTTTAGAGAAAATAAGCCTTCTTTTGTTACAGTGTAGCCAGAAAAAAGTAAACAAGAAGATGTGATTCAATTTTATTCTACACTTGAGAAAGTTTGATCGAGACCCAAGGATAGAAAAGAATTTGAGTTGGAGCTTATCTAGCTCTAAATCTTTAGAAGAGGAGGAAGAACCTCCAACTCAAGTTTTTCATAGGTCTGAAAAGCATAGACAAACACTTGAAAGGTAATCACAAGATGACTGGAGATGTATTTTTTCTTTGAATACTAACATGGATGAAGCCAAATCTATAGAAGAGGCATTAGGTATGAATGATGCAGAATCATGGAAAGTTTATATGGATGAAGAAATGGTATATTTGAAAAATAATGATACATGGGATCACGTACCATTTCCTAAATGACAGAAACTTGTTGGTTTCAAATGGGTGTTCAGAAAAAGATTGGTTCAAATGGAGGTATTGAGAATTACAAAGAAAGGTTGGTTGCAAAGGGTTACTCTCAAGTTGAGGGTGTTGATTATGGTGAGATATTTTCTCCTATTGCAAAAATTAAATCCATTAGATTTTTTAATTTCTAGTGCTACTTCTTATCATTTAGAGGTTGATAAAATAGATGCAAAAACTTCTTTCCTTCATGGTGATATGGAGGAGGATATTTATATGACATAGCCAGAGCACTACGTGGTGAAAGGTAAAATTAAATTGGTTTGCAAAATGAAGAAATATTTGTATGGCTTAAAACAAAGTCCTAAGATGTAGTACGAAAAATTTAATACATATGTGTTGATTTTTGGATTTGAATGTTCTAAATAAGATCATTGTGTTTATTATAAAACTAATGGTGATTGTTTTTTTTTTATTGCATTATATTTTGATGACATAGTATTTATTGGAAAAGGGAAAGGTATGATTTTAGAAATGAAATCTCAATTTGCTGCTAAATTTGAAATGAACAATATTGGTACAACGAAACACATTATTGGGATGGAAATTAAAATAGATAGAGTGAACATAAAGTTATGTCTTGGCCAAAGTAAGTATGTCAATTCAATTTTATAGAGATTTAACATGCGGGATTGTAGACCATTATGTGTTCCTGTTTCAACTGGAACAAAGTTATCTATTTTATATTGTCCAACATCCCCATTGGAGATGGAATAAATGAGTAGAATGTCTTACCAAAGTGCAATTGGAAGTTTGATGTATGTTACGATTTGTACTAGACCGAACATTTCCTAAGCAATTGGAGTTCTTTCTAGATATATGTCTAATCGTGGTAGTTTTCATTGGGATGTAGCTAAAAGAGTCTTCAGATATTTGTGTGGTACCTCAGATTATTCCTTATGTTATCATAATAATATGATTGAAGGTGAGATTTCCCTTGATATTCATGGTTATATTGATTCAAATTGGGTAGGTGATGTTGAAAGCAGAAAATCCACTAGTTCTTATGTGTTTACATTATTTTGTGGTGCAATCAGTTAGATGAGAAAGCAATAGGTTGTGGTTACTTTGTCTACTACTGAAGCAGGGTATATGGTAGCTACTCATGCTTGAAAAGAATCCATTTGGCTTAAGATATTATGTTCATATATTGTGACAACTAGAGTGTAATATTTATAGCCAAGAACCTAACATTTCATGCCAAGACCAAGCATATTGATATACAGTATCATTTTGTTCATGATATGGTTGAATATGAAAGGGTGAAATTGGTTAAGGTAGAGAATTTGATGAATGTTGTTGATTCTTTAACTAATCTAGTGAGCATAGAGAAGTTCATATGGTGTTTAGATATGTTGGGCCTTTTGTCCCCTAGCAATTAAGAGATAATGTTTATGCCCTCTCGTGCTCTTGCAAGGTGTTCGACAAGTGGGATATTTGTTGGGAAATTATGTCTCAACCTTGTAATTATATAACCGTTATTGTTGATAGGTGAAATGGTGTTTTTACCTAAGTCATGGGGTTCTAAAGTTTCATAACCTCACAACTTAGTGATTCTCTTTGTTGTCAGGAAGTAGTGGGTTTTTAGAAATTTGTAACCTTTGACATGAGGTTCTGAGGTTTGAATTTTTAGTGACTTATTGATCTCTTTTTTGCTGGCATGTCATGGGTTTTCAGAACTTCGTAACCTCTGACAAGAGGTTCTGAGGTTTGGGTTTTTTGTGACTTACCGATAGAGTGATAAGGAGGAAGGAAGCGCTCCAAGTGGGACCCAACCATGATGATTGTTGATGAAGAAGGTGGGACCTATTAAGGAAACACGTGATGACACCAGACAAAGCTTAAGGTGAGACCAAATAAGCTAACGATGGATTTTGGTGATGTGTGATAAGTGGAAAATGGAGTTATGGTGTATTATGTCATCAACAGGAGTTGATATATTGTAAATCTAGACCATTAATTATTAAGGTTTAGATCTAACGATGGATATTTTGTTGCCTTTTTTTTCCCTAACATGTAACTCCGCTTTGTGAGGGTGTTGCATTATGGCGGTTAGAAAGTCTGTTAGTAGTCATATTGTCTCTTGATCTCTAAATGTTTATAATCCTATGAGAATCTTGCTCTACAAGTGTATTGTAATTGTGTACGTTAGAATATGTAAATCAAATTGAAACTAAACTAATACACGAATGAAACATTAGATTAAATAAACTAATTAAGGAAAGTAAAATGCGAACTCTAAACCACAGTTTCTTCAAATTCGTCCCATTGTCCTCTATCGCCAAGGATTCATTTCAAGATGCTTGCTCTCAGTTGTTTGAAACAACAGCTTGTATAATGGCAGCTTGATGCATATGCATTGCTAAAGGATTAAGCTATTGAAATGCTAATTAATGCTAAGATGTGACTATAGTAACTACGCATGAAAATATGAGATTCGAGGTCCTTTTCCACTCATAAGAGGGTTGTATTTATAGATTCTTGAAGGTAGGAATTCGATTGGCCAAGATTGACAGTCGAGTTCAAACTTGTTGAAATGAACGGTGAGAGATCGAGAATTCGAAAAGGTGATGGAATTCTAAAAGATAGATGGAAAAATGAAGAGACAATTTGAAAGGTGTCTCTCATAATTAAATAAATAAATATTCAATTATGTGTGAAAGAAATATGAAAAGGTTTTAATTAAATATTGAAAATATTTAATTATGTGAGAACAGTGGGAAATTTGGAAATGCTTTAATTAAATATCGAATAATATTTAATTAAATGTGGACTGAAGAATATCTTTTGAATTTAGAATTTAAACTTGTGATAATTAATGTAAATAAATTGTAAAATCTATTTAATTAATTAAGAGGAATGTAGCATTAATTAAATAAACTTTATTTATTTAATTAAATTAGAATAATTAGAAAATGAATCAATATAAATAAATAATTAAATTTATTTATATGTAGATGACTTAAGAATATTAATTAAATAATTCATATTTAATTAATTAACAGGTTTGATTAACCATGACCATTTTTAGATGTGTACATTTTTCCCATCTTTGAAGTGATGTGTTTCATGCATTGCTTCAAAGAATTTTCCCCTGATCTTGAAAAATTACTGATGATGCTATATGCCCCCTCGGGTGATGAATCAAATAAAGATGATTTTTGGAAATTTTTACTGATTTTCTATCTGATTCATTGACCGATAAAGATGATTTGATGAAAACCCCTATTGAAAGATTGATATGAAGATGAAAAAATTTGATTTTGCCTCGATTGATGATGTTTTTTGATTGATAAATATGCTTCCATGCGATATGAAAAACAAATAGTAGATTTGATTTGATTGATAAATTTGCTTCCATGCGATATGAAAACAAAATAGTAGATTTGATTGATAAATTTGCTTCCATGCGATATGAAAACAAATAGAAATGATAGATTTGCTTTCCCGATTGAAAGTCAAATAGATTGAGTCACGATGACTGTTAAATTTGTTTCCATGCGATATGAAAAACAAATAGTATTGATAGATTTTCTTTCCCGATGGAAAGTCAAATAGATTAAGTCACGATGACTGTTAAATTTGTTTCCATGCGATATGAAAAACAAATAGTATTGATAGATTTGCTAATTGACTTTTAGATGTGTACAAATTGAATATCAAATGATTCAATGTGATTTATTGAATAATATATTGGGTGGCTTTTGAAGTGGCATTTTTCTCCCGAAAGGGTTTTCCCCACATAAATCATTGTGTCGTGGTATGCATGATATTTGTGTTTATTCTTGTTTAAGCTTATGTAAGTGTTAAAGATTTGTAAAAGTTTTGCATTATTCTCCTCTCAAGGTTAGTGTAGGAAGTTGTCCCGCTACCTTAGCTTCCTTACAATTCACCCACATTATATTTCCTGTTAGGCACTCAACTTGGGTAGAAAATTTGGCTCCGGTATGAAAGAAGAATGCTGAAATCAAATTGTGTGTGGATTTCAAGAATTTGACCCGTGCCATTAAAAGGGACAATTACCCAGTCCCATCATTGGATGAAGTCTTGAAAATCATGAATGGTTCTTAGATGATGTCCTTCCTAGATGGATATTTAGGCTATAATCAAGTGATGGTTCAAATGAAGAAAGGTATAAGACAACCTTCATAAAAAGGGGAAAATTTGCATACAGGAGGATGCCATTTGGACCGATTAAAGCAGGAGCTACTTTTCAATGGGCCATGGACATTTCTTTCAAGGATTTGATTGATAAGTGTGTCATCATTTATATGGATGACTTGATTGTCTTTTCAAAAAAAAAAGAGGAGACCATATCTCGTATTTATGCAAGTTATTTTATAAGTGTAGGGAATTCATTATCTCCTTGATCCGAAGAAGTGTATTTTTTGAGTAATGAAAGGAAATCTATTGGACCAATTCATATCAAAGAATAGTATCTCAATTGAACTTGAGCATATCCAAGCAATATTGAAAATTTAGCCTCCCTCTAGTAAGAAAGAGATGAAATCATTCTTTGGAAATATTAACTTTGTTAGGAAGTTTATTACTAGTTTTGTAGAGATTGTCAAGCCTCAAAATGAAATGTTGAAACAAGATACAAAGGTAGAGTGGAATAATAAAGAAAAATAGGAATCTGAGGAAATAAAGAGAGCTATAGTTGAGGCTCCTATTTTGGTAAGTCCAAACTATTCCAAACCATTCTATATATACTCATTTGCATGAGAACACTCTTGCATATTTAGTATGTTGACACAAAAATCAGATGAAGGAGATGAGCACCCTATTGCATTCATGAGTTCTTCATTGAAGGATGTAGAATTGAGATATCATAATGTGGAAAAATAAGCTTATGCATTGGTCCAAGGTATAAATAAATTTAGGTAATATATTTTAAGGAATAAAGTGTTTGTAATTGTGCCTAATTCGGTAGTCAAGCTCTTGTTGATGCAAAATGAGTTGGGTGAGCGAAGAGCGAAATGGGTGACCATGCTGCAAAAATATGATATAGAAATATAACCCATGAAGTTAGTAAGGGGTCATGTTTTGACCAACATAATGGCAGAAATCAATCCTAAACTTACAGCACAATAGTATCACCTCTAAGATGTTTCACTTGATGAATGGTATCATGATGTGGTTTATTACTTACTTAATCAAAAGTGCCTGACTCATTTGAGTACAGTACACCAAAGACTTTTGTGATCGAAGAGTGCTCATTACATGTTGAAAGGAGCAATACTGTACAAGAAAAATCATGAAGGTGTTTATATTTGTTATTTGGGGAAAGAAGAAGTACCTCGATTCATGGAAAAACTTCATGATAGGTATGGTATAGGCCATGATTCTGGTCCAGCTACTACAAATCAAATTATACGAGCAAGGTACTACTGGCCTACTTTGTTCAAGGATGCACACAATCATGTAAGTGCATCTCATGTTTTCTAAACTTTTGCTACCAGGGAGAAGCACTCTTATGTTCCATTGGAACTAATAATTGAGGTAATACCATTCGCATAGTGGGGACTGGATTTCATGGTCCAATTAACCCACCATCTTCCATGGGACATAGGTACATCCTAACAGCCACATATTATTTTACTAGATGGGAAAAATCTATTTCTTGCAGGTAAAGCACCATAGAAGTGGAAATAAATTTCCTTGAAGTAGGTATCATTATTCATTTTGCATATCCTTTTTATTTAGTGTGTGATAATGGTTATGCTTTTGCATCATTAAAGTTTTTGGGTGGGAATTTGACCATGGAATTATTATTAATTTTGCATCAAATTATTATCACTAAGGAAATGGTCTAGTTGAGTTTGCCAATAAGAACCTTTTGAGCATCATTCATAAGTTGATTGATAGAAATCCAAAGGATTGGCATACCTAACAAATATTTTCTCTTTGGGTAGATCGCACATGTTAGAAGGCTTCTTTAGGGAATTATCCATACCAACTAGTCTACAGTTTTTAACTCTTATTTCCTATTCAACTGAGAATTCCCACCTTACAATTCATCAATGAATATTATGAGGAGGGGAAACGTCTTGAAGCACGCTTGGTTGAAATTTTTTAGCTAGATGAAAAGAGAGATGAAGTATTAGAAAAATTTACCAACCATCAAAGTATAATGAAACATTGGTTCAATCATAAAGTTAAGGTTAAGGCCTTCAAAATTTCTAATCTGGACTTATATTGGGATAAAGCCCATGAGAGGAAATGGGAACATGAGATGTTTGACAAGATTCGGCTTGGCCTGGTGTAGGGGCACCATGGAAATTCATGTAAATATCGTCTTAAGTTTGGTTTTTTGTGTGTTGAGTATTTTGTATAGTAATAAGGTCATAATAGACCACTTGAACTATAATTAGAGTCATCTAGGGGTCAGTTGTTGAAAAATAAATTTTGTAATTCTTACAAAAGTTGTCATATGCAAACATTGAAAAAATGCAAGAACATGGAAGACCAATGGTCAAGAAGTTCAAATCGAATTTTGGGTTGGTTGGGTTAGTTTTTTTTTTTATATGTATGGGTTAAATAGGCCTCAAAAACTTTGAGGTAGGCTTCTAGAGTTCACTCTTTTTTAAAGAAATAAGAAAACCTTCATTTTTTTGTGTTTTTTTGATAAATTTGTTGCTCCAGGCTAGTACAGTTTTGTAACGATTGAATTTGATCAAAATTTCATTAGATTTCGTGGATATATGAGTTAACTTTGTTTTAGTTTCTGTTTGGAGTGAATTCTTTCGGGTAGAAGAATTTTAGAGGCAAAAAAGGTTTGAGGGTGAATAAAATACATTCATGACCCCATTACACTAGTAGAATTTCTTGAAACTTGGTGGAATGGGTAAATTTAGGTAGGGCTTAGTGTTATTTTAGGTTTTAGGAGCAAGGAGTAGGGTTTGGAGGTTTTTTTATGCTACCCTAGTTGTGATTTCATGAGTTTTGGCTTAGAATTGATGGCTAAGAGTTGAATTTTGGTAAAACGACATTGGAAAAGAGTGGAGGATGGTTTGGGAAGCATTCCAAGGTGATTTTTTGGAGGCATTTGTGAAGTTATTTGTGGCTTGGAGTGAAGAGTTTCAATAAACCCTCATTGTTCAAGCATGAAAATGGCCTAAACAAGGGTTTTGTAGTTTGATGATCTTATGGTGGTTTATATTGGAAAAATTTGTTGATTTAGACCATTTGTGGCTTGGGGAAAACATTGGAATAAATTTTAGTGGTTTGTGTGTGGATTTTCACCAAGTTGCTTTGGAAAAGTGGCCTAATCAAGCTTAAGGGTAGCGTAGCAGCATATATTTAGGGTTGATGGTCCAAAGTGACCCTATGAAATTTTGAGATTTGTTGAGGTATGCCCAAAGGGGTATCTAGAAAGCTTAACATTTTGTGGGTTTGAAAATTATTTTGGAAGATATGCTCGAATTTATTTGTTTGGTATGCTACAAGGCAGATTGAAGGAATTATGGAATAAAGGTCAAGTTGTAGTTTTGTGATTGAAATATTGTTTGTATTTGATTGAATCATGATTATAAAGAAAAACTCATCCCTGCTCTACATCAATTGGTATCAAATCATATGTTTTTTATCTTTTGAAGGAGAAATTTTGTAGTTTGAAGAAGTGAAAAGTTGAAAAATTGAAGGACAAGATGCCTCCTAAAGGTAATGAAGTTCTTTCTAGAGAGATAAATTTGTTAAAGGAGTCACAAGAAGCAATCTTAGCCAGATTTGCAGAATTAGAGACAAAGAAAAGAAGAGGAAAGGTCACTAAAGAGGAAAGTGACTAAGAGGAAGAGGGTGAAAGTGAGAACCCTCCAAAAAGAGTCCAAGATGATGATGAATTGGACCCTAAAGAGAGAAAGATTGTGAAGATGTTAAATTTTTTTAAGGGAGATTATTGTGATGTGAAAATAGATTTTCCAATGTATAATGGGAAGTTAGATGTTGAAGAAGTATTGGATTGGATAGATGAACTGGATAATTACTTTGAGTACAAGGAGGTTGTAGAAGAACAAAAGGTAAAGTTTTCTAAGACTAAGTTGAAAGTTTATTCTCTCACATGGTGGAATTATGTTCAAGAGGAAAGATTAAAAAATGGAAAAGCAAAACTAAGTTCATGGGATAGGATGGTGTCAAAGATTAAAATTTAATTCTTGCCCAATGATCATGCAATACAAAATTTTAAGAAGTTGCAAAGCTTAAAGTAGAAGGAAAAGGATGGCATGTCCTACACGAAATAATTCACAAGTTGAGTATTAGGGTTGGTCATGTTGAATATGAAAATGAAAAGATAGCAAGGTACATGTGTGGGTTGAGATTTCAAATTCAAGATGAATTGAGTTTGGCTATTCCTAGGATGGTTGAAGAATATTTTCAGTTGGTTGCTAGGATAGAAGAGAATCTAAAAGGAAGGCAAGAAATATAAGGAAGAGGAAAAGGAAGAACTAGTAGAGGAAGAGGCTCAAGGAAGTCCTATTAAGACCAAGAAGATGAAAGCAAAAGCAGAGACCAGGTTGTTGATCAAAGAGGTGGATTCAAAGGCTTTAGAGGAAGATTTGGTGGACACGATAGAGGTTCAAGAATATTTTAAGGAAGATGCTACCATTACAATAATCTTGGCCATCTAGCATGAAAGAGTTTAGAGAAATGAGCTTCTACTTCAAGTGGTGGTGATAAAATATTTCAATTGGTGCAAGAGGATGATTTTGAAAGTGTAAACTCTCCTAATCAGCTTGCTACTCAAGAAGTTGGGGAATGCTTGATGGTGATAAGAACACTCCTCAAATCATCTAAGGAGAAATAATCAACACAAAGGACACGATTCAGGATAACCTAACAATGTAAAGGAAAGGTATGCAAAGTTGTAATAGATTCATGGAGTACTGATAACATGGTTTCTAATGAAATGATTGATAAATTGAAGTTTGAAAAGATACCTCATGAAAATCTTTATAAATTTTCTTGGTTGAATGGAATTCAATCTATTTTGGTGAACGAGCAAGCTTGGGTTGAATTCAGTATAGGTGGATACCAGGATAGGATACTTTGTGATGTATTACCTATGGATTGTTGTTATTTGTAACTAGGAAGACCATGGAAGTTTGATAGGAATGCAATTTATGATGGTAGAAATAATACTTATCAGATTGAAAAGGATGGAAACACTTTCACTTTGACTCCATTACTAGAG
Source organism: Sequoiadendron giganteum (assembly GCA_007115665.2). Classification (NCBI taxonomy): domain Eukaryota; kingdom Viridiplantae; phylum Streptophyta; class Pinopsida; order Cupressales; family Cupressaceae; genus Sequoiadendron; species Sequoiadendron giganteum. Next base: position 535,344,302 of record CM021109.1, read on the forward strand.
GATGATAAGGGACATGGTAAGGCAAAAAAGGTGATTATGTTAGGAAAGAAAGAGTTTGTAAAGATAAAGGAATAGGAGCCTAAGGATTTTTCATCCACTCCTACACTTGAAGACATCAAAACAGTAGCCTTGAAGAGTGAAATGAGCTTGGAAGGAAATGGTATTCAGTTGAGAACCAAATCTGATAAACAGAAGGTCAAGAATGAATTGATCTTGAAGATTCAAGATGAGTTTGTAGAGTATGTTGCTAAGAAGGTAGAAGAGGTATTGAACTCTTTTTTTGCACAAGAGGTTTATGGTCATTCAAAGGTTGGTATATTTGAGGTTTGTAGACCTAATAAGATAGAGGTTCTAGGGGTAGAGAATCTTAGGAAAGATATGAAAGGTAAAGGTAAAGAGGTGAAAGGTGAGTTGCCAAGAGATGTATCCAAATTTAATTACATAAAGAGAGTAAAGAAGAAGGAAGATCTTTAAAAGTTACAATGAGGTGTAGTAGTAGATAAGGAATCCATTTTGACAGCATTTTCAAAGGTAGCATAGAGGAAGGATCACACATCAAGTGTAGAGAAACAATTTCAAGGAAAGAATCGGTCAAAAGAAAGAGACAATGCATGTTTCCAATAATTGACTCATTGGAAGGGGTCACCGGATAAATATGTAGTTCGGAGATCATTGAATGATGAGATGTAGCATGATTTTATTCATAGCGCAGTCCTCAAAGGGACTTGATTTTTTTTCAGTCTGGGTGAATGGTGTAGGGACACCATGGCAATACATGTAAATATGGTCTTAAGTTTGGTTTTTGATGTGTTGAGTCTTTTATCATCTAATAAGGTCATAATAGACCATTTCAAATGTAACTAGAGTCATCTAGGGGTCAGCTATTGAAAGTTGTTAAAATTTGTAATTCTTGTAGAAGTTGTCATATGAAAAAATTGCAAAAATGCAAGAACTTGGAAGACCAATGGTGAGGAAGTTCAAATGAAATTTTGAGTCAGTTGGGTTGGTTTGGTTATTAGATGTAAGGGTTAAGGAGGACTCACAAACTTTGAGGCAGGCTTCTGGAGTTCAATTTTTTTGAAAGCAATAAGAAAACCTTCAAATTTCTTTATTTTTCTGATAATTTTTTTGCTCCAAGCTACAGTATAGTTTTGTACTGATTGCTTTTGATCAAAGGTGCATTGGATTTGATGGATATATGAGTTAAAAAAATATAGTTTTGGTTTGGAGTGAATTCATCAGGGTAGAAGAATTTGAGAGGAAAAATACTAAAGGTGGGTTGAAAACCTTGTTTAGAAGGTTTGAGGGTGAATAAAATGCAATGATGACCCATTCCACTAGTAGAATTTCTTGAAAATTGGTGGAATGGGTAAATTTAGGTAGGGATTAATGTTAGTGTAGGTTTTAGGAGTAGGGAGTAGGGTTTGAAGGCTTTTTGATGCTAGCCTAGTTGTAATTTCATGAGTTTTGGCTTAGAATTGATGGCTAAGAGTTGAAGTTTGGTAAAAAGGCATTGGAAAAGAGTGGAGGATGGTTTTGGAAGCATGTGTAGACCCAAGGCAGCGTGTTGGAGGAATTTTTGAAGTGATTTTTGGCTTGGATTGTATATTTTCAATAAACCCTCCTTGTTCAAGCATGAAAATGGCCTAGATAAGGGTTTTGTAGTTTGATGATCCTATGGTGGTTTCTATTGGAAATTTTTCTTGATTTAGACCATTTGTGGCCTCTAGAGAACATTTTAATAAATTTTAGTGGTTTGTGTGTGGATTTTCACTAGGGTGATTTCGAAAAGTGGTCTAATTAGGCTTAAGGGTAGTGTAGCAACAGAGATTTGGGTTGATGGTCCAAAGTGACCCTATGAAATTTTGAGATATGTTGAGGTATGCCCAAAAGGGCATCTAGAAAGCTTATCCTTTTTTTGTTTTGAAAACTATTTTGTAATATATGCTCAAATTTATTTGTTTCGTAATCTACAGGGAAATTTGAGGGAATTGTGGAATAAAGGTCAAGTTAGAGTCTTATGATTGAAATATTGTTTGAATTTGATTGAATTGTGGTTGTGAAGACTGTTGGATGTTGTGGTTGTGTTTTTGATACATTTTTTTCATTGATGTCAAATATATTAGCATTTTAATCTACTTAAGGTTGTATATGTCGAGGAGATTGAAAATATTATAAAAATTATAGTATAGGCAGCCAGTGGAGTTGAAGAGGTCAAAATGTTGGAAAGCTTTGTGTGTTGAAGATCTGAAGGTGCGCTTCAAAGGGTTTTGTGTTGAACCTTTCTAGTATGTTTTCTGAAATTTTTAGTGGTTCGCATGAAGTTTTGTGGAAGTTATGATGATTTATGTGCCTACAGTTATTCATTCTTTGTAGATGGTGTTCTTGGCCAACATTGTGGTGTTAGCATGTTGCGGATCCATGAGGATTGATATTTTATTGTTTGGTGTGTTTGGAGAAGTTTCTTTTGGTCCTCACTATGTTTTAGTTGACTTGTATTGGTATGCATTGAAATTTATTCATGTATCAAGGCCAATAGTTGTAATTTATTCATTATTTGTGGTTGACTGAATAGTGGATGAAAATCCATGTACCAGATATATATACAAGATTTTTTTCCTCATTTAAAGGTGTGCTCAAGTGTACAAGTGATGTAGAAGTATGAATAAAGGTCAGATCATTCAGAGCAGAGTGTAGAAGAGTTTGAAGAGGTTTTAGTGTGCCTAACTAGATCTGTAATCGGGATTTTATAGAAGCTATTTTCTCAGTTCAAATTTATCCGATGGATTTAATCTGATTACTATATGTAAGGCACCGAGCCTTCCCTTTGAGCAGTGTGCTCTAGGTAGTGTGCCTGAATGCAATTGCATTCTCTTTTATTCTTCATTATACTTCTTACAGGGTATAAACTTGTGGACTAACATCCACCGTGGTTTTTCCCCTAACAGGGTTTCCACGTATAAAATATTGTTGTTCTTATGCTTGCACTATTAATTATCAGATATGTGATATAAGGATTGGTTAATGTTGTATAAAATTTATTTTGGTAACAACTAATTCACCCCCCCTCTTAGTTGTCTATCCTTTTTTTGCCATCAAAGACAAACTCCTCCCTGCTCTACATCATGGCCCCTTTCAATTTTTTGAAATTTTAGGAGATAATGGTTTTTGTCTTAAGACTCACACTGGAGAGGATGTCCCATTACAAATCAATGGGAAGTACTTGAAGCATTACTTCCTTTCTTGAGTTGTTTCAGCTCAACCCTATAAATAGTTAGTTTAGGTGTTTTCTTCCTTTAGGTTAGGTTTTCTTTGATTTTCTTTATTTTGGCTTATTTGGTTAGTGTAGGTTTGGTGTAACTTTTTATTTTGGTTTTGGGGTTCTCTTTGCTTTCTGGTTGGGGGTGTTTTATTTTCACTTAATGAGTTTGTGATTCTCTAGAACTGCTTTCAATATTTCTTCAACAAACTTCTATCATGTTTTCTAGAAGGAATGGTAGAATTCCTCCATTTAGTTTCACATAGTCTGAATGTATAAAGAGGATAAGTAATTAGACTAAGTGGGTTCCTAAATGTGTTGAAATATTACATCTTATACACATCTTAAGAATCCTAAGTTGTTATGTATTTCCTTGTGAAGTCTTTTCACTTTAGATTTTTGCTTTAGCACCACTATGATTCTCAACCCTGAGTGTGAGCTTTATTGTTCATAGGTTGAAAATATAAAAAGAATTGAAAAGGAAAAAATCAAAAAAGAAATAGAAAAGAAAATCATGAAAATTAAAAGAAAATTCAACCTTTCAGGACGATCCAAATATCTCTACTAGGGCTATGGATGCCTAGTTGGTAGTAGAGCTATGTTCGAGAGAATCACAGTGATAATCTCATCAAGGCTATGGACACTTCACTGGCAACGAGGCTCTATCCAGGATGATTTTGAAGTTAGAATCATTCATATAGATTAACTTGACTGAACTTAGCTCTTGTAGTAGATGAAGGAGGGGAATTAATACATTTGCAACACTTGGATTTCTAGTACATGAAGGACTAGTTCATCCATTAATTTTGAGTCTTTACTTTAAAGGTTGACCTAGTGTGAGGATTGAAACTAGAGATTTTGGGTTCTTGATTCCAGTTTGTCATTGAAATCCTTTGGAGAATTTCCCTAGAAGACCATTTGTTGTGCTATTTTTGGACACACACCCCACCAAAGGTGGGGACCATCCTTTCTTGCCTTTTCTTTCTTGTTTTCACTTTAGGTTTTTCCTTTTACCCTTAAGGGATTGGTTCCTTGAAATTTTGATTCACTTCACTTGTTGAGCTTTGAGGATTTTATCTACACTTTTGGGGTGTTCATTTTGCAACATTTGATCTTATGATTAATGCTTGAGGTCATTAATTTCATGGAAATTTGACTTAGCATTAGAATTGGATAAGTATGGGAGTATTTCACAAAATCCTCCTGGGACCAGATTACTCGAAGTCATGAATTTCACTAAATCTAGGGGTAGCTAGATTCCCTTAAATTAGTATTTGTTAAATCCTTGTTGGGTTGGATTCCCTGAAGCTTTCTTGTTTGCTAAATTTGGGTTTTCACAGATTCCATGAAGTTCTCATGTTTTTGAAATTCTTCAATTCACAGATTCCTTGAGGTTTTTTTATTTTGATAAATCATCGTGTCCTCGAATTCCCCAAATTCATGACCAAGTAATTTCCCCAAGCCTCGTTGAATGTCTTGTCACCTCATTAATTGACCTCTACATAGATAAAAATTGCCATTAATGCCAGCTTTTAAGGAAATTTGTGGTATGATTTATATGCTTTTCCACATCATTATTCATTTGTCATTTTGATAATGTGTGTTCTAAGTAGCAGTCGAGTGTCTTGGTGATTTGAGAGCTAGGATTTGGGCATATTTTTCTAGTGGATTTTGTTGGGTCTCTTGGCATGTATTTTGTACTCCATCACTCTCATTGAGTTACAAGGTAGGGTTTCTAATCCTTTTATGAATTCTATGTAATTGATGCATGGATTTGAGTGCAATTTGAATTTTAAGGGTTTTCTTATCTATGATTGTAAGTTTGTATGGCATTTGCATGTGATATTATTCCATTTTGAACCATATTTGCATTAGAGCTCAATTATGATTTATATTTCTATAAATTTTTATCTTTTTATTGACTTTATCATCAATTTTGATTGATTCCTACTTAGAATTCTAATTTATTTTCTTCTCATGTCAGTTTGAAGTAGTAAATTGAAGTTAGGGCATCGATGCATAATCATTATAAACTAGGGTTATGGGATTTCAATATTTTGATAATGCATTTTTAGTTTAGACAACATGAATTAGGGTTTGTTTGAACCAAAAAATCAATTCACCTATTGCTCTTGAGGATTTAAAGTTAAATGTATTTGTAGATAAACCCTAGCTTGTGCTATGTTGAAAACCATCAACGTTTGGAGGTTGAGTTTGTATATTGCGGTTTGAATTTATAGATAGGTTGTAGTCTTGGTTTGATTTGAGTTGTGTTATCTATGTTGAGTCCTAGCACATAATGAAAAACATGTGGTGTAATCATCCTTCATAATTTTGAGGATTTGAAGTTTGTCCATGAGGATTTTGCTTAATCCTTTAACTCATGGAATATGCAAAGTCTTTCTTTGCTAAATTTGTGAGCCTAAAATTGTATCCTTCACTAAATCCACTCTCCCATGGATTCTTTGAGTCTTTGAATTTTGCGGATTCCATCCATAGGCAGATTTCTTGAAGTTTTGAAACATTCATTATTATAAGTGGTTTCATACATTGTGGGTATATATTACATGTGATAGATTGAGTCTTCAATGTTCAAAGTTCATTTTTATCAATTGAAGAGGACTTAGAATCTTTTGATCCATTTTTTTTCCCTCTTTGTGGAATCTTCTAGAGGATAGATTCCTCAAAATCCACTTGGACCCAAAATCCCTGAACTTGTCAAAAACCTAAAAAATATGATTGGTGCCTAATCTTAGGGTTTTGTGATTTGATCTTTATTTTTTTAAGGGTATTTTATGACTATTCATTTCAAATGTGGCTAAATTTTTCATTCTTCATGAAGTCCTTGAGACCCCGAATTCCCAAAAATCCTTCAAAGACTAAAATCCATAGAGTGCTTGAAAACCCGAAGTGTGCCTAGAACTTGATTTTAAGAATTTGTAAATTGATTTATATGGTTTTGAGGGTGAATTGGAAGTAATTATATGTTGCATATGTGTTTTGAAGATAAATTTGATGATGCAATGATGTTATATTGATTAACTGTGCTTAGAATTTTAGTAATTATGGTATCCTTCTAATCAGATGCAAGCAGATTCCAACAAGAGTAAAGTTTCTAAAGAAAATTCTATTGAGACAAGCAAAGAGGAGCCTACAACTAGATCAAAAAAGATGAAGTATGAATTCAAGGGTAGACTTCTTGATTCAAACATCATCTTATGTTGGGTAAAGGTTGGAGATACAAATATGAGCCACATAGATTATGTAGACTTCAAGCAAAGGATGTATTCTTATGCTCCTACTCCTTTGGCTAAGATATTAGTGGACACAGGATTGGCACAAGCAGTTGGATTTCCACCCTCCATACAATGCCCTGATTATTGAATGTTCCAAGTACTATGACTTTGATAAGAGAAGAATAATTGGGCCTCAAGGGAGAATTATGGAAAATCTAATAGAGGAAGAACTTACTAAGGCATTAAATACTGGATCACACCATAAACTAATCAAATTGAATTTGGAGATATCATAGAAGTTCTACGATGATGATCCTAATCAAGCATTGGAGATGATGAATAAATCTTGGATTGAGGAGCCAAGGTATCACTATTCCAAGCTACCAAAATAGTTACACAAGAGTGAATTTAAGTTGGAATACAATGATATGATCATACTCCTTAGTAGAGTAGTGGGATTGGAGAATTCCTTTATATTTAATGATTGGAAGTTATATGTCATATCATAAATTGAGAAAGACACCATTGGACAAGATAGGGTCTATGATGTATATCCCCAGTTGCACATGGATACTTCCAACTATAGGAGGGTCAATGATGCCTTCACTATGTACATAATAAGAACATTGTGGGATTCTCTTCATATGAGGATTTCAACATAAGCAATAGATCTGATAAAGAAATATGGTTTTTGGTTCATCCAGTTCCCAAAATTCACATAAATTAGAATTCATGGATCTCCAAAGGTACCTTACAAGCTCCCTAGGTATCCTGTATAAAGTCATATTGCTTGAATTGACAAGGAAACTTGTAGCCTTTGATTCTATTTTGAAGTCAATGCACAAAATAGGAGTTGGTGGGGATTTTCCCTTGAGAATTAGTAGTTTGGAGGCTTGTACTTCCATTTAGAGTGTACATCATTCTGAATCGGAGATTGCTCACTTGAACTTGTACTCTCATTTAGACATATGCAGCTTTGCTCCTTATGGAGTGGCTCAGAAAATAGCCAATAGGGATAATAGGCATAAAGATAACATTGAGATCTACTAGGCCAATTGTCATGATGAATTCAAAGTGATTAAAAAAAACATTATAGGATCTCTTTGAAGCTAATAAGACTTTATGCCATGAGAGATGCACTAGCTCAAGTTGAAGATGAAGAGGATCCAATTGAATATCATGATTATGTGTAGTTCCAGAATAAGCCACTCCCTACAATGAATTGGGCAGAAGATGAGGTAGTGGAACTTGACCACATCAATGCTCTAGGGATAGGTTATTCAAAGAAATGCATGAAACATAAGGTTTTGTAGTTACAAGTAGAAGGAAATATATTCACTTATGATTTTATGGGAGACTTATAGTCTCAATCAGAAGAGAGTGATTCAAAGAAATCACGGGATGACATTTTAATTCCTTGGGATGAGGAAGACTCTAAAGATAGGCATCTTGTAATTAAGAGGAAGACAAGAAGTCAGACTAAGGATAAAGGGCCTAAAAGATAGCCCATTCCTAAAAGGAGAAGGCCGACAAAAGAAGCAACTAAAGGGGCAGTTGATGCTCAATCTACAAAGAAAAGAAGGCTGGTCAAAGAGGGAGATAAAGGGTCACCTTCCAAGAAATCAAAGAAAACTAAGGCTAATAAAGAATTTGTAACTCAGACTAAGCTGATAGAGGTGGAGATCTCAAGAGATAAAACATAGGTATATTTGAGAAATAATTATCCAAAGAAAAAGGTTTCTCATCCCAATACAAATAATACTGAAAAGGTGGTTGATGGGCCTGAGGAAGATATAAATGAGCCACCTGATAATGAAGCTAAACAAGTTGAAGAAATTTTCACAAAAATTATTCCTCCTAAGTCACCTCCCCAAAATGTACAATATGATAAAGAGGAAGGAGAAATATAAGGTGGTGGAGCTAATATTTCCAAGGATGAAGAAAAGGGACAACAATAAGAAGAGGAGTTGGAAACTCCAAAGAGTGGAGACAAGTAACCTTGATATAATTAGAGAAAAAGACAATTGAGGTACAAATATAGGAAGATAAAGAAGACACATGGCCTGGGAAGAAAGAGGAAATATTCTCTAAGTCACCTAAGAAGGATTGGTCATCTGAGAAAGAAGAAGCACAACAATTTGATAAAGAAAATAAAGGTGAAGAATAGAAGCATGGAGAAAATGTTGAAGCAAATCAACCAGATGACCATGGAGAAGAGAACATCCCCCATGAGGACAAAAATATAGAATAGTATACTTCCCAAAATTGTTTGATATAACATTTGAAGCCAAAACCAATTGTAGACGAAGATGATGCACTATATTTCGATAATTTATTAGCTAGCTTGGGAAAGACTAAAGAAAGGAAGAAATCTAGAGTTGTCTCTATAATGATAAGGGGTGAATCAAATAATAGAGTGCTTCATGTGGCTACACCAGTAATTGAAAAGCATAAGGATGAAGCTACTCCAGCTGATTACAAGGTTGAAACAATTAATCTAGGTCCATCCATAAAGGCTCAAGAGAAGGAAGATTTAAAAGAATGTGTAGATGCAATTTTAAAGAGGTTGGATAATGAAACCCAATTCAAGGAGAAATTGCAACAACAAGTAGAAGAATTTCAAAAGTACATCCAACACTTGATGAAACCCTTGTAGGCATAAGGTGGAATGGGTACTTCTACTTCAAGTGATTTATTCTCTAAGGATGTAGTGAATGAGATTGAGAAAATGAAAAATTCCTTACAAGTTACTCAATAGGGGATAACTAATGTTGGTCAGAAATGAGATGATTTTATTGAGAAGTTCTTGCATATGCATAAAAATACACCCTCCTTTTTGGATGAAGTATAATAGTTTGTGATAGAATGAAAGATAACAAATGAAGCTTCCATAGAAAATTTGATGGGAATAATTGAGACTCTGAAAGAGCTTCTTGTGAATGAAAATTTCTTTGCATTTGAAGATGTGAATAAACCCAGTGAGTGGTTAGAATATTTTGAATTGAAGAAAGAACTCATGGACAAAGCCCTAGAGAAAATTATGAAAGTGCAAAGTAAATTGAAGGATATTTTAAATAATTATATCTCATTCTTAGAAACTGTAATTGGTAGGAAGAAGTTCGCTAAGAAGAACTTGAAGATTAATCAGTTGAAAAAATGGTAGCATGAGATCTATTTGCTATATGAAGATGGACCAATTACATCAAATCAATTAGATGATACAACTATGTATATTTCACATCTGGATAGACATCAAGAGATACAAATCGAATGGGGTAAGAACTTGGCTAAATATGAAGAGATAAAATCAATTAAGTTGAGGATGAAAGTTGTTTTAGTTCTTGACCAGGCCAACCTGGATAGAGTCTTTTGCAAAATCCAAGAAATTTCTAGGACAAAGAAGGAAAAAGAGGGTGACCAATCATGATGGCATCGACCTTTGTACTACATCAATCAGATTGGAGCTACAAATCAATCATGCTTAGAATTTTGTGCCATGATGTTTTTTTATTGAAAATTAAAATATCTTTTGAGCCTAAGCTCTAGATGTTATATTGTAAAATTAAAAGGGCAATAAAAAGATACCAAGGCCAACCTGGTTTAGGCCGGCCTAAATTGTAACCCTAATTTAGTCTTCTCTAGGCTGACATGATCTTGAAACTCTAAATTGAGGTTCTCTCTCCTCATTAAAACAAAGGTTGGATTTTGGATACTAGAATTGTTGCAAGTTTGGTGAAGTGAATGCATTGTCTTTTGTGCTCTTCTTTGTACTATTTCATTTATGCATGGTTCCTATCTTTCAAAGTTGTTTCAAGTTATTTTGAGTGAGTATTTTTTATATTAGAATTAGAGCTAGTTGTATTTCATTCATGTTTATGAGAAAATGTTTAAGGTGCTGAGGAATCTTTGGTCCATACTTTTAGCAATTTCTTGATGGTAAGTTGTTGTGTAAAGTTATCCTGTGGGCCTACTCTTTGTTGCACTTAAATTCAATTTTGGATGTTTATGCATTTCATCCCATTTTGGGTGAATGTTAAAATGTTTCACAATTTTAAAATCTTTTATGCCTTTAGAGATTACACTATTTCTATGATACTGTAGATTTATTCTTGGTTAAGAAGTAATTGGTTTTGAAGATTGGTTCATCTTGAATGCTTTGTTATTTTCATGATTTATCTTGGGATTTAGATTAGAAATATATATAAACCCTCATATTTTGATATTTCTTTGAAATCATTGTTAGAATAGGAATTGAAAAGGAGCACTTCAATTGTTGTATTTGATGAAATATATTCCCCGATCCAAAATCTAGAAATTTCTAGGATTTGTTGTCATTTTCATATCTTCTAAAACCCTCATTGTTGATCTAGGAGTTTTGATATTTTTTTTTAACCATAAATTCCTTTTTATGATTACCAAAAAATCACATCATAGAGTTGTTTTTGAATTTTCAAGACCTAACATTAGAGACCTTTGGGTTGTTTCTTGAGGCTTGCTAATATAAATCTACCTTTCAAGAGATATATGATACTTGTATTCTATCTATGTTGTTGCAGTGCTAAAAACACCATCAATACTACTTCCCATAACAATTTTTTTTTCCTTACCTAAGTTGGCATAACCATGTAATATGGTATTTACCAAGTAGGTAAAAATCCCACCTATTATGGGCACTTGGGAGTTATTACCCTCCTAGAATTATTTTCTCCTATTTTTCTATATAAATATTCCTCACCTATCCCTATGCTAGGTTCACTAATTCACTTATTAAGGAATACTAGTTCAGTGCTAAAAAAGTGGAGTTTATTCATCTCCAAATCTCTTTCCTTTCTTTCCTTCAATAATTTTGATCTTGGGTGATTACATAACCAAATCTAACAAGCATGATATGTAAGCCATCTAGTAGGGTTTATGGCTTTTTCCTACAAGAACAATCTCTAAGTTTTTTATTTAGCTAGTTGATCAGTGATCTTCCTAATTTGTTATCAATAAAAATATTATTTTTAAAATCTTATCAAGAAGCCACCCCAAACATGCAAGATCAGCTATGTGAATTTTATTTATATGAGTTGGTCATTCCATATGGCACTACCTTTAACCCACTAATTTTTATGGGAGATGTTTAGATAAATGCATCAAACTCATTCATCCAGAATAAAAATCAAAGAGGCCTACTACAAAAAATAATCATGAAAGGGAGAAGTCACTTCCCCTCAACACTAGACAAGTGGTAGAGGACCTGTTGATCATGATTTTAGTATCACACCAATAATGCAAATAAATCCTCATAGACAGACCATGGGAACCTATCTTTACTTGAAAGGTTGAACCAGGACAACCTAAATCTTCAAGTTGACTCAACTTAATCCCAAGGCTCATTTAAGTCAGGTCTTGACCATACTAATTTCACATCAAGGCTCATTGTGGCAATGCTATTAATTATGAGGGGTAAATGATAATTTCCAGTTCTAAAAGGAATCATAAGGTTTGGTGAAAAATATTATTGGTTCGGTCATCAGAAAATTTCATGGAACCAACAAATATGGAATAATACTCCAGGAATTTCAAAGAAAGTTTCTATCACTTATGTAGATTTATCTTTAAGCATTCAACAACACAATGGAAATGAAATATTTGCAATAAAAAAATTATTTAGTCATCTCTTTTTCAAAAACAATTCTAAAATTTAAATATTTAATCTAAAACAAAGCATCAAAAATATTTGAAAAGTAAAAGAGCTCCCAGGTATTATCCATGCATGCCCCAATAGTTAACCAAATCAAAGAAAACAACTCTATACTTCACTAGATTGCTTCATAGCTAGGCATAAAATGATGCGAGATTTTAAAGAAATGTAGGTTTATCTGGACATCAGGTAGGTTATGTATACACCCTTAAATGACACAACATATAGTCTTGTCCAATTCAACAAACAACCAACTAAAAAATATTTAATACCAAGTGGTAGCTTTAAAATTAGCTTTTATATTGATCATTTTCTATGTGCATACAATTTTTTAATTTGGAATGATTCAGAAAATAGGAAAAAAGAACAAAACTTAAAGAAGTTTTGGCTCTTTTGACATCCACAAATTTTGAACTTAAAATAAAATATCTCTCGGCCTTTTATAGGAACATGACATGGGGAAGATAAGAAAAATACATGAGAGGAAATCCAAGGGATGAATCATGACAAGGCACATGGAATACAACAATTGGCAAGATAATTGCTAATGAAGTCAACATATGTCAAACTTCCTTAGCACATTAATACCTTTCAAGTCTCTTATCTTTTACTATCAAGGTTCCATCTTGGAACCAAATAAACCCACCAAATAAATGTAAGAACTCCCATATATTTAGAATGATCAAGTGGACATTTTGTTCCTACACCCAGATTCTGACTCAAATGAAGCATTCCCGAAATTGAACGACCTTGGGGTTAGGCACACTCCTTCATTGTATGTGTAATACCAAGGATTTTGGTTTCCTAATACCCAGTGCTTCTTTGCAACAAACTTTGTTCTCACATGAGCTTCTAGAGTGTAATATCAAACCTGGTAACATCATCAAATTTTCTTGCAACCTTAGTCCTCCTAACTTTCCATACCCAAATGTTGCATTACAATCTACTTCTCTTGCAAGTATAAATTCCACACATTAAATCCCTTTTAAAACATTCATAAAACTCATGAAAAAAAAACATTATTAATAAATCATCAATTTAAACCATCATAAATATCATGCTTTTAAAACATCATATGCTCGCATAATTATTCTATTTTAGTTGAGTTACCGAACCTTTTAACCTTCAGGCAACATTAAACATTCAACTCTAAACTTAATATTGTTACCCAATACCTGGTACCTGATACTTCAACTTTTACCAAAAAAATTTCTTGGACCTCAAATTTTACTAGAACTTTCATTTTACCAGACTTGTGCTCCTGAATCGGAACATTATGCCTAAAACCTTCAATTATCATTTTTACATTTTTGGCTTCCCGATACCTGGTTCTCGATACTCGATACTCTTCAATCACAAATTATCCAAAAAAAATCCTTTTGAATTTTACCTTCCAGTAATCTCCTCAACTAGTTAGCACCTACCATAAGAATTAGTTTTCACTTGGGTCCCTAAGCCTTACAGTCTTGGGGTGTGTTGTGAGACCACACAATAGTACCCTATTGAGGTGGTAAAGGAATGGATTGAATTAGCAGAAAAAATTCAGGTGGAGAAAAAATATTGGAATGTAGGGAAACAGACTATAAAATATTTAAATATTTGACATTTGGAGTAGGAAAGAGGCACATAGATTCTCCCAAGATAGATGGAATGAGTTGACTCAGGAATTAAAAAAGAAAGATCCCCACTCTAGTTTTAACTACTTAGTATCAATCATAAGGGCACATAAGTAAATTAGGGCTTCCCTTGAACACAAGATTACTTGGTTTCCTCTAATATTTTACCCTCCCCTTCTCGTATATCCAATTTTGTATTGGTAAAGAAGGAAGGAAGAACAAGGGATAGTAGAGAAAGTTAGATGAGAGACAAAATCTATACAGAAAGGGTCCTAACTAAAGCAAGGAGAAGGAATTATTGACCCTATGTACTATAGAAACAGTGCATTATAGTATAACCATAGACCCTAATTTACTTATGGACAAGAAAATAGCTAATTTAGGGGAATGATGAGTCCTTAATTTATCCTCTTTTCCTTGTTTTAAAGTTTGATACTTATCATGATATGTCTTATGGTTTCAAAGACATTGCCTAGATTTTACTATTTATTTTAAGTAAATATTAAAGCATTAAGGATGGTATATTATATTGCTAAAATATTGTGTGCATCTATGACTGTCTATGAAATGTGATAGATTTTTATGTTGATTATGGTTATTAACGATGAATAGATGCCTTTGAAATAAACTAACCCTTGCATCAAAGGACACCTCTCAACCTGTAGGAAATGATGTCTATCAACCCACAACCAAGGGAATAATCACCTACAACACATAAAGTATTTTGTAGCTTATAGAGGAAATTATTGAGGATTATGGAAATGATTTATTTATAGATTATTCTATTTTCAGTGATTTTTTCACTATAATAAAGATGGGCGTGGAAAAAAGAAGATATTTGTGATAACAATAGATCAGGGTTCATAAATAGTTATGCCCTATTTTTCATGTTTTCGATTATAGTTGTCTTATTTATGATATAGCTTCATAGTTAGATTATGACACTCTCACCTCCATGTGATTAGTTTACCATTATTGTTTAGAAAAATAATAATTCCTCTTCCTATGGTTTTTGGGAGTTGACAATTTTTTACAAGTTGTTTTCAGTCCAAGAATAATTGGACTCTTGGGATCTTGTATATATGTTAGATCATATGAGTAGTCAAAGATCTAGTGTTAAGTAATTTTTTTTATTATGAATTTTTGTCAAGCTAATACTCTATTATCTATTTGTGTTATTTTTTTAAATTGTAATGAAGATAGATTTAGTCAATCACATGGAATTCTAAGTTAAGATTTGATAGAGATACTACCGGATGGAAACTAGTCAAGCAAGGGCCACTTGAGGTAACTACAATAATCCTTGTAGTTTATATTATTAATCACATTAGAATAAATTATTAAAGTTGATTTCCTGATTCAATTTGAGTTGAATTGTTAAGTAGTAATTAATTTTTATCAAAATTTATTTCAAGTAGTTACAAAACAGTCGAGTTGTTAAATCATTGTCCTCATAGGAGAATTTACTCATAGAAATTGTTATATAGTTAGGTTTTCTTCTAGATAAATTTATTTTTAGTTAAATTTGTTTCCAAATGAACTATTTTGTTTAAACTCTTCTAAAAATGACTGGTTAGGACAACTTAGAATCCTTAACTTCATATACAGTGCTAGCACCATACAAGAAATTATGATTCCTTGGTTGATAAATTAAATGTAAGAAATTTAGGTCAATGAATTTTTTAATAAGGGACCCATTGGCTCATTAAGTTGTATGAACATATATTTTTTACATAAATTTATTGAACATATATGGAGCTAAAAAAAATGGATCACCTCTTAAATATAATTTTATGGAGCGTACAAATGTTGGTGATGTAAAGGAATAACAAGTGACTTTTTTATTTTTAATTCTCTACCCTTTTTTCCTTTGTCATTGATAATTTTATCATGCACAAGAATGATGTAAGTGTTGTTGAACTTAATGATGAGGTTAGAAATATTGTGGTGGATTATGAGAATGTTGGAGGATCTCTTTCTTCAAGTAAGGATTTTATGGATTATTCTTTTTTTGTTAATGATTTTTATCAATATAAAATTTCAAAAATACAATGCATCACCAAATATGGATGTTTTAATATAAACTTAGAGCTTGAACATGTTTCACACGTGGGTACTAAATTTTCCTATGCTATACTAAAAACATGTGCATATGAGTAGGAAGAGATTGATACAATTATTTTTGTAGATTGTTGTGGTAGTATGTCAAGTGCAATAAGTTATATGAGTAGGATTAAAATGGAGAGGCTATAATATGGAATCACTCCATCCTTAGTTTCCTTTCTAGGCATACCATTTTGCCCACCCCCACTTCCCTTTGTTCCTTTTCAAAACTTCAAACTTGTTCATCTTACCATGTCTTTCTTCTTAGGTCCAAAATTCCTTTATTTTTGTAATGTTTGAAAAATTCTACTTCCTTAGTGTCCCAACCAATTGTATGAATTATGATTCATTGTTGAACCCAACACTTTAAAAATTCTACCTATTTTTGTCAACTTCTTTCCAACCAACTAGAATGATCCATAAGTCCATGTGGTTACCAAAAAATGTCTAAGTACACTAGAAAGATACTAACAACCATCATACCTACATTTTACCACCCAATTCATTTTTTCTCTAGTTTTGACACTTGATTGAAATCAAGTTTCAATTAAAAAACTAGATGGAAATTAGGGTTTCATTTATGGCCAAATTTGGTTGTACAACTACCTTAATATGTCCATAACTACTTATTTTCACTAAATATCATGGATTTAATAGAAAACAATACCATGGATGATTATATGAGCCAATGAAACTACCATATTTGATTTGCATAGTTCCCAAAAAATATTGCTTAATAAAACAAGGAAGGATTTAGAGGGGAAAATAATGTTTTATTCTAATTCCCTAATTTGTTAAAGTGGCTAAAAGTGTAGAACCTAGTACTTCATGCCATCTCCAAGCCAAATTTTTAGTTAATTTCACAAGTATTTTTGTGGTCTTTGCACATGGATTCAAAAGTCACTAATGTTTGTTATTGTTGGAGATCTATATGTTTGTCTTCTTTATTCATTATAAGGGTTGGTCATTGTTGTTTTTAATAAAATATGTCTACAAATTTCTAGGGTTTCAAATTTTTATTATTCTACCATTAGATTTGTTCACTTATAAATTAAAGAGAGGTAGACATAATGATATATATTTGTAATCATATGTCTCCTTGGTTGATTTTGGAATTTTGGAAGGTTCTATGTAGTAGGGTATGGAGAGGTTACTTGCTTTCAATTTTTTTTGTTTCACCACATTTTTTGGTATGATTATGATAGATATCAAATAAGTCTCATAGAGAAAAGAGATCCAAGAGATTTTTTCGCTTGTGAATTTTTGATGGCGTCATTGCAGGAGCCCGTCACCTTGGGTAGGTTGAGGCCTGCATGAGGTCGATTTGTTCTTACATGTGTTTGTTCTCTTACTGGGTGTGGGTATTTGTGTACTGGCTAGTGAGTTCTAGGGTTAGGGTGATTGAAGAGTGTGGGGTGGGAGTTGTTTGGCTTTTGGCCGAGGTTGTAGTCGGCCTTTTTCTTTTTGTTGTTGTGTGTAAATTTTCTCATTTTTGGCCTCCTTTGCATCCCTCTATCCTTGGCATTTGTGATCATTGGGCCAAGGCCTTCTCAGATTGGTGGAAGTGGTGTGGGTTTGACGAGGTGGAACGGTGAGGGCTGGGTGTAGGGGTTTGGTGTGGGGTATGGCAGAGGCTTCCAAAAGCCTGGTGATAATTGGCCCAAGGCCATCTCAAACTTTTTTCGGCATCCATGCATGCACAAAATATGGATTCATCTTTTGTAGGGGAGAGCTCTAAGCTCAAGAAAGTGAATGGGTGCTTGTCGTGGAGCCAAGATCGCCCTATTCTAGTTATTTCTCTTGAATCGATTCAGGAGGACATAGGTTATTGGAGCAACATGTTCTGATTTGTAATTTCTTGGGTATTCATGTCCCTCTCTCAGCATTAGAGTCTTAGATCCATCAGGCTTGGCAGGTTGAAGGTGATTTCAATCTTTTGGCGGTTGTGAATGGCTATTTCATGGTTGATTTTTCTTGCATCTCGGATCGTAATCATGTTTTTTAGGTAGGGCCTAATTTTTACAATCATATGGACTTGTTCATTTATTCCTAGAATGGAGGTTTTAATGTGGTAGAGGATCTACCTACATGGGTTCTTGTTTGGGTCTGTCTTCCATGGTTGTCATTGGAGTTTTGGAGGGAGGATATTTTGCACTGGATTGTTGCTTTGTTGGGAAAGTCGGTTGCCATTGCTCAAAATACTTTGGATAAAAAGGTATTATCTTATGCTTGCATTTGTATTGAAATTGATTTAAATAACCCTTTGTTGGACTCTTTGCAATTTTTTATTGCCTTTGCCTCATGGATTCAACTGTTAGATTATGAGTTTATGAGTTCCTTCCTTTTCATTGTAACTTTTGTCACGAGTATCGAAACCTTCAGCACCAATATTCTCAGGGATCCAAAATGGCAGGGGCTTCTTCTTATCCTTCTATTGGGCCTTTAGCGGAGAAGGGGGATATAGGAAAGGTTCCTATGGTTGAGGGCAGGCCTGATAAGGATGGATTTATTCTTGTTAAGCAGAAAGCTAAATGGAGGGGTCAAAAATGAGCCTATAAGGATAGATAGAGTGATCAAGGTTTCAATCAGCTTGAGGTCCTAGATAATCAATCTTTGGAGGAAGGGATTCTTCTTGAGATTTCTTTTGGGGCCACTAGTATGGATGTAGGGATGGAGTAGGCAATTGTTGTTCAGAATATTTCTTCGGATTTGGAGCAAAGGATTTATGAGCCTCTCGAGGCCTCTGCAGAGGTGCAAGATGATATTGTTTTAGCAGATTTAGCTAAGGCAACATTCTCTATAGGTAAAGGTTAGGGATCATGTCCTACTTTGAGGGTGTTTCAATGCCCTCTCAAGAAGAGTAATTTTGAAAATTCTTTGAAATTTGGTCGTAAGAAAAATGTGGACAAGCTTAAATCTACTAGGGATTTGTTGGTGGAACATGGTTCTGGTAAGACCATTGAGGCCTACTTATCTCAACCTTCCTCAGTATTATACTATCATGGAATTCAAGGGGGTTGAATAGCCCTCCCGTCAAAAGGCTATTCAAGATTTGATTGTTTTTCATTCTCTAGATATCTTTTGTGTTCAGGAGACTAAGCTTCAGGTGGACCTCATGCTTTAACATGCTCCACGTATTTGGTTTTCTAGCTAATGTTAGTGTATTGGGTCTAGGGGAACCTCTGAAGGTCTGGCTCTTTTTTAAGATCCTCATAAGGTTGTTCCTCATTGGTGAATTTCAAGCCAGTCTATTATTTTTTTGGTCGCCTCGGTTTTGGAATCTGGTGAAACTATTTTGGTTACTAATGTTTATGCCTCAATTGACATTCATGTTAAAATCTAGCTTTGGGCTCATATCAGGTGTGTTAGGTCTTCTGCACCTTTTCTGCTTTGGATCTTAGCTAGTGATTTCAGTTTTGTGCTAAGATTAGAGGCAAAAAGGGGAGGGTTCCCTAGGCTTAGTCTTGCTTTAGATCTATTTTGGACTAATGTGGACTCTCTTGCTCTGGTGGATGTTAAATCCTCTAACAAAATTTTCACTTGGAACAATAGACGGAGTGGGCCTAAAGTGATTTCCCAATGGCTACATCATTTCCTTGTCTCTAGCTCTTGGGTTAGAGGTAGCTTGGTCATTTTCTCTGAGATCCTTGACTGGTGTAGCTCTGATCATTGGCCAATTAATTTTTCAGCTTCAACTTTTCCAAATCCAAAGAATCCACCTTTCAAATTCTAGCTTATGTGGTTGTGTGATTCATCTTTGAGTGATCTTGTTCCTCAGTGGTGGTGAGATGGAGCCCTTGTGTATGGTACAACTAAGTATTCTTTGGTTAAGAAGTTGCAATATGTCAAGTATCATCTTAAGTGATGGAATAGGTCATGTTTTGGTAATTTTTGGGCCAAGAAAAGAGAAGCATAGGATCACCTTGATGTTATTACTTGCTAGATTCAATATTTGTGATTTTCGGAGGCTCTTGGGCATGTTGAGGCCTAGGATTTGAAATTGGTGGAGGAGTGGGAGCTTCGCGATGAGATTTTATGGAAACAAAAGGCTAGGATTGATTGGCTTCAAGAGGGTGATAGGAATATTATGTTTTTCCATCATTCAATGCAAGCTCATCAGAATAAGTGTTTTATCTCTTCTCTTATTAATTTTGAGGGTCTTTCGATCTCTTCGCAATAGGCTTTGTCTAGAGAGGATCGTCAATTCTACTCTAATTTTTTCACTAAGGATTATCTTCCTATTGAGGCTGATGAGAATATGGTCCTTCCTTGCATTCCTTCTTTGATTTCTAATGAGTTGAATGCTTCTCTTATTCACTCGGTAACTTTTTCAGAAGTGGAGGAGGTTGTTTTTAGGGTGAATAAGAGGAAAGCTCTTGGCCCTAATGGTTTCCCTATAGAATTTATCTAGGAGTTTTGGGATATTGTGAAGCTAGATTTTTTGGAGGTGGTTCGGGAGTCTCTTCATAGAAAGCAGATGCTTCGTGCCCTGAATGCTAATTTTCTGGTTCTCATTCCTTAGAAGGAATTTTCTAACAAGATTGATCTATTTTGGCCTATTGTGCTCTATAATTTGGTGTACAAGATTATTACGAAATTGATTGTTGAAAGAATTAAAACTTTCTTTCCCATGATCATTTCTGAGGAGCAAGGTGGATTTGTGGCAGGTCATCAAATTATGGATGGGGTGGTGGTTTCATCTTAAGTTATTCATTCCATGGTAACCTCTAAGGATAGGTCTATGTTTATCAAGATGGATATGGCCAAAGCTTATGACAGAGTTAAATGGAGTTTTATGTGGAAGATTTTGTTGGCCTTTGATTTCTCCTCTAATTGGGTGATTTGGATATTGAGTTGTGTGACCTCTTCCTCCTTTTTGGTTATTGTGAATTGTGAACCTTCTAAGATTTTTGGGGCTACTAGGGGCCTTCATTAGGGAGACTTTCTATTTCCTTGTTTTTTTATTATAGTGGTAGAGGGGTAGGATCAACTTCTTAAGTCTCAGGTTTCTCAAAACTTGATTCATGGGTGGCAGTGGGGGATGGGCTTGCCAACGCTTTCTCATCTCCAATTTGTGGATGACACCTCTCTTATGGGTTTGGCTCCTATTCAAGAGGCTGAATCCTTCAAGAAATCTTTGGATATCTACCTTGCGGCTTCGGGCCTAAACTTCAATGACCAAAAGTCTTTTATCTTCTTATTTCATACTCCTCAAGCTATCCAGTAGTGGATTGCAACTATTTTGTGGTTTCAAAAAGGATATCTTCCCTTTGTCTATTTGTGTATTCCTCTTATTGTTGGTTGTCAGCCCAAGGCCTCCTGACAGTTGTTTCTTAGGAATCTAAGGTGAAAGGTTACTCATTGGACTCATCAGTGATTATCTATTGTTGCTAGAGTGACTCTTCTCAAGTTTGTTATCTAGGCCCTACCCATCTACTGGTGCTTTGTTCAAGTGGCTCCTATGTATTTCCCTAAGGAATTTGATGCTCTTTCATGTCAAATTATTTGGAGCGATAATCTTTTGTCTTCAAAATGGAGCCTTGTTAAGTGGGAATTTGTGTGTAGACCAAAGCAGGAGGGGGTCTTGGTTTATACTCTGTTATTTTGAATGGGAAATCTCTTGTTGTTAAGCTTTACTGGCGATGGTGTACCAATCAACATTAGTTGTGGGCTCGTATTCTCAACCATAAATATCTTTAGGGTGTTGATTCTTTTGAGTTTCCTCGCTATCCTCTGGAAGGGAGTGGCTATATGATTTGGCATACTTTGAAAGTGGGGGCGCAATTGATATAGTGTGCACTTTTTTGGATCTATCATTATGGGTTACAGGCTCTTTTTTGGTTTGATTCTTAGGATGCTCATCCTCCTATTCTTTCTTCTTTTCCTCACCTCCATTCCCTTTGTGATGTTTTTATTGTGGTTGGTTGCGATATTGTGGAGCATTATAAGGTGGCACAACATTGTGCCTCAGTTGTAAGTTTTTTATTGGAATCATCCTTCTCAATGGCCACCTAGAGGGTGTGAAGGGGATAGGTGTGAGATTTACCAACTTTTGGTTGCCCATGCTTGTAATTATTTGAGTGGACCTAATGTCTTGCCTTGGAATGGTTCAGATTTATCTAAAAAGTACTCTATGTTTGTTGTTTATAAGCAATTGAGTAGGCAGTTGTTTGGGATACTTAGGTCCCTTGGTGGAAGCAATTTTGGCACAAGCTACCATGGTCCAAGTACAACTTCTTCATGTGGTTAGTGGCTCAAAATTGGTGTCTTACTTGGGATAATTTATGTAAGCATGATTTCTAAGGCCCTTTTATGTGTTTTATATGTCGTGGTTGTGAAGAGAGTCTCTCTTATCTCTTCTTCCAATGTTCCTATGCTAGGGAGATCTAGCATTTCTAGTGGGGCTGCAAAATACGACTTGCTGGCATGTTTCCTCTTTAGCGGAGTTTGGGGAATGGTGGGGCAAGGCCCCTATTTCTACCTCCTTTCTTTAGGATGCTTAGGCTCTTGGCCCATCCTTTATTATCTAGAACCTATGATTGGAGAGGAATAGGCAGATTTTTCAGGATAAGTTGTTGATGGCTCCTCACCTGTGGTAGAAAATTATGCATTCTTTAGGGGAAACTATTGTGGCTAAGTGTGATATGATTGTGTTGGTTGACCCTCATGATGTTGGGTGTTGTAATCATCTTCATCTTCCTCCTTTGCAATGGCATCTCATGTGCAAAAGATGTAGACATCCTACCCCAAAGGTGAATAGGGAGGGAATATGGTCCCCTCCTCATGGAGTTCTAAAAATCAACTCGGATGGCTCTTCTTGTGGAAATATGGGTCATGTCGGCATTGGGGGTGTTGGTTGGGATAGCATTGGAGATGTTTAGTTTATCTTCTTTGTTTATAAGGGTCTTCATACTAATAATGTAATGAAGGCTCATGCCATGTTATTAGTTGTGGAGTGGGGCAGTTAATTGGGATGGCGAAGGATCATATGTGAGTCTAACACCCAGGTTGTGGTGAACTTACTAAATAGGTGGAATTTAGATAATGTGAGCTGGTAGCTGGCTTTGATTGTTGAAAAAAATTACACTCTTTGTGCTTCTCTGGAGTACATTACTTTCACTCGTATTCCTAGAGAATTGAATGGTCTTGTTGATCGTTTGGCTAAATGGGCTTATGATCATATTCATGATTGGAATTTGGTGGATCGAGGTCAATTACCCTTGGATTTGTCTCAATAGTTGGATCACTTGGTGGAACTTGATAGAACTATTTAAGGCCCTTTCTTTGTAATGTTTCCTTAATTTAATAAAAAAATTACCCATGCTTGATTTTTTTTTTAAAAGTGTCATAGCACTTTGGATTAATGTTAACTATTATTTATATTGGTCTATTATTTTTTATACATAAATTTTGATGAGTTTGGAGAAGGGTCATTAATAATATGTTATTATAGTATATCATAAACTTATTGAACCTTCATATTTTTTTTGTTTTAATGGCTATAAATGACTTTAATCCAACAAGGAATTGGTATTGAAGAAACAAAACTTCATAAACACATTAAAAATAATCAAATTTAGTTATTGATAGTTATATGAAGTAGGAAATATATGCAATATATGATTTTCATGATTCAATAACAAATACTAAGGAAAATATTAAGAAAAACAAAATTTCTATATTATTAGAGAACCATGTTCAACATATCCATACTTTTCTAATGTCTACAAAATTATATATGAAACCATCATAAGGGATTATTGTAATTTTATTTCTTATATATGAATGCACAGAGTATTTATTAGCTATAAAGAGGTTTCTTTTTGCTTGCTATACTTGATCTAGTGACAATCATCAGGGTCAAGTATGTGACTTGGGTATAACTATTATTTGTTATTCATTTTATTTTATTTAAATGTGTATCAAATCCTACCTCTGTGAATACCTTCGTAGGTTTAATATGAGCCTAAAGAGAATAATAAATTATCCACTCTCAAATTAAACCTTTAATCATCTCCAATAAACTGATGAGTTTCTATTTAAGATTCTTCAAAATAGTTTTGGTCTTGAAGGTGTAATTATAATTCTAACATTGCATGATGGGCGAAGGTGTGGATCACGGTGGTGAAGGCATAATTGGGTAGAAGGTGTCTGCAGAGGGTGCAAAGAGGCAGAGAAGCAAACACCAGGCAAAGGATGTGGACTACATTTCAAAGGGAGATGGGCGACATCGGTATCCCCTCCGCTCCAGCGCTGCACTGGAGTCCAAACCTTCTCTTGATCCTCCTCTGCCTCCGTCGGTTTTGGATCCAGTGGGTTCAACTCAAGTTATTGCGACTAGGGATGGCCCTGTGGCCCCTGTTTTGGATCCTCCTTCACTCTTTTCCTGCAAAAATAAAACAAACCCTTATCATGTGTGTTCGTATTTCTACCTAGAGGCATTTTAGTGTGATTACCCTATGTTATCCACCAGAGCTCAGATGTTGGGTGGCAATTTTGAGGCTCTTGGTCCAAATTCCAAATTCTTTGCTTGCAAGAACATATCTAACCCATATCATGTATGCTCAGTATCTGTTCAGAACAAATCAAGCGATCCAATCCTCCCTTGCCCTATCACTGTTCTCCGCCTATTCCTCATGCTTTTGCCCCCTTGGAACATGCCTCAGTCATTTTTTCCTTTTCATTAGGTGACACTGAGGTGTTGATCTTGGATGAACCCTTGGATTTGAGCATTTTTGATGACTGCATGGAGGTGATTGCATAGGATTTTCACAATCGATCCTTGGTTTTGAGATGCCTCCATAGGAAAACATCAGTGGACTCTATCATCAATTGGGCGAATGGTACATGAGGTAACTTTTCCTCTCCCAAGATTGAATCTCTCAACTTTGGTTTTTTTATGCTCACTTTCAACTCTGTCGCTTATTGCACTTTTGTTCTCCAGAACGGTCCTTGGTTCTTTGGTCTTCTGGGCCTCTTCATATCTCCATGGACCCAATTCTTTGATCTTGCTATGGAGAAGGTAAATGATATTCCTATATGGATCAGACTTTATAACCTACCTTTGGTTTTCAAGAATATCGACATGATTACCAATCTGGTTAACCAATTTGGGATCTTTGTCAAGCTTGACACTGAGTTGGTTGATCCTGGAAGTAGATTTTACCAAGTTTGTGCTATGGTTTACATCTCTAAACTCCTCTCCCACTCTATTTGGATTCACTCCTCTTATGGTATCTGGACTCAGTTTCTAAACTTTGAAGGGTTTCCCTTTTATTGTTTCTGATGCAACATGTCGGGGCACAAAATTGAAGCTTGCTCTCGCACTCACTAGGTTGGGTTCAGAAATGTCAGTCTTAAAAAATGGATTAAGAAAGTTGGATCTCCTAGTGCTGATTTTAAATGGAAAATACATGGCAAGTTTTTTGATTCTCAACCTGTGTCTCATTTGGACTCGGCTCAGCCTCATGTGCCCTCTCCTCAGCAAAATAATTGTGTTCTAAATGATCCACATGAAACCTCCCATGGGTTTGATGAGGAGGGCTCTGATTCTGAAGGGACCTTTTCTTTCATAGATGATATTGATGATTTTAGCCATGATTTATTTGAGCCTAATGTGGTGTTGGAGGCACCCCAAAATCTGGGTCTCTTTTAGATTGCGAGCACTAAGCTTAAACCATATTATGGTGGTTCCAAAAAAGAAAAAAGGGAGGAAGTCAAAGGCTGAAAAGCTACAAATTGAAGGCAAGGAGGCTATTGAGGAGGGTTCTCAGTGGGCTATTGATACTCTCCTCTCTTTAAACATCAAAAAATCCTAGCTATTCTTTATGGAGGATTGGTGGTTTCTGATTTCATATTCTTTTCTTTATTGATCTTTGTCCCTTTCTCTGAAGTGAGGTCCCTTTAGCTCAGTTCTCTGGGTTCTCCAAATTTTTTGCCTTATTTTTTTTCTCTTGGAAAACTTGTAACTTCTATTCTTTATGTTTTAATTTATGGGAGTGGGCCCTTCCCACAATTTACCTACCAAAAAAAAAAATTATAATTCTAAGATTATGGATATTTAGTTTGGGACCTAAGACATCCTTCATCTCTCAATCCATTTCACCCCCCTTTACAACATCCTCTAAATGTTAAATTTATGTTGGTACCATGTTTACATCTTGGAGATACCCTTTGCATGATTTCTACCAACATTGACAAGAAAAACACAATTACAATACGAGATGTTATCACCATGCAAGTTGATGTTTGAGTCCATCCTAATCCTTACCACTATGTATGATAATATAATTTCACTTGTAACCTAAAATCCTCTCCATCCACCCTATCCCAACATCCAAAATGCATACAACCCAAAAAATAAAATTAAAAATAAAATTAAAATATCCTTGTAATCTTGATAAGGACAATACAATCATAATATTTGAACTTGTTTTAGATAAATACAAGCCTTGATTTCTTCAAAATTCACCCCCTTTTCAACCTTCTATATCCACCATAGTTTATCTAGAGTGGGAATATTATTACTATGTGGCATAGTCCTCAACGATCCATCCAAAATACCCTCTAATCCCTTTAATCTTCTCCATCCATGTCATGAAAAGTGGTGCTTATTGTGATACTCTATATACTCACTCATTCATTCATCCATTCTAAAATCCTCCATCTAATAAATACTCCCATCGTGTCTCTCAACTATCCCTTGTTCGAATCAAGGAACACTGAGAGAGGGGGTGAATCAGTGTTATGCAATTTTTAACTTTATTAATCTGACCCTTAAATCACTTATAACATTCAACCAAAATAAATATGAATGAAAAAAAAACAACACCATAACACAAGGATTTTTATGTGGAAACCCTATTAGAGGAAAAACCATAGTGGAAGGCCAATCCACAATATTATCTAAGTATACTAAAAAAGATGTACATAATGGGAATGCACTTGCATTCAGGCACACTACCTAGAGCTCACTACTCAAAGATGAAGACTCAATTTCTTACAAAAATATTTTCAGATTAAATCCATCTGAGGAATTGAACTGAGAAAATAGCATCTACTAATGCCTGGTTACAATTTTGGTTAAGCACATTAGTTGATTTCTTGACCTCCTATATGATTCTGCTCTTCTTCTATGCTCTTCTCTAATTCAAATCGCAAGTCCCTTTTATGCACAAGTGAAATAGTGCATAATCACTCTTTTATTTGCAACACATACCAACTCTTTGCTTCTCTCTCTCAAAATGATATAATCAATCACTTATATATATCTACCACTAGGGATTTAATTGCTACCTGTCAGCTTCAACAAAAGTATGAAAATATTTACAAACTCTCAACTCAATCCATAGTTTATTCTTGATGTGCACCAACCAAACTCGGCCATAGCATATTAATGACTCTAATCAATATTATTGAACACAAAAATACTTTATAAATTACTTCTCAAACATCTATGACATATTATATCCATGAAGTCAGCTTTCTACACTGATAAATAGGAAATTAAACAGCTAGATCTTCTAGCGTGCACACCAATGAATGTGCACCCTAATGATTCTCAGATAAGATAGTATGTGCACAAAAATACCTTCCCTAAGATCAAAAAATCAAAATGATAACAGGAAATTGCATGTGAATCGATGAATACAATTTTGTCAGATGCTTTGTTCTTGCTTAATAGTTAATTAAAGAACTTCGATATGACTTCCTGTATGAGAAAATTATGATGAGTGGATTCAATCACTAACTAAGGTTGCCATCAATGACAACACCAAATTATGTTTACAATTTCTCTTGCCTGTAGGAGTTAAGAAAATACAACTTCACGAACCTTGAAGATCACCTGCATGCAAATAACCTATCACAAAAGAAGAATTGGAGACAAACAAGCAAGGGTTCTCTGAAAACTGAAAAATGTATATATCAGAGAGAATGAGAGAATGAATTGATATGAAATACAATGGGATCAATCCTTATAAAAAGGAGATCATGCAAACCCTAATAAAACCCTAATAGGAAAAACCCTAAAAGAAGCCCTAATAGGAAAACATTTAATAATTAATATAATTATTAAATGTCACTTTATGCAAACTAACGTGAAATCTTAAGAAGGAAATAAAGGTAACTTAATCAACATAATTAAGTTAAAACCTTTACTCTAACACCCCCCCTTAAGATGAGCAACAGTGTAGCTACAAACAAATGCAAAAAAGCAAAGGTAACTACAATGCAAGAAGGCAAACATGGGTCCCGACAACTAGGCCAGATCAGGTACCCAAATACAACCAAATCTCTGTAAAGAGGAGAAATAGAGAAAACCTCATGGGAAAAAGCTCTACTCCAAAAAGAGATGCAAAAATTCAAGAAGAAACATCATTGAAGCAGAAGAAGCTAAAAACAACTATTGAAAGATGACTGCTATGGTGCTGAAGAACCTCCGCTAAAGATGGAAGATCCCTTCCAAGGCAAAACCAAGGAAGAATTAGCACGAAAAATATAATAACCCCCCGATAATGCTGAACTGGGAGAACTTGATAGATCCACTGAAATGGTGTGAAACACCCTGTAGTGCATGAAGGAGAAGAAACATCTAAAAGTGCGCAAAATAGCACCTGCAACTAAAAAATTGGTGTGCAAAACAAAGCACACATGCATGAGGCTGGAATCATATGGATCTACTGTCGTCATGGAGGGACACTCACCGGACAAGGATGTGATGATAAAACAAAGGCAAACTACACAACCCCTCATGACACTTTATAATAATAGTGCAATTAGAAAATATGGCACAACCTTATGTGCAGAATCTCCAAAAAAATATGTATAATAGTGTGGCACTTTATCTCAGTGTGTTTACATAAAAGATATTGTTTAAAAATGATGCTCAAAATATCCAAAAAGGACAAAGTTGGAAATACATGAAGGACAGCCAAAAATGACTGTAGAATGCACCAACAAAAAAATGAAGTAATGAAACTCACACCAATGGAAATATGAGAAAACTAGTTTTCTGATGATATCTCGTTTGCCAAAAAATAATATTGTATGCCCAAGTTACGACCTCTGGAAGAAATCAGGTCCAAAGAGCGAAAAAGCCAGCGTTGGGTTAAATTTGATGGTCATACGGTCATCGCAGAAAAAACGTGAGCTTAAATTTGATGGTCAAATGGTTGTCACCGTAAATGCATAATTTGGCTTATATAGAAAAAAAAAAATTAATAATACAAAAAATTAAAAACTACATAAGTTAATTTTTTTGATAAAAAAAAATTAATAAAAAAAACTGCAAAAGTTATTTTTTTTTTTGATAAAAAATAATTAATAAAAAAATTGGCAGAGGCGGGGGCCGCCACCACCTACTGCTGGTAGTGTACCACCGTCGATGATACTGTCAATCTATCGGTTAGTGATAAACCCGTCGATGGTTGGCAGTATGCCGGCGGCATACCTAAGGGCTTGCAGGTACGCAGGTACCTGTGGGTACCCTCATGCAAGACCCGCAAGCCTTTAAACTGCAAAAAATTAAAATTTTTGCATTTGCTTTTTTTTTCAATTTTTTTTTTTATAATTAAAAAAAAATGACAATATTTTTTTGAAATAAAAAAATTACGAAAAAACAATGGAAATTTTTTTTACCAGCAGACGGACGGCCGTACGGCTGAACTTGCAAAAAAAATTTGCCCTAAATTTTGACTTTGTCCAAAATGGATGAATGAACAGTCAATTTAGGGGTTTTGGACTACTGCGGATGCAGTGGAAAGGTCCGTTTGAGCTGAAACTGCTTCAAAATTTCAGGTATGCCCTAGATAAAAAAAAACCCTAAACCCTTGAAGCTCCAAGAATCTTCAAAACAAGAATAGGAAGTAGTGGGTGTGGAGCTCTGATACCATGTAGGAGTTGAGAAAATACAACTTCACAAACCTCAAAGATCACCTGCATGCAAATAACCTATCACAAAAGAAGAGATGGAGACAAAGAAGCAAGGGTTATCTGAAAACTGAAAATGTATATATCAGAGAGAATGAGAGAATGAATTGATATGAAATACAATGGGATCAGTCCTTATAAAAAAGAGATCATGCAAACCCTAATAGGAAAAACCCTAAAAGAAGCCCTAATAGGAAAACCTTTAATAATTAATATAATTATTAAATGTCACTTTATGCAAACTAGCGTGAAATCTTAAGAAGGGAATAAAGTTAATGTAACGCCCCGCCACGCAACCCTAGAGGGAGTTGCAATTTACTAAATAAACGAACTAAATTTTTTTTTTTTAAAAAAATATAATAAATATGTAAGTTCGCTACACTTTGCAACAACCCCTAGGGTTACAAGACTGAGGTTACATAATAACCCACGAACTACATTCATAAAAAGATACCACAACATCTAAAAGCTTATGAAATGAATAACACATACATTCCATACAAGATAAATTCATCAGAGAGAATTAAAGATACCATGAGATCTCTTTTTACAATAAGATTACAACACTCATTCCCCGAATGAGGTAAATCCAAAAGCATGAATACATATTACAATTTCCACCTCAAGAACAAAGAGGGGTAACAAATAACAAGATTACATAAGTGAATAAAGCATACAAGGTAACTAGATCCCACGAGCTCTTCAACTGGAAAACTCGTCAACACGAACAAGAAGAAAGCCCAACGGAGTAAGGTGCACACCACCCGACCATGTGGAACCCAAAGGTCCACCCCCCGTGCTAGGAGATAGTAACAAGGTACCATGACAAGACCAACTACCTCTAGACATAGGCTGAAATCAAACTAATTCAAACACACAAAATTAACTCAAGTACAACTCAAGATCAACGCACGTACAAATCAATTACATCACAAGTACACAAAGTATGACTCTAACAGAGTTACATTGCTTCCACGTATGACAGATCAGGTAGGTTAAGAAAACCAAACACAAACCATCCAGTACCCACTACATGGCTACTGTAACATCACTGACATGGATCACATTGCATTAGATGACACTCGAATAAACTCCTTCCCAAGGTTATCTAGTTTACCCTTCACGGCTCTGGCCCCTAATGGAAGACACTTTTCACTTTACAACAAACATTCAAAACACTACCACGGGAGACCCAAGAACAAACAACAGATAAGACGATCACTCCAATACCAGGAGGAAACATAAGTCAAGCCCTCTCCAAGCACTAGAGAGAGTAAGCACAACAAAACCACTCCTTACAAGGAGCCACTATTCATATAAACCTCTCCTTTCATAGGAGGCACAACGCATCCACGTTCATGGAAACCGGGTAGATCATTGACACAACCTCAAGTACTAATCACGTAACTAACAAAAGGTTGACTTCACAACAACAACTTCCAAACACAAGGGTTCACTAGAAGACTTACAAACCAAGATACTTAACCCATTACCTCAATCGTGAACACAAAGGAATCAATCACACAAGCACTTGCAAAGAATAAACTAATTTTGGATACCTTAAATCCACTTCCTTAATCTAAACCATAAATCTAATGACGCAGTGAAACCAATTAAACAACGCCTCTTCTAGACAAGGAACAATATATGTAACCCAAATATTAAATCGCATAATTGCTCTTCCAATAATAATAAAATCAACATGAACTTCATTCATTCCTAAAACAGATTAATACATGATATGACAACCCACTTAATTTAACCCTTTACGAAAGATTTTAACAAACTAAAGACATATTTAATCCAAATGCCAATATAAAAATACGAAGGAAGTAATCACTGACACAAATGAAACATCTACCTTTGGATATACTAAATCCATTTTCTTTTCAAAGGATCTCACATACAAATATACTAATTGTCTTCACAGAATAATAAACTATTAAAATCAATTGGTTCAACCATTGTAGCGAAGGAAGAATTCTAACTTAATAACTAACTCAATTCCCTTGACTACTTTAAACCCAACATAATCCTGTGCCTTTTATAGAATTCAATAATTTATAGTTTTAACAATTCTAATTTAATATTACCTCCTTCAGATACATGCCAAAATTTAACCCCAATATGTAATCCTATAATTACTCTTTCAATAATAAGAGAAACAACATTTTAAACAGGCAATTTTAATCACAACTACACCTTCTTTGCATTTCCTAAATCCACTTTATTCAATTAAAATTCACTAGCTTGTTGCCATATTAAATCAGATTTACCAATATCCCTTTTCGACATAAGGAGAGTTTTAAACTAATATTCAATTACTTAATCATTGGTAATAATGAAAATAATTATTTACTTGGCCATTTCAGACATACTCCTTCACATCTCCTATTTCTACTTTCCAAAATAATTCATTTAAACCTTAATTAATTTCACTAATAAATATATTATCTGAAACTCAATAGTTGTCTTTTCCCAAAATAATATTTTAACTCAATTCACTAATATGACTATTGCACCTGATTTATAATTTTCTCATTTAACTCTAAATCAAATAGTTAATTTGAACTGTTGAGCTATTGAACTTAATCTAAGTTTCTCAAATACATTTAATTTCAACATCATTAAAACTATATTTTAATACATATGTATTTAAAAATCTATACACATATATTAAAACAAAAGCCACAACTAAATATTTAAAATTCTAATGGTTCGTCTATTAACCATTTATGTTAACACAATTTATTATTTTCCCACTATATCATCTTAATTCTGTTATCTCTACTATAACCTAGAATCAATATTTAATTTTCCCTTATTTGCAATCAATAATAATTAAATAGTCTTACCCCTTCAATTTGAAATAAAACATTTAAGGAATTTATCTACAACTCTTTTGGAATAAATCATCTAGAACTTCATTAATCATGACATAAAAATATATTATCCTTAATTGCGATGCTAGTCTTTTCAAATAATTTATTCAAAATAACATTCCATAAATTGACTATAACATCATGATATAAAATTTTCCTAAAAAATTTACCCATGCCATTAATTAATTCCCCTTGAAATATATGTATATAATATTCCTATATTATAAAATATAATATTCAAAATATTATTTAATAATATTTTAATATTATAACATATGATATCAAGATATTATATTTTAATTTAGTTATAATTATTATTTTTTTTAAATTCCCAAATGAAATAGGGTAAGCTTTGATCATAGATTCTCGTGCCACATTTTAGGGCACCCATACTTTTGGCCGCAAGTTTTATTTTTACTGGTTGCAGGGTCGGCGGCGGATTTTCCTATTGGAAGGGCGGCGGATTAAACCACAGCCGAACCCTGGCCGACTGTGGGTAACACAGTCGGCTCCCTTAAGGGCGCCGGCTTGTGTTACACACAACCGCACCAAGAGTGACGGCCGGGCGGAGTATGGGAGGTGGGGGCTGCGTGGAGGCTCTGCCTCCACAGCCGTCCCCTGTATGGGGGCGGCGATGGGGGCAGCGCCTCCCACAGTCCCCCCCAAAATACAGCCAAAACATTAAAATAATACAACCTTCATTTCGAACTGCATTTTTTCGATTTCGCCTATGGCGAATTTTTCCGGTATAAAAAAATAAATTTCAAATATTTTATATTTATATATATATTTTATATATATGTTTATATTTGTATATATATGTTAATCATATATGTAAATTTATAAATGTATATATAAAGTATATATATAAATAAATAGTTTCAACAAAACAGTCAAATTGAAGAACCGGAAAATACTCAAATCTTACAAAGATTTTAACAGATAATTTTATTTATTTTTAAATAAATTTCTCAATAGAATTCTCCAACTTTAGCATAGAGGAAAGGAAGGACAACCACAAAATTTCTAACATGGATTTAGTCTTGAAAACAATCAGGGTTTTAAATTCCTAATTTCCAAACAACAATTCATATTGTGAATTATTTTCAAAATAATCAAATTTTAACAAGAAGAAAACCTGTTTTCAGAAAGCTTGAGAGATGGCCAAATGGTGCAAGTCTCCTCCTCAGATCCAAGCTCCTTCTCTTTTTTTTTTTTTTTGATAAGATCCACAAAGGTGCCATGATTCCTCTTCACAATCCATTTCCTCCATGCAACTTCAAAAACCCCCAAAACCCTAAATTCTTCCCTTCTCCATCTTTTTCCATTTCTTCATGTCCCCCAAATTTTTCCCAAAAAACCAATTAATAGCCAAAAAGAAAATATCTCCTCAAACCCTAAAGTCAAACTTTTGAAAGTAACCCTATTTTCTAATTTTTGTCTTTTTCTAATTTCCAGAAATAACATTTAAACCTTTTCTTAAATTTTCAATTTAATTCAATTCAAGAAACTTATAATCACTAAAGTGCATAAATACTTCATTTCAACATAGTTAATTTAAGTAAATTAATAAAATAAATCAAATCCAAGATTTAATTATTTTATTAATTACATAAAATTAATCCATAAATAAAATAACATTTTCATAAATTTTCAATTTAATTTAATTTAAGAAAAACTACAATTATCAAGATGCATACATAACTTCTTTTCGACATAATTAATTTAAATAAATTAATAAAATAAATCAAATCCAAGATTTATTTATTTTATTAATTACATTAAATTAGTCTTTAAATAAAATAACATTTTCCACAATATAAATGGATTAATTAAATTAACAATTTAACCACATAGTAATTTATTTAACTTTTCTAACTTGCAATAAAATAAAATCAAAGCAAGAGAACAATAATATTTAAATTCAACAACCCAGACCAAAATCGATGACACACACAAGACTAGGGTGATGGCTTGACAGAAGAAACCTAGCTACTATCTCCCAATTAACTGCCGTTGGCAATGGACACGATCAGACCTGTGAACCCAAGTGGAGTCAGTGTCTTGTACCTGTCAACCTGCGAACAATAAAATGTCGTACATGTATATCTGCATCATAGAAAACACACCGTGAAGAGGGAATCACGAAATTGTAGGGCGCTCGCAAGCAAGTGATGCAATCCCGTCCCCTTCACCCAAACAATGCTACTAACTGACGAATTTAACATCAATAGTTTAATCCAACATAAACATCATTAATTCAAATATTTGCAATGCTAATCTAAGCATATCATAATGACAACATCTGAATAATATACCACCACATCAAAGTATAACGAGCACATTATTATGCAAGCAATGATCCATTAAAATCGAGTACCACACTCCAAGCATCAACAGAAAGCACAGCACAACCAACAAGACACTGTTGGGTCCAGAAGGCAAAAATGGAGGGGTCTTACAGTTAGCTTAATCAACATAATTAAGTTAAAACCTTTACTCTAACATTGCCAAAAATCTCCCCCTTTGGCATTGATGGCAACACTTACTAAAAAATGACTAAGTGTCAGATCAGTACCAACATGAATATACTGCCACTCTTAAAAATTTCCAAAACATAACTCTCCCCCTGAGATGATTAAGACATTTTTAACTATCTCATTCTCCCCCTTTGACATCAATGGAAAAGGTAGGAATCCACATACCAAAACTCAAATGAAATTGTCATGAGCAAACTGCATATGTACAAAGAGGCTTCTATAACTTATATAAACTTGAATAGATTTGAAAAATAAATCCTCAATAGGTTCAAACTCATGTCCCAAACCTTCTTGAGACTCTCCAAGATAACCATGTGACCACAAAATAAGTAAGATTGCATTCTGCAGATGCTAGGTTTGTCGAATCACTGATCGTCATAGCATCTTGTGCTTCCTTTAATGTGCTTAACACTGTCTCCATCTTAGGAACCATTAGTCCTCTAAGCTCACAAACTATTTCAACCATTTTAATTTCTTCATGCTTTAAGCTTTTAATCTTTTCAAGCAGGGATATGACTTGACCTTCTTGCTTTCCAATAGAAGTAGTTCGAAGATCGAATGATTGAGTGATGTTTGCTAACTGTTTCTCACATTCTTTTATTTTCTTTTCAAATTCCTCAGTGAACTTAGATAAATATAGACATGATTTATAAATTTGACCACCTTCAGACAGAGTACTTTGAATTTTCTTTATACAAGTAGCTACAAAATATTTATCCCTAGCTATCATCCCTTTCAGCTTACCGAACCTTTTATCATCAAACTCCTTATGTACCTTATCCTCAACTGATTTCTCAAGTGACTCAAAATGAGTACTTACAACATTAATAAGTTTCTTTAGCTCACCGGAGGGAGTACCAGATGGATCCTTAACATATGTAGGCATGATCTTCTCCAAAATACTGGATGCAAGATTAATCAACTCACTATCTTCAATATGTGATTTGAGAATTTCTTCCCTTGCCTTGTTTCCTAAACGAATGAAGCTACCTTCATTTTTTGAATAGGGGATAAAGCATCCATGTTGATAGAACCTTTTTCGTAGTTCACAATCAAATAATTCATGTTGTTCTTCCAAAAAATATTTTACTGCCTTGGTAGTGTCTCTTTCTTTCACGAGAACTTCCTTTATATCAACTTTTTTTTCCTCAAACACTATTTCCTCGGCTATAGATTCTTTCTTCTCTTTAAGAATCTCAACATTTTCAATTGATACAATTTCAGGAGCTTCAATCTCCATAGGTACTTCTATATTATGCACATCAAGAGGAATCTGAGTATCCTCAACAGTATCTTCTTCTCCTTCTACTTTTTTCGGACCAAATGAGACATCTTCATCATGTGCTTCTTCAAAGACAACATCAATTTTGTTTCTTAACAAAAATTCCTTTAAAATTTGTTCAGTTTCTTTTGCAACTTCTTTAGTCTGACCAATCATAGGATTGTTTACTCTCATTTTTATTTTGAAATATTTATTGGCACCATTCATAACTGACTTCATTTCCTCAAT
Organism: Sequoiadendron giganteum; assembly: GCA_007115665.2. Taxonomy (NCBI): domain Eukaryota; kingdom Viridiplantae; phylum Streptophyta; class Pinopsida; order Cupressales; family Cupressaceae; genus Sequoiadendron; species Sequoiadendron giganteum. The sequence continues at coordinate 535,381,063 of CM021109.1, forward strand.
GGACATCACGACACATAAATCTACAAGAATCCGCTCTCTCAATTGTTCATCTTCAGTTCTTGCATTTACTCTTCTCATTTATAAAATTTCATAAATTCTTTTGGGTAATGCAGACATTATTTCAATAATTTCCTTGTTGAAATTATTCAAGTACTTTATTGAGGCTTCCTCAAGAACTCTTTGATCAATACTATCAAAGGTTTCATTCATAAACAGGCCTAATATTTCCATCCTTAATAAACACATTCTCCACTTCCTTTACAGACATGCCTTTTTTTTTTCAGTTTTCATCTTCTTCTTTGCTTTCACTTCTTCATCAAAGGGCTTGTCCTTAGATAATGTTGCTACCTTTGTACCCTGATGCTTAATTTATCTCACTCCTTCATCAGATTTTGTTTCTTCATCTTTAGAAACTGTCACATAAAACCTTTTGATTTTGTCCTACTTCCTTTTTCCTTCCTTACCGGATGACTTCACTTGAGCTTCCATAGGACTTGATTTTTGTAGGACCGGAAGGGATAGTGGAGCTTCTTGTAGATCTAGTTCATGTAGATAATACTAATGGACTGGCAGATTCAATTATGGTTGTCTCTCCTACTTTAGCTTGTTCTATCTTCCTTCTAGCTTCTCTCACCATTTCTACAGATATACCCATGCTCTTTGCAAAATATTTCCACCTCTTTTCTTATTCTTTTGACTATCATAGGTTTCCTTAGTTCATTGTGCACTTGTATATCTTTTTCTTAAAAAATTACCAAATCTTTCTTCTGATGGATCTAGAGGTTTTTTCAACAAATGTTCAGCATACATTTCCAAGATATGTTCCTCAACCTCATATCCCATTGGCATAATCCAAATTGTTCTAGTATATGTTGCTGCCATCAGGCATTGATCAATTTCAACCATAAAAAAATAGTATCTTTGTACTTTTCTAGAATAGATGTGGGAATTATTTCTCTAGCATGCATCATACTCTAAAATTTCTTGAAATAACCCCATATTGTAGTATTCTTTGTCTTGCTATTAGCAAATTTTCACAAGAGATCTCTAATTTGAGCAGCTATAGGTCTATTAACTTGCCATTGTACCTTTCCAAATCTCAGAACTTCATTCATGAAGTAAAAGAACAAACACAACAGTATATTACCGTACTTAAAGGAATTCTTCTTATCCTTTTTTATTTTGCCAAGATTCTCCATCAACTGACTTCTAGGTAACTCACCCAGATCATATTCTTCATTCTCCTTCACCATATGATACATTGCATAGATAGTTGTGCTGGATACAAAATTGTCTTGATTGGAATGATATATTTTGTAACCAATGACCATTACATCAATGATATCATCAATTTTCATAGCTCTATTATCATACTTTGAACCGGTTGCATCAGTAACTGTTTGATTCTTGAGGGATTTCAAGATAGGTAACCCACCAGAGGAATTTAAACCAATAATAGAACTTATAGATTCTTTCATAATCTTGAAGGGTTGATTCAACCATAAAAATTCTGCATGAAGTCAGCTTAAGATATTCAGACCCACTCGCTTTATTCTAACATGGGAGATTTGACAATCTATGTGAATTTCTTCTCCTCTAGGGTTTTGAATTCAGGTTTGACACAAAAATATTCTTCAATGATTGGATTGTTGTATAAATTTAGTAGTTGTGAGCTTCCTACCTCCTCAATGTTTATGTGAATGTATTCCCTAATGTCTTCAATATGCAAGACATCATACAGAACAAAAGAAAAATGCACCTAAGGGTTCTTTCTCAATAGATTTGAAAGGATACCACTTGAATTTTGGATGGGGTCTATCCTTGATATCAACTATCAATGGAGTATCCATTTTCAAAAATTCATGAGCTCACAAAATACCTTTTGTTGGTTAGGGGTTTGATCACCAAATCACCTTCACACTTGAATTTTTGCCAAATTTTGCCAAATTTTGCTTCAGAGATCTTCAAACTTATTCAACTCAAGAAGAAAAGTGACAAATGAAAAATACAAATGACCTTTTATCATTTGCATACCTAAATTTTTGTCGCAATAAATTATTTCTCCCTAACTCATCTGGATATCCTATTTTCATACACTGTGAAAGATATCTCTTCTATGGACCTTGAAAATAGTATTTCCAACTATTTTAGTAGCATTGTTGGATGATAAATGCAATAACTACACTCATTCATATTCTGGTACCCATTCATATTCTGGTACCAACTCCCGATAAGAGGTTTGAAGGATTTTCTTGAGAACTTCCCCTAGGTCAGAGGCCATAGTCTAATTCCTTGAAGAATTATGAGAATCTGGTGTTGGCATAGAATCATCTTCTACAATGTAGGGATTTTTTTTCACCCATGTCTTCTTCATTTGCTTCCTGATCTCACCTATAGTGACTTTCCCTTTTCCCTTTTCATCCTTCTACCTATTTCTCCTCTGATTTATCAGACCTTTTCTACTTCTATAAAATCTAGCAATGTGACCGGATTTATCGCAATTGTAACACACCACATTTCTTTATCTAGACTAGTTGTTCCATTGATTTTCTCTTGATTTGCACTGGTTGGAAATATGACCAAATCTATTGCATGTATAACATCTGACATCTCTATAAAAAAAATCATTATATTTATGCATTCATTTGACTTATGACCATACTTGTTGTAGTTAAAGCACTGATTGGAGAATGATTGGACATTTGAATTCATTCTACTTCTACATTGACAAGCCATCTGACCAAATTTATTACAAAAAAAATAGTAGCCATTGAATCTTTGAGTATTAGGTTGTCTTTCTGGATACCTTCGAGTATTTCATCTAATTTCCTTGCCTAAATCTTCTTTATCCAAATCTATAACTTTCTCCTTCCTCATATCCAAGACCTCGCTTGTCACCTTTTGTCCTCTGAATTTCAATCAGTTCATCAAACTTGGTTGAGCTGATCTTGAAATTTTCCTTGAATTCATTTGCAATAGCAATTTCATCTCTGAGGGTAAAAACCTTCCTTTCAAGTTATTCTTCATTGTATCTAGATTGTTGCAATTCAAGTGTTAGATTAATGAGTCCATCATTAATTATGTTGCATTCTTTATATTTATATTTCAAGGACTGAGAAAGATTCTCTTCATTCCTCTTTTTGTCTTAAATATCCTTGGTCATCCTCATCATAATAGATTTCATCTCTTGCTTTAGGATTGTATTATCTTTGGTAATCTTTTCACATTCTTCTAACTTTTTCCTTCAAGGCTTACTCAGTTGTTCATCTTAAATTCTTTTTATTGTCATTCTTATTTATTTGATCAGAGAGTTCTCTTCTCCCTGGACTTATTAATTTTATCTTTCAATGACTCAATGAATTTCTCAGCATCCATGAGGTTTTCTTGCAATTTTTGAACTTTAGATTTTGACTAATAAAGATCATCTAGGGCCACCAGAAGTTGTTGTTGAAAACTGCTTGAATCCATTGAATTACTTTCTCGAATCTTCCCCAAGCTATTAAACTTCTTCCAGGGAACTGAGCTCTGATACCAATTGTTGGAATCAAGGAACACTAAGAGGGGGAGTGAATCAATGTTATGCAATTTTTAACTTTATTAATCTGACCCTTAAAGTAATTATAACATTCAACCAAAAGAAATATGCATGAACATAAAACAAACAAAAACAACACCATAACAAAAGGATTTTTACGTGGAAACCCTATTAGGGGAAAAACCATGGTGGAAGGCCAATCCACAATTATCTGAGTATACTCAAAAAGATGTTTTACAGAATGCAAATGCACTTGCATTTAGGCACACTACCTAGAGATCACTTCTCAAAGATGAAGATTTATTGTCTTACTAAGATATTCAGATTAAATCAATCTGAGGAATTGAACAAAGAAAATAGCATCTACTAATGCCTGGTTATAGTTTTGGTTAAGCACATTAGTTGATTTCTTGACCTTTTGTCTGATTCTACTCTTCTACTCTACTCTACTCTAATTTGTATCACAAATCCTTTTTATGCACAAGTGAAAATGTGCATAATCACTTTCCTATTCCCAACACATACCAAATATTCACTTCTCTCTCTCAAAATTATATAATCAATCACTTATATATATCTGCCACTAGGGATTTAATCACTACATGTCAGTTTCAAAAAAAGTATGAAAATATTTACAAACTCTCAACTCAATCCATAGTTAATTCTTGATGTGCACCAACCAAAGTTGTCCATAGTGCACTAATGGATTTGATCCCAATTTTTGACGGTTGTTCGTCAGAATTTCGATGATCTATTGTCGATCGACCGATAAATCGCACAAATCAGCATCATTGCTCAATTTTTGTCTATATCTCGACGAACAATAAAACGTCGCTCTCCTTACGCCACTCATCGGAACAATGATGCCCATTCTGTCGATTGCACGATGAGCAGTGGCTGGACCGCGAGTGGAATATCATCGCTGAAGCGTCGGAATAGCGTCATACATTCGTTGGAACCAGGACGACAGTGTCATCGGTCTAGCGACAAAAAATATCTGGAGCATGAGTGGCATACCTTGACTAAAGCATCAGAGCAACGACATATAGTCATCGGTCGAGTGACGAACAATACTCGGAGCACATGTGGCATACCATCGCTGAAGCGTCAGAGCATTGAAATACATTCATCGAGATGGAGATGACAGTATCATTAATCTAGTGATGAACAATACCCAGAGCACATGCGGCATACCATTGTTGAAGCATCGGAGCAGCAACATATAGTCATCGATCTAGCGATGAACAATGCTCGGAGCATGTGTGACATAAGAGCGTCGAATGTGTGATGCAATAGGCAGTCATTACGGTGAAATTTTGGCGCACTCGCGAAGAAATAGGCAAGTCATTATGATGAAAGTTCATCAGATACATAGCAAGGTCGTCAGACATTTTTTGCGGTTCATCACAATTTCGATGGAACAATGCAGTTTTTTAAAAAAAAAAACTATTCGTTGAAATGTAAGCATATTGGGGTGACTCTGGGCGATATATAAAAGTAGTAGGATGCTCTAAAGTGCATCCATAGGGATGATGACAGGACATAAGAACAGGTCAATCAAAGAGAGAAAGATGATGTGCCAAGACCATGAGCATTTAATAGGGGTAGTAAAAGACAAGATGGATTGTCATCAATGCTCAAATTGGATGACTTCATTATAAAAAATTTAGATCACAATATGATTAACCCTGTTTGGACAAATGCATTGACATTAGTGTCAAGATTTAAGAGGCCATTCAACTTTGCATTTCAATAAATTATTGTATGCATTGAGTAAGTGTTTACAAGGTAGAAAAAGGACAATCATATGAGTGTTTAAAATATCAAACAACATGTTAGTTGTTGTGTTTAATTAGGCTTACAGAGGTAGGGATTTATCATTTTTTGCATACATCTGCAGTCCAAGCTCTAGGCCTACATTATTTGGTTACTATGTATGAGAAATGAGGAATGAATAATTATAGAATATAGAGGCTATGGATGATATTATGATGGCCACATTTGATGTTGATCAACAATTAGAGAAAAATATAATACCTATGATGAGTCATGAGATCAAGGGGATTGTCATGGATAGCAAGCACAACCTACAAATTGGATTCTAATTTTGCTAAAAAGAAAAAATCAAACTAGTGAATATTAAACTACACACTAGAATCTAAATTTGTGGAAAATGAGCAATTTGGTGAGAAAGAGTACCTGCAGTGCATCTTGGATACTTAGCTAGTGTATTAAAAAATAGGATTGCAAACCCAAAATTATTCTCACTCTGGAAATACAATAGAAAAATACATAATGTTATCCTGGATACTTAGCTCTTAGACAATCAATAAAACAATATGAGCATGATTATGTATGGTTTTACCTAGTCCCATTCTTGATCTCCATGTTTGAGAGCCTTCTCTTTAAGACCCCATGAATCCAATTTGATCCATTGCTGCCAAAATAGATATTAATGTGTAAATAAGGAGATCCATTTAGACAAACTAGTTGTTGATTTCTTTTAAGAAATTTAGAGACTACAAAAAGAAGATATCTGATGGGGATCATGTGGGCTTCGTAGAGAAAGCACTACAATATGGCTTCGAGCAGCAATGAAAAACTTTGGATTAGCTTCACAGTAAATCCTAACAGCATGACATTGAAAGTTGCTCAGGTACTAGGTCCTAAAGGAAAACATTATTGTAAACACAATATGTATAGAAGAAAATGAATGTAAAGGAAAATGGATATTAGAAAAACATCAATGTAAATAAAAGTAGTGTGAGCAGAAAATGAATCTAAATTGGTCTTGAACAAATAAAATCATACCCAGTTAGCATTAAGTTATACTAACCTTGTACTCATTGCCATTGTCAATCTTGAAGGTTACTTTGATGCCTTTTGCAGAAACTCTCTAGCCACGAGGCAAGAGAAGGTAGGAAAACCAAGTGTATATTGATGACTTCCTAACAATCAAAAAGAAAGAAGTAACCAGTCAACCCTTTTAGAACAAAATAATCTTATGAATTGATTTTGTTTATTTTACTGGCTAATGGATAGTGGATCTAGTTCTCTTGAATTGAGATACTACTAAGATGTGTTGACTGGTGATTTTAGACTACCAATATTCTGCTTCAATCTCTATAAGTTATTTTTGTCTTAAATATATTCAAGATAACTCTGCAAAAAAATTCCTTGATCTCTTAGAAATTATGTAGATTATTTTGTTAATACTTTTCCATTTTGATATTTTCTTTCAAAATTCATAGAAAGATATGTAATGCCATATTTGAAACTTACTTATTTTAATTTTATTAGTTTTGTAATTATAGTATATGATTCCAACAATTGTGAAATGCATAGGCAATATGTTGGATGAATGAAGTAAACTATGCAATTGGCAGGTGTAAAGCCAAATTCCTTAACCCTTGCCAGTATCCTTCTTTTGTGTTTTAAAACATGTGCTTTGGAACAGGGCATGAAAATCCATGTAAGTATAATGAACGGGAGATTTTTGTGATCAGATATTATATTACAATAAGTTGAATGAATGTAAGTAGAGATATTTTAGCATACCTGTAGATGGTACAAAATTTCATGGTTAATTGGAAGCTTCCCATCAACAAAAAGATCCAATTATCCATGTATCTATCTCAATTGAGCCTCTAAACCCTTCAGACCTGTCAAATTTTCCACTAACCTGTTATGCACAAAATTCAAATTTTAGAGACCACTAAAATAAAAATAAAAAATATTACATTATGATCCAAATCCACACACAACACAATGTTTATAGTGAAAATTTAGCACTTTCTTTCATCTTTGCATATTGATTTGATGCTTCAAACAATGCATTTCTTATATTGAAAAGTGCATTTCTTACCTTATTGAGCTTCTCTTTGTTTTGAGAATAGTTTAATATTCTCTACTTAATAGGGACAACCACGTGAAGGTGGAAGCTCATTTGGCCCCTCCACCCCCCTCCCCTCCCTCACATCACTCTCAATTCCCTATACCCAATCATATAACATTAATCATTCATTCATCCATTAATAACATATAACATTCATTCACTCATCCATTAATAAAATATAACATTCATTCATTAACATATAACATTTATTCATTAACATATTCACATTCATTCATTAACATATAACATTCATTTTTTCAATTTTTACATATTATCAAAAATATGGTTGCCAGCTTGTCATAATATGATTACAATCATTTTTATTTTTGTTCCTTTTTTGCAGCTAAAAAAAGCTGAAGTGGAGTATCGTTTTCAAAATCATTTGTCCCCCCTTCAGTTGTTTTGAGCTATGCTCATGATCTTAATGTATGCATAGTCGTTTACTCACAACGTGGATGCAGCAGCAAGGGGGGGTCTGCTGCAATAGCAAAGAAATGTTAAATTGATATGTTTTATTATTATTATTACACGTATTTCATTAATTAAAAGAACATCAGAGTGGTGCTCTTTACCTGAATGGGCCACATCATGTTCCTGATATTGTATTACAGCCTCATGTTGAACATGCTGAACACCCTCTAAATCCTGATTTGGAGTTGAAACATGAAATATTACATTAATTAATACACTAATTACAATTAAATATGTTTAAAATAACATTAGAGTGGTCCTCTTTGTTGGAGTGAAATTACACTGAGAGGGGGGGTGAATCAGTGTTAATACCTTCTTAAATAAATTTAAACTAAAGCTGAAAAGAGACATACATATGTTCTCATTTTAATGATAGTGTCATTCATGTAATCGAATGCAATCATACAAATTGAAAATGAGTAATGTAACATTGCATTTTAAAGCAATAAGGTACTGAAGTAAAAGAGACACTGAGACACAAGATATGTTGAGTGGAAAACCCTCCTGAGGTAGAAAAACCACTCCTAAACCTATTGCCTTTTTTAGGCTTTCATTTCTATAATTTATTTTGACAAAGCCTCAAAGGCTGATTTCTGAGCACCAACTCAAGGAGCACCAACCCCTCTGTTTAGAGACACCAATATCTTTGTTTAGAGACACCTATCTCAAGGAGCACCAACCCCTTTCCTGATTTTAATAGAACATACAATAGTATAGAGGATCTCTCTGTTTCACTTGATTTCTGTCAAGTGCCTCTTGACAGACAAAACATAGAATTTTCAAAAGTCAGAATTGACTCTTCAGAATTCCATGCATTATCTAATCTCGATGCATCTTGAGGATAATCCTATCTCTGTTACAATACAATCTCATCAAACTATTTTTCAATTATTCATACTTTCTTTCTTTTTCACCCTTTTTGATTTTCAATGTTTTCCCATACAGAAAACTACCAGTTTGAATACACACTGTGTTTTTCAAATTTTCAGCATCAAAGCACAAATAGACTTCTAGAGCCCTTTATAGTAGTACCCCTATTTTTATTTTTTATGTTCTGACATCATTGAACCCTAAACCACTGGTTTTTCCTTTTTCAAAGAAGGACATTACTCTTCGAAAGTATTACAACTGTTACTCAAAAATTTACATACCAGAAGGCTATTGCAAGGTTGTATTTGAGGTTTCATAATAATTGTCAAGGTAGATCTGATGTAACAGTGATCACACGAGAGAGATTCTTTCTTTCTGTTGAAGATACGATAACAATGACCAAGAATAGAAGAGTGATTGAGCATGTCTTCACCAGAAGCCTGCACATGCAGAGCTTACACAAAATGGTAAGAATACATCCTTTAAAGAATAGAATAATAACCATTTTACACTGGTTGTAACAACAATGTAACTGAAAGAAAGTAATGATGCATATGTTAGCAGCTACCAACGAATCCAAGTAGAAAACTGAAGAGTTTCAAAGCATTTGAGCTACCTGGAGATGGGTACCTGACAATAGTGATGAAGATGCAGTCGAGAGATACATTACCAGATTTTTATGCAAATGAAATGACCAACACATCTTCCTAAAATGTGCGTTCACCTAGCTGTACGAAACGACCACACAGAATGACCATTGTGATGGTCTTCTTACAAATTCCTTTCCTTGTCCAAGAATAAACAACTAGCAGCATGCACTCTGAAACGGCCAAGGTAATGATTCCATGGTGGCGGCCAGAATAGGGTTTCAAACCCTTCAAGCAACAGTAAAAAAATTTGCCCTAAACTTCCAAAAATAGTCGAAGCGAAATCCATTTCAAAATATGATAATTTTTGGAGTCCGTGATAGATGTGACATTTTATGCCTTACCGCACAACCGTGGCTTCCATTTTACCATCCTATGGTATAGCGGTATCTCCATGCTAACCGCTAGCCGCTTCTACCACATTACTGCAGTGAGCTACTTAATAGCTCATGGTATAGCGATAGCAGTCAGTCAAACCGTTGACTATTTCCACCATGTTATCGCAGTTCCCTCTCTGTCTACCTGCGGTATAGCGGTAGCGGTTTACTAACCGCTAACATCTTCCACCGTGTTACTGCGGTTATCTTTCTAACTGCCTGTGGTATAGCGGTAGCAGTTTACTAACTGCTAGCATCTTCCATCGCCTTACCATGATTAACTTTTTGACAGCCCACAGTATAATGGTAACTGTCTGGCTCATTGCTGGCGGTTACCACCGTGTTACCACGGCTACCTTCCTGACTACCCACGGTGTAGCGATAACAGTCTTGCTAGCCACTAGTTGTTTTTACCGCATTAACGTGGTTGCTCTCTTAGCAGTCTGTGGTACCATAGTAAGATGTTCGCGCCCTTACCAAACACACGCCGACAAATGCATTTCTGTTTGACAATAGTTGACTATTGTTGGCTTTAAAGCCTAAGTCAATATTAATCATTTTGACTTGATGTAAATGCACATAGGAGATCAATTTAAATCCCTTTAACCAGAACCGATTTTCCATCACATTTTAGTCCATTGCCATATATTTTGCAATGTAACATACTTTCCAAAGCTTTGTGAAGTATAATAAAGGCTAATCTCATGAAGAGTTCATACTTCCATTAACACAATAAAGATCACCTTATTGTACTGAGAAACATGTTGCACCATGTGAACCAATTACAATTTCAGGATGCTAGAGCCTGATCAAGCAACACTGTAACAACCTGTATAGAACTCAACAAGCACTTGTAATCTACACATGAATCCGAGATATCAGAGCCACTTAATATAATATAATCAATGAAGTAAATGAGCTAACCAAAATTAATCAACTGAGAGGATAACCATCAAAATGCCAGATAACCATAGGATGACATCAAGGACAAAATAGCATAAGAGGGATTCAACACTCTTTACCTCATGGAGCCACATCATGTTCCTGATCTTTTCTAGCCTGATCATGCTCAACATGTTGATCACGCTCTACATGCTCTAAAGTTGAAACACAAAAGGTTACATTGATTAATACACCAAATGCAATTAAAGATGTTTAATTGTATTAATCCATATTGCATTTTGTATAGCACATGAATACATCTAGTACCGAGATGGACACCATGAACTTCATTGGTAGGTTGTGCTCCACCCTCACTAGGCCGCATTCCAGTGTCATATGTAGTATTATCATTACTTATCTGTGTAAAACAAATAGGGACATTATTATGGTAGAAATTAATATTGAATAGATTGCACAAGTATTCAATTTGAAATAAAATTTATTGAGTTTATTTACCTGCATGTTGGATGCAGTGGAATATTGTGTTTTCCTAGTCGAGACTCTTAGTTGTTCAGTCAAGGCTCCATAGCCTTGGTAGAAGGCAATCTTTAGGTCCTCTTTTGTGGGCACTCTATTGAAATCAAAGCCCTTTATTTTTGCATGCGATCATGAATTTTGCTTCCATGGTGTGCTAAAACCAAAATTGTTTGCAATTTATTATTTGGATGCAATATTTCTTTATTGATACTTACAAATCATGCAATTGTTTTCATATAACCACCAGAGCCAAGTTTGTGCTGCCCGTGTTTTTCTAGTCTTGCCTTTGTTGCCTTCGATGTGTCGAGTAGCCTATGAAAAAATTGAAATACGTTAGATTATGTAAAAAGAAAGAGTAATCAATATATAACTAAACTGTTGATAGTATCACATACCTTGCTTGGCCCGGTGGTGTCTTTCCTTTCTTCTTTTTAGCCTTCTCCTTTCCATCTGACACCAAGTCCTTCCACTCCCTTTCCAGAATCATGGGGGGATGCTCGTACTTTCTTTTCTTCTCTAAATATGACCTATATTGGTCCCTCATTAAGGACCTTGGTTTGGTTGAATGTTTTATCACCGAGCAACACAACTAAATGGTTAATGAGCTCATCCTTTGAATCTTGATTTTGGGCATTCCACCATGTACGTATGGTGGGTGCGAAGAGCTCCAATGTAATATCACTTAGATGTTTATAAAAAACATCATTTCCTGAAAAATGATCATGGAATCATTAGTCTATAAAGAGTGATCAATAAGTAAATTTCAATTGGATTATATATAATAATAATAATTAAAACATTTTAAAGTACCTAGGACCTTCTCTATCTTTATGGGAAGGAAATCCTCGGTCACCACAAATGTGACCAGCAATGTTCATGTACTAGTAATATGAGAAGATATAGGAAATGCTACTAAAACATCATCAGTACTAGCAGCCTCTATATCCACAGGTACTAACACATGTGGTGGCATATGTTCGATCCCAGACGGTGGACTATTGAATGCCTGCATGGTATGTGTTGCCGACATTTCAATCAACAATATAGGCATAGATGATGGGGCTGGATAAAGTGTTGTATGTGCAAGAAGATTAGGATTGACACTTGTACCATCCCCTACTTCCTGGGAAACACTTGCAGTACTTTGATCATGGCTAGCAGCATGATGAGGACATAAATAATCCTGTAAAAATAACACATATTTTACTTCATGACATAAAAGAGTATAAAATATAAAACCATGAATGAACTTATGTTATAATTAAAGATCTCATGACAGCTTACTTGCAAGTTATGTGCTCTCTCAGAAAATAGTTTAACCCTTTCTCTTATCTCATATGTTTGAGGCACTACGAATACAAACTTAAGGATTTCTTGATTGCATTTTTTTTGGGCCTTCCTCATCATATCCATAGGGTTTGTGGAAAATGTGATGTCACCATTGCATAATAGTGACTCCACCTCCATATGGATGTTCTCCTATACTGTTGGTGCCTTTCCTCGATAACTCGACTACAACAAGAATATTAAAAACATTGTCGAAATTAACCCAATAAACTCATGAAAAAGACATAATAATAAAACATTTTGCTTGTATCTAATTTGTACAATTATAATAAGGTAAACCTATCGGATAGAAGTGTCTGAAGATGGATCACGATCTGCGCTCTGGGTCAGAGCCTTCCTTGTATGATCAATGTCCCATTGTGAGAAAGATTAAATATAAAAAACATTGCTGAAATGAAACCATTAGACTTACAAAAAAAAAATAGTAATAAAATGGTATATTGGAGTCATTAATTGGAGGTTGGGTAAAATGGTATATAGTACATACTACCCCCACAGTAATTGTCTTTGTATCTAAGCGATTCAAATTGTAATTGATTAGAAAATCTTCCCCTACAGTTATTGATTTTATCGCACATACGAATACACAATTTCCCTCTCGCGCCTCAAATATACAATTTGGTTGCTTATTTGTTGACCCAGGTCATGCACTATTTATAAACCCTACAATATTCTCTAATGCTTTTGGCCTCCCATCAATGTACCTAGCCACTCCTTTATTTTTATCCTTATCTTTTAGTTGTATATAATTTGCTGATAGTGCATAACTACGCATACTTCGCGTATATCGAACCAGCTGCATTCAATCTTTGTAACTGTAACAGGGTCCAACATACTCCATCAACTCAATAAATTTTTCATAATAGACCTTTATGTCGTCCATGCAAAATAGGCTTAAACCATGTAATGACGATGGTGCTATGTGATATATCCTCTCGTTGACACAAATATCAATGTTTATTGGAGGAAGTTCCTTGGGTACCCATTGTTTCCGTAGATGTTTGTACCTCAAGGGCACCTCAATGTCGCCTATGCTCTCATCATCATAAGAACATGACCCCCCTTCAGCAAGAAAAAATTCCATGCATTTACGGAATTTTCTTCTAATCTTTTGACCTCTAGTTGGTCTCCCTCTTTTAGACCTACTACATGTCTCACTTTCCTCTTCTCTTCCTGAATTTCCCTCGCTCGAGGAAGATAAATCTGACAAATACCTATTTGGTGGTATCTACACTCATAAGGATGTTGGATGAAGTTATTTCATGGTGATGTGATCCAAAGGTGACATTATGATTAATCTATCATTTCATCGCTAGAATTTTATAGGTTATAAGGTAATCAAGTCTTGATAGATTGCAAGTTATTGTTACTACAGTCCAAATGTGTCCATCACAAATCAAATCTACTTAATGTTTTAACTCCCAAACTTTGTAACAAGTGTTAAATGTGACTATGGTCCACCAGTTACACAACCAAGGCATCAAATGTATTCTCTAATTGTAATCAAAGGAATTTTTCTCTTCATTCAAGTAAATAAAGTTGAAGGAAAACACCACCAAGTGGTTTATTGGACACCTACATGACTAAAAATAGCAACAAATTTACATTTAATTTCCATATGTCTAAGTGGTTAATGGGGAGGGACTATGTACTAGGCCTGGTAAAGTCATCATAAGTTTATCAATGTTCTAATTCTTTATGACAAGGTTTCAACATCTTCAAATAGTGAAATTTTGTGCTCATAGTCATTTGAAACAACAGCATTTTGATTATGTATGATGGTAGGATTTGATAACTTAAAATAATTGGCTACCCAACAAACTTAAAGTTAAAAGAAACTTTTTCAGTTTAAGGGGTTAACACTTTCTTTCATCTTTGCATATTGGTTTGATGCTTCAAATGATGCATTTTTTATCCCACCTTTATCATATTGTATTCCCATCCCATTGCAATTGTTGGAGGAGTTGGTACCAAAATTTCATATCAGATAGCACATTCTTGAAGCAATTTTCTATGTTTTTACAATTTTTTTGAAGCTCTTTTTTGTTTTATGGATCCATGCAAGCTTGAAATTCTCTGAGATCATTGGTGTAGATAAATATATGTGTTCCCTTTCATTTTCATTTGTTTTGAAGTTCTCAATCACTGTTTTGTGGGATTAAACAATCAAATATAGGGACTGCCCTGTTGTGCCTATGTAAGGGTTTGAGGGTTAAATAGAAATGGCATCCACCAATCCACCCACTATCTTGGAACTGTAACTTGTTGGATTGGTGTGCATCATGGTGGATTTGATGGAGTTTCAAATCTTGTTCTTTGAATTCCATTTATGTTTTGCCCTTCTCATGGCTTGTTACATTGTTTGGGAGGAACCTAAGGTTGGGTACATTTTACCTTGGCCTTCATAAAAATCTTAATGTTCCATGTATAATCTTGGGTGAGATATATTCAGCCATTACCTTTTTGGAGTGGGTATTAAAATGACTTATGTCTCATTTTTTCATCTAGGTCAGGCCCCTTTTTGTAAATTGAGTTAAATATTTTTCCTAACTTTATTACTTCCTAAGTTTAGGTTGGCCCGTGCCCTATGTTACTAATATTAGCCCAAACCTAAGGGGAGGGTTAATAACCAAAAGACCTTCTGAAACTTCAACTACATAAGCTACAAACTTGACTGTAAATGTGGCCAAATTGGCCCAAAAGATAGCTGAAAGAGAAGAAGCTGAGAAGAAAATTTTGATGGAGAAGTATAACACCATTATTGGAGAGTACAGTAGAATGCAGCAAAGGAATGTTGAGCTGCAAATTGAGGTAGACAGGTTGAAGTACAGACATTTGAGGGAGTCTTCTAGTGCTCCTAGTACCCTGGCCATACGTTCTACATCAAGATTAGTACCTCCAACTTCTCCAATTGTTTCTACTCCTGGGTCCCCCATCCAGACTCCCACGCCTAGTCCTTCATTAGAGCCAGTTGAAGAGTAGGTTGAGTACTCTGTAGATCCCACCAAATAGCAGATGCTTAATAATATTAGAGAGCTACAGGAAGCTCTAAAAGCAAGTGAGAAGGGAGTAGTTTCCAAGCAAAATAAAGTTGTAGACACAATTTTTAGGCATTTGAATTAGGGAGTTGATGGTAGATTACCATCAATTTATTCTTTATATTCTTTATTCTTAGATTTAATAAGAAATGTTACTAGGGATCAGGAATTAGTTTTTCCTTTAGTTGAGAAGTGGATCCCTAGGGCCAATGACCTAGATGTTATGTATAAGGCCTCTAGATTTGATGTAGACAATAGGCCCCAATCATTAAGGCCTACTCAAGTTTTTGTAAAATCACTGAAAGGTTTTCAAGCCTTACCTGATGATTTGAGTAGGAATATTAAGGAACTGGTAAAGAATTTTGATGACTCGAGTGACACGTCTTTACCAAATTTACAGGGACTACCCTATTTTTCCTATGTAAAGGTTTGAGGGGTAAATAGAAATGATATCCACCAATCCACCCACTGTCTTGGAGTTGTAACTCGGTGCATTGGTGTGCATCATGGTATGATAGAGGTTCATTGCATTTAGGGGTCTTTTAAAGTAAGAAACTTGGCATTGAATTGATGACCTAGGGCTGACAGGGGCAATTTTCTTTTGAATTTGTGGTTGTTAAGTCAAGGTTTATGAATTTGATGGATATCTTGGTAGAGTCATGGTGACACTATTCGATGGTCCAATCTCTACTTCAAAACAACAAAATCTCTAACAACTCTAAGATCTATAATGGGATGGCATTAAAGGAACCTTCATATAAAGGATCTTCTAATGAAGGACCTTTGAATTAAGGTCTTCATTTGAAGGTCCTTCATGCCAAGGTTCCTTTTATAAATGATTTTGGACATGAAATATTTAAAATAAAAAATACCTTCATTTTAAAGTCTTGACATGGCATCATTTTTGAATGAAGGTTCTTCGTTCAAAGGTCATGATGACATCACCTTCAAATGAAGGTTCTTCATTAACTGGTATTTTGTAATTTTGAATGTGTGATAATAATTTAGGGTTGAAAATAAATCCATTTGAGCCTTTTATAAATGAAAGGACATTTGATGCAATCATATTCCTTGTCAAACTTTTAACTTAATAGTAAGGGCATCATGAGTAGTTTGTTGGGCCCTTTCAACAATCTTCGATGCAAGGATTGAATTGTCTAGAATGTATCTACTACAAGAAATTCAATTTGTTTACCTATATGAATATAACTCAAGCAATAGGTTTAATTATGATGGCAATGATATTGACAAGGATTTTTTAATCTAGGTGTTGAGAAGCATAATTGACCACCATCCTAGGAAAGATTCTTCATTCTCACTTTTAGGTGTTAAAATTTAACAATATGTAGATTGATGAAAGAGCTCAAAGAGCCTTTCCCCATGTTATCCAAGTACACATAGCAACGGTCTTCTCTTATATGGTTGGACATGATTTCAAGAACTTAGCTAGGAATTATTCATTTAACGTAAGGTTTTCTCATAATGCCATCATTGGAAAAGTATGATCAAATTCTTCTATTATGAAGAATTGGTCTATGCGCCTCTAGTAATCACTATAAAACTGTGAAAGACTAGCTATTTTATTTTTTCTGTCTTATCTTATACCATTTTACAGGAATGGGGGGGCCATTGTACCAGAAGATCTTTGGAAACTAGGCATGAAAATTATAGGTTAAAGAGAATGGGGGTGCCAAACTTATAGTACTCATTGTCCCTTGGTCGTCAATTTTCCCTGAGTGCCCTCAACCTCGTCCTCGGTGCTAGTATTGACCTTGTTTTAGCTCCAAACTCTTCATCGGAGCTGGTATTGACCTTGTTTTCACTCCTCCAAACTCTTCCTCAGCGCTGGTATTAACCTTTCACTTGTCCAGTTTGATGAGCTACAACCTGCTTTAGTTAGGTTTTAGATTATGTTAATAAATTTAAAATTGTGGTGCCATTGAGAGTAGTGAATATAAAGCAAGCAAAGCCTATTATGGCACATTTAGAGTAGTGAATATAAAGTAAGCCAAGCCTATTGTAGTCATGAGGGAAATAATAAAAATCCTAGGATACTTTGTGAAACCATTTTCCTTGGTTAAAGGGAGGCCATAAAATATTCCTTTGGATTTTTTCAATCTTCAAATATGAGGATTTGCAAGGTTGTTAGCAACATGAGTAATGGAAATGTGTGCAACAAGAATTTTTGAACACACATGGAATCTCCTTGCCAAAGAAAGGGGCTTCATAATTTAATATGATAATTTTTCTTAGCTCTAGAAATGATATGTTTCCTTAAAGAGGAAGGAGAAACCTAAAAGGTAAAAGAGATGCTTAGGAATCTCAACACTTCCTTATGATCAACCCCCTTCTATCCATAGGAATTGAACCAATTGGGCTTGGCTAAGAATAATTTCCTATAACATCAAGTTTTATGCCACTATGTATTTGACCTTAAAGCTTTCCAGAAAATATCTAGGCATTGAATATCCTAAATAATGTCACGTTTGTCCTCCAAGAGAGTGAGAAAGTAGTCATTAGAAAAATGACCATTGAATAGTTGGGTTAGTGATGGCAATGTTGATAGTGAGATGGGTGGTCATAGAAGTGGCCTACAAGCTATATTTGGAAAAAAAGAAGGATAGAAGCCATTGATTGGAGTAGTGAATATTGGCATTGGTGTTTCCTTGTCCAACAAAGGGTCACTATGAGAAATGGTGTTGGATTTGGCATTAGCATTTACTCTTTTATTCTAAAAAAAATGGTGATAGGCTAGATGTGTCTAATACTATAAATATTATCCCCTTCCTCCCATGAAAACTTTTATGGGAGAATGAATACATGATACTTTGAATTGTAATGAAGAGTCAATGCAAAACAAACTACTACCTCTACTATCATACATGTTTTTGGGTTTATTTTTTCATTCTTCACGCTTGGAAAATTGCTCATTTGGAAATGGACTAAAGAAGTGGAAAAACTTGGGCATGCATAAGAGCTTATGAATTGGAACCTAAAGGGTATGTCGTCAAAGGAAGATTTCCCATTTCTAACTCTTTATTGTTGAGGTGAGTTTAATAATACTATGGCTCATTGCACCATAGAATTTGTTAGAGGTTTCCTAATATGACATCTCTATATGATCCTTGCTTAATTAGTTGTTGGCTTTTATCTTTTCCTTTTTCTATTAATGAATTATTATATGATTGCATAGATGATTTTTTTAATGTCATTGGGCCATATCAGTCTATACGAAATTGCTTTACTTCTCAAAGTATTATCAATAACCTTAATAATAAAAATAATGAAATTGTCATTTAATGGGTGCTTGGGGAAGGGTATTGAGTTTTACCCTAGTGATAATTGTTGGTGTCTATGTATCATATTGATTTGGCTCAAGAGGGGTATTGTTATCCATTGTTATTATGTTTGAGGAAGTCTCCAGATGGATGTTATTTCCTTCAACCAGATTGATGTCAATAAATAGTCTTGTTATGAACCCCTTGCAGGTTGCTTGGATAATGTTAGTATTGGTAATTATGGTCCTTTTAATTATTATGCCCAAGCTTCCATAAATATGAATTTACTTAAAAATAATGATAGTCACTTCAATCAAGTCACTTATGGATGGGAGGTTTCTCCATGGTATGATCTTATGAATAGGTTAGTTTTGCATGATAGTGAATAAACCTCAAATTTTTGCGAAGTCTATTCTCTTAGGTGAATGCTTGTGTTTTCTTCCTACTAAGTTCCAAATGTATAATATTTATTAGTCTAATATTTTTTGCAAGGGTTTATATACTACAGGGGATATATGATGCCACACTAAACTCACATCCCTAAGGAGGTGAGAAATAATGCCATACTATGACATTTGTTTAAGAGGGTAGAATTTCTCCCTACTTTGAGTCCCTATGTTGCTCTGGTCAAGTCCTTTCAAAATAATTTTTTGCTTCATAAAAGGATAAAAAGGTTATTGTGGGCGGTGTTAGATTTCTTGTTTCAAAGGAAACCATTAGAGATGCTACTAGGTTGAATATTGAAGGTAGGAAGTTCATTAATAGGGGAAAATGATGGACACGGAAACCATCAACCAAATTTTGAAAAGGGGAGAACTCATCAAATTATAGAATGGTTTTGAATGATGAGTTTAGTAGAGCGCCAATTAAGTACTTCAGTGTTGAAGGTAGTTTTAAATGTGTTTTTCATTACCATTTCTCGCATGACCATGTTAAACATAATAAGATTGCTTGTTTTCCTTATTTTGTCCTAAGTTCTCTTAAGTGTTTAGGTAAGGAGGTCTTAATGGATAAATTTATGATGCCTCTACATGAGGGGTTAATTTATAGACTCTATAAGTCCACCTTGCTATGTTCTCTTAGAATTTTGTTAGCTCTCTTATTTCAAAGTCTAATCTATTCCCTACCCCTATTCTTATCGAAGCTAAAGGTGGGAATCTTAGTGATTTTTATGATCCCTCTCCTCCTAAGGGTAAGAGAAAACCTATAAAACATTCCTCATTCCTTATCAAGAAAAAAATTACATTTGATGATGTGCCTAGTAAAGTGGTGGAGGGAAATCTTGAGCTTGGTAAAGTTGTGGCTGATTATGATGACTTAGGTTGCCCTAATCTTTTTTCCATTGGTTCTCTATTGAAATTTTCCTCTCATACCCATGTGGACATTCCTAGTGATGTTGACATCTCCAAGACTAAGAGTAAAAACCCTAAATTTTAGTCCTCACTTGTGGGGAACAACGACCAAGGTTATTATTGTTTCTACTGTTAATAATAAGATTTCTCTAGGAATACCTTTTAAGGGGAACCTTGTAAGAAGATCTAATAGGTTGGTGGCCATAATTTCTACTGCCCCTAGCGCTACACCCGATTTAGAATTAGTTGTTTCTAATTAACAATAAAGGCTTTGTTTATCACAAGGACAACGACTACATCAATAGTGGGAACAAAGAGTTCAATCACTCTCAAGACTTCATGTAAGAGAAAGATGTTTCTCTTTCGAATGATTTTGGTGTCAACCTTTTTCAGAAATGAATGTTCTTTATGACACTAAGTCTTCTAACATAGGGGATGATTGAAAGGCTGAAAATGATGTGAATTTAGTCCCTAGAAATGATAAGGTGGTCATGGATGATGTCAAGGGTAAAGGAATTTAGGTGCAAAATAAGTTTGATCTTCTACATTTATGTTCTCATTGTGGCCATTACACCAATTCTATTAATTATTTTGAGAAAATTTGAGAAACTTTGGATGAAAGAGTCAATAATGTGCATAATTTTATTAATAAGGTGATCCATTGGTTACTTCTATGCTTCTACTCCAGAATGTTGTGTGGGAGTTCTAGAAAATAAGGTTGAAGGGTAATCTTGATAGTCTTGTTTTAAAGAAGAATAGAAAGAAATACCCTAAGGATGATATTTTTTCTTTCCTTTTTGAAGATTGGGGATATGTGACTCCCCAAAAGACATGTTACTACTTGAAGTTTTTTCTTGTTGTTTGTTAGTTATCTATGTGCTATTTTTCTTTGTTCTTCTATTCATTATTTATAATTAGTTATTTTTTGGTTTTTCTTTTCATATACACCGGGCTTGCTATGTAATAAGGTTGGGACATTGGTTTCCCAATTTATATATAAAAAATAACCAATTCGATTTATCTTTTGCAATTATTGTGATAAAGTGAGGATTTGGCATAGTTTAATAAGACACCTCACTATTTATTACTAAATCTGTTGTATTTTCTTAAGATATCTTAGAAATAATTTATCCATGTGTAACACAATAGTTTACAAATATGGATATTGATGCTTAGGTTAACTTAGATTTTCACTTTGAATCTGAAGTAGACCTTTAAGAATTAAATTTGGAATCTAATAGACTATTTCAAGGCTTCATTAACCACATTGAAGATAAGTATATTCCTTTTAAACTACCTTATAAGCTAAAATGAAGTGGCCACCATCAACAATTGTGTTTACTCATAGTAGTCAGGATTGCGGGGAACGATCAGGATCAACTGATGGATGATCGACGGTCATTAAAAAAAAATTCCAACATCTAGCTCCCTTGATGACATGTCTAGGAACTAACCCATGTTGGCCCTATTACTGTATTCACAAGGTTCGGGAGGCTGGGTTCACCACAAAGCCCCTAACTTCATAGCTAGGAAAAAATGTGACTTCCTCGCTCCTAAGACTATGATGAACACCTAAGTCACTATGGGACTCAAGGTGGGAGCTACTTCATTTAGCTCCTGGAAGGAAGAGTATTGGAACACCCTTTCCATTTGGTGTTTGGCTATGGACTCTCAGTGCAACCCGATTGCATCCCTATGGTGCTCCTTTCCTTGAACAACCATACCTCCCTATATAAGTTATTAGTCCAAATACTAGACATCGATAGGATGACACCGTACTCTAGGCTAACTCCCCCATTTTTGACTTCTCATCACCAGTTATAACCCATAGGGACCTTTGACATTTGATTTGCATAATCTTCCTAGCCTGGCTAACATCTTGATGAGTCCAACTCACCTTGTGGAGTTTCCTTACCCTTGCAACCTACCTTAACTCGCCATGAATTGGCATGACTTGGCACTTCTTTATGCTCCATGTTGCTATGCCCATGCTACCTCGAGTAACTTGGATTTAAAATTAGAACCTTGTTGTCCCAACTCGCTTTAAGATTCAAAAAAGAAAAAAGCAAAGTAAAATACGCCTCAAAAATGATAAATCTCGGTGTATATTATATAGATTATATATAAGATATATAAGCTATTTAAATCATTATAATATTGTTAAATCATTAAATATATTACAAACGAACACTGCTTTCAAATTATTGGTTCTCTGAAGCATTGGTTCTTGCATTTGTTCTTGACACAAGCAACATCAAATCGTCGATTATGGGATTGACATCCTTAATATTTGTTAGAATTTGATGAAATATTTGTTGTTCTTCATTTTTTCCATCTTGTCAAAAAACACGACTTAACATAATGACCATTTTAAATTCTTCCCATAGTATCTTTTCCAACCTTTTTCTTTCATATGGAGCCATGTCATTTACTGGAGGTAATTGTGACAAGTCTTCAACTAAAATCATGTAGATATGCCTGAATATAAAATATTTAATTAAATTGATAAGTATGAATTTGTATAGAAGGAACTATAATAGAATTGAATAAAAAATATTGTAATGTAAAGTTATCAAAGTTAGCAATTTCAATCCATAATTCACCTCCAAAACTTTGGTTACTATTTTTTGGGAATGCTCGTCGAAGCCTGGAATCTATGTTTTCAAGCAACCTCTCCCCAAAGAAACTCATTTCATCTATCAATATGTATCTGACATGTGATATTTCTTCTTGGAAATTTGTAAGTATTGTCCCTTCTAGTTCATTGAAATCTCTTATTGGAATTCTTCGCTTTGAATGAATGGTTGAAGCACCAATGTTGAATGTTGCAACTCCAGTAGGCGTGAATAGAAGTAGAGGAGATTTTTGGGGAGAAGAATTATTTTCTAGTGCTAGGTTATGTGTTAGGTTATATAAGGTTAGGTTATATAGTGTTTGAGCATAGCCTCAAACACTACAATTAGGGTCGAGTTAGGTTATGTGTTTTCTTTAGGGTTAGGTTTGGGATTAGGTTTATGGTTATGGTTAGAGTTTAGGGTAATCTCTAAATTTAATTTTAAGTCGTAGTTGATTATTTTCCCACAAAATGAAATTAGATCCATTTTTTCTCATGTTCATTATAGCCAACTATGGCTTAATCTTAAATTTAGACCTTTTTCTTGAAACCTAACATCATATCCCTAATCTAACCATAACCCTAACCCTAATCATAAGATTGACTCATACCCCAACCTTAACCCTAGCCCTGACAATAAACCTAATCCTAACCCTTACTTGGAAACTAAACCATCATTTTCTCATTAATGTAACCCTGGCCATGACTTTAACCCTAACACTATTTCTCAAAACCATAATCTTAACCATAACCCAAATCATTTTTATCACAAACCTAAACATAAACATAACTCTAACCCTAAACCCTAAACCATGATCCTAATTCTAATCTAAACCTAACACTAACTTAACTTACACCCTAACCTTAACCCTAATTGTAACCCTAAACTATAATCCAAATCTTAAACCCAGCCCTAACCCTAATCATAACCTAACCCTTTTTCTTGAAAACTATTTACATTAACAACTCCGTTGGCCAAAAATAAATAATAGATGAATACAAACTCTCAGCCCAATTCATGAACGAATCTCAATGCGCACCAACCTAAATAGGTCACAACATAATGAAGACCTAAAGCAACACCCTCAAACATTCCAAGCATTCAAAAATTAATCCACAAGGATCTACAACACATTACCATCATCATGTGAACCAAGAACATGAAAACTCGAACATGGAAAGGAAAAATCTTTGATCATGAGCACACTAATCAATGTGGACGTACCACAATGATAGAGTATGATATGAAGAAATTTCAATGAACATCTCAAGATCATACACAACAATTTAATTCACTAGAATTACATTCTCTTCTTTTAGAAACACCAACTATAGCAACAAAATAATTGTAGGAACACAAAAAATCATAACTCACTCCAATCTTGATGCACACCTCTGAAAATTCTAGAGGATATACTAGATAGGCTCAGCAAAAAACCCTTTAATACATGACTTCATAATACCAATGTACAAAAATTTTCACCACTCTGATCTTGACAACTTCATAGACTATCTGCAACATATTTATTCTAATTTTCTCAATATCCTCAACATATACAACCTTTAAGACATTAATGCTAATAGTGTTGACATCAATGACAACAACATATCATGAGCAACACAACCACAACATCCAACAATCTAAATCTCTATAAAAATTGGTATATGCTAATAGTCAACTTATTATCTTATTTATAGCATTTCCTTAGCTTTTTATACTAAAAAATTCAAGGTAGAGGGTAACATGATTCTTTGAATGGATACTAAATAAAAATTTATGTGTTATAGTCATTGCTTCCATTGTTTACATTTTCACATTATGATGCATATTTTTTACAATCAACAGTCCTTTAATGTCTTGCCAAAATTAATATTATTAATAATTTCAAACTTTTATAAACATGTATGGAAAATAAGTACATAAATAAGAAATATATTGTAATAGTTTCTTCAACAAAGGATAAAAAAATCATGTGGACCATACAAGGATTGTGGTGGGACTTAAAATTTACTACCTGTGTGGTATTAACGAGGGAGATCAATAATAATCCTTCCTCGTGGATCTCACACGATCAGATTAAAGGCCCTTGAGGGTACTGTGAGGTCTGCGAAGAGGAGACACATGGCCTGGTTCTTGAAGCAACAGGGCTAGGTGGGACCCATTGTCCACTTGCAACCTCTTGTTTTCTTGGGTTGTTAATGGGCATGGTTCTCCCAGGGCACTAATGTGGATTTTCAAATAATTTTTGACTCAATCTAAGTCGTCTGACTTGCCATGTATGATCTGCATTAACGGTTCAATTTTTCTTGGGTTCCTGTTCATCCGCATTGGGAGTTCTTTCTCTCTGCAAGTTGTTCTCATTAATGGCATGGATTTTTCAGTGAATCCTCGCTTGAATTTCCTATGTGCGAACACTATTCTCTTGATAAATGAAATGATGGGTTGTACGCCATGCATTCACAAGCCAGGAATAATTTTTGGTGGCTACATTAGCCACTAAAATGCTCGAATGCTCGTGCTGCATTCGAGAAATTAATATTCTCGCACCAATTAACTCTATAAATACTCATTGTGTTATCTGGTATTATCATTGCATTTTGAGTTGTCTTATTTGCAGGTGGTCGAGTCTCTCCTATTTTTTGTGAGGTTTTCTTTGCAATGGACCATTTGGCTGTGCGCAGAAGGACCAGACTCAAGGTGAGAAATTTGCAGCCTAATGGGGTACAACCTATCCTTAGCAAGCCTGAGGTTGTCCATGATGCTAATTTTAAAGGGACAGGGAGCTCCAAGTCCCCACTGGCTATCTTCTAGTTCTGACGGTGATGGGTCCGAAACTAACCTGGACTACCAATGTTACGTAGCGTCCACCACCGAGCTATTGGGGGTCAATGAAGAGCCCCTCACAATTGCCCCAATAACTACGATGGCTTCGTGCCATGCTACCAAATCATGTGTTAAAGTGGATAAAAGGAAGTTGGTCTTGCTTCTTCCTGAAGTGAGGACCAGGAGCGGTCGCCTCTACCAGGGTCGTGTGTCTTGCAAGTAGTTGCAGTTGTTGGGTGTGTTGCTTTTGGGTGGTGTGTTGATGTGGACGTACGCGTGCCTACCACACTCTTTTGTCTTTAGCTCCGGTTGGTTACAATGGTATAACTATTTTGATTCCTCAAACTGATTATGTTTTTTTCTAATGATGAGGAATGTCAATTTGAATTTCATTCTAAATGAAATTCAATTTTGGAATGAACAATGTAGCCTATTGCTTTGTGTCTCTCCTGTCCTATAAAGGAGATTTGACGGCTCATTGTTAAACGTTGTTTTTTTTGGGTCTGAAGGCTTAGAATAGGTACAGTTAGTGGTAATATAGGATTTTGAAGGTATTATATAGGAAATCATGCTGGGTTGGGAATAGTATGAAATAAATATACTATGCTTTTGTAATTACTGACATCAAAAAAAATCTAAAAAAATTAAGACATTTTGCTCTCTTGTGTATGGGCCATGGATTATGAATGGATTTATCAAGGGTTTGTTCATTCAGTTTCAATGTTGTAGTCGAAAGTGTAATTTTTTCTCTTTCTTTGACTTAATGAGTTAATCAAATGCTTGAACACAAATTGCATGTTTATGGTTATATACTCAGGATTCACTAAGGAGTATTGTTTTAATATACTGACAAATCTCATGGTAGCAAAGTACTATGGTGATAAGTTCAATTTCATCTGAATTATGTTTTATATGACACCCACCCAATGGATGAGGCACTGGATAGTACTGGTAAATTCCTTTCAGGTATAGGACTATGACTCTAAGCACGTTGATTTATCAAATATCAACTACTATCTCTTTTTGGGATATAGATCTTATGATAATTTTCAGTCTCCTTCCTTTGGGATATCTGTTATTATTCTTTGGTTTTGCCACAACCAGGGTAATGACTATCTATTAGTGTTAGTGGGGACTGCATCTGTAAGAAGAACTGTTCTTACCAATCATGAAACATTCTAATGAACACACTTGGGTTTACCAATCTTGGTTTCATAGAGCCAAAAGTGTAGGAGATGTCAGTCTTTGACTGAGTCTTGTTAGTTGGCCACTAGCCTTTGTAGTTCTTTATAACAGAGGTTGGCTACTTCTTACAGAATTGTAAATCCTACATGGGAAAAAACACCAACATATTGTAAGATATACACAAAATGGATCTACATTGAAAATTTGGTAGGAAAAATCAAGCAAATACAATTGGTAGATGCAAAACCAAATAAATGTGAAATTGTGGACTATAACGATTGTAGAATATACATAATGGAACTTTTTAAAAGGTTTTATTCGCTTTAAATCAAATGCAATTGGTAGATGCATAGACAAATTTCACAACCTTCACCAAAATCCTTGTTGATTTCCTTAATATGGGAGATTTGGAACAAGGTATAGACATCCATCAAAGCATAATATGAAGATGAATTTTCTCAAATGTTGTGGTTGTAGACTCCATTTTCAAATCTATGTAAAATGTGGGAGGATAGAAAAATCTTGTGAACTATTTGACAAAATATCTCAAAGAATTGTAATCTCATGGAATACACTCTAATTAGAAAAGTTGCATCACTACCCTCATAACAATCTCTCAATTTGTTTTAGTTTCTATTGTGTTACTCAATTTGAAACTTAATTGTGATACATTAAGTTCATTGTCAAATTTTCATTTGTGTGTCAAGTTTTTCAAAATCCAAAATGATCAATTATTAATAAAATCATGGATCATGTAATATTGGGATGGGTGACCTCCTAGGAAGGCCTAGTGCTTCATCGCTTTGAGAATCATTTAGATGCAATGAGTGTTAAGTGTACCATTCATTATCATGAGAGATGGGTTCTTGTGAAACACTACTCATGAAACATGGGTCAATGAGTTTGACTTGTAAAGCTACATAATTGAATCCTGATAACAATATCAAAATTTGACACAATGTGAAAAATACTTCATACTTGTCAATAGATCATGTTGTCAAAATCCAGAATTTCAAATTATGAATTCTTTGTAATTACTCAATAGATCATGTTGTCAATTAAACCTATTGGCATTTTTTTACTGCAACCCACACTTGTTTCCTAGAAGCTCGTATGAACTCGCCACATTCAATAATAAAATACTAGGAATAGTATGGCCAACTTTACGAGAATAGCAATAAGGCTAATTCTCCTACACTTCAGACTCTGTAAAATCCAAGAGGGTATTCCCTAACATGTGCTCTTAACATACAACATTTAAACAATTCATTTAATTTGCACATAGGTAAGCAATAGATAGATCCCCAATTAATGTTAAAGGATCAAATCCTTCAAGAAATTGGCTATTCCTTAAAAAATACTCATGTCCATTTAACAGAGAATCGCAAACTTCACACAAAGTAAATTCATAGGAAATGTTTGAGTAAAATATCTTGGTGGCATAACACAAAACATACGAGAATAAAACCTAATCAGAATTCCAGTGCCATATCCTAGCGCAAGGAGTCAAAAGAGAAAACTGAACTACAGGGTAAATTTCATTTTGAACACTTATGATCTATTATGAATTGCATTACAACCCATATATCTATACCTAAGTTTATTACTCCTTTATGAATCCTATTTGTTATACTGCATGAATTTACTAGTTAACTGAAGCATTTAACCGATCCTTTCAACAAGAGTTGTAGTTAAACATAATTCACAGTAAAGAAAAAATGAAAATCATCTTTGATCGAGATTTCATTAATAATCCATGTAAAATCACACAATAGGAGACAAAATAAACTACAAATATTCATGAGTTTGATACAAACATGGTCAAAAACCCATGATTAACAAAGTTCTCTGAACTGACTCAAAACTTTTTAAAACCTGCACTTACAATTCATACTCTCTATATTACTAGACTCTTATTTCTCATATCTTGGATATTTTAACCGACCACTCTCTCGGCCCAGAATTCCCTTTTATAAAACAAGGGAGCCAACAAGCTTCAGGACGTAGAGTACACATGTCCATTTGTAATTGGACTGCTAACTCCTGATTCAGTTATAATTATTAAATGTGAGAGGAGAGCATAAGACAAAGATCATCATTAGTTGATATAGAGGAAAGAAAATATCGCTCCAAAGGCTGCTCCCCATACATCGAAGGCATGCTTAACCATTATAGTATTAACTCCACCTCAGCACCCTGTACTTGGAGTCAAAAGGAGAATGCAATTTTAGAATATAATATCTAAGGCCAGACCTATATTATACATGACCAAGTTGCAATTCTCGACTATAACACTCATAATTCCAGTTCATCAGTGAACACCTTTTTCCATAATTTGAACTCTTCCTCCGAAGACCACTGGAAAGCCACAACTTGATCAACCTTGTTTCAATAGGGAGCATACTTTACCATTATTGATGTGGCCTTTTTATCAAAGTTCTCTAAGAAACTTATAACAAAATACAACTTTTCCAATGTATTCTCTAGCATGTGGATGTCAGCATTTTTGCATATCTCATGTGTTTGAGAAATCAATATATTATTCATTTTCTCCTTCCAAACCTATAGGGGTTTGACTTCATCTTGACTATGTAAAATATGAGGTAATGGGGTCAGGTCCTTTCCATCATACACATCTTTTAGCAATTTAATCTTGGATTCCATTGGGGCGGAAAATCCATGAATCTTATGCTCAACAATTCCATTGACTAGTTGATATGTTGCAATAATAGTAGGATATTTATCACCATGTTTTTCTTACCCTATTGCCATGAATCTCAACTTCTCCATTCTAGGGCTCCATTTTTTTAGCAATCAGATGGCCAATTCTTTATCCCTTGGAAACATTTTTAGTGCTTGCAACATTAGGACATAGTTTACATGAACATTGTTTAGCTTACTCTAGACCATTTTGTTTAAATGTTTCAAAATAGTGTCCACTATCACTGCATTATTTCTCCCTGCTGCATCCCATATTTTCTTTACCATATCCTTATATTCTTCAACCTGATGAATCAGTTTCTCCGTAGAAATTCCCCTTCCAGGGCTAGTAGCCCTCTAAATAGCGATAGGCACTTGTCCCATATTATATGGAACAATAGCCAAAGACTGTGCTTGTGTAGGAGGTTGAGGCTGCTCTACTGGTGGGTCGGGAATAGTGTGGCTAGAACTGGCTTGCTTTTGAGATCTCATGGTATCCATTTGTTGCCTCAATAAAGCCAATTCAGTTTCTAACTCTGCTACCTTTTGTTGACTCTTATTATATTCAATAATAATGTCATTATATTGGCCTCTTAGAGTATCTCGCTCCTTGGTCAAATCTTGAACAGTTGCTCTGGTGAATTTGGCAACATTCACGACCATATCAGCAGCTTCCAATGTCGGGGTGTTAGCAACTCTCCTCACAGCCAAGTGACCACTGAAGTTAGAATGTTATGCAAAATTGGCTTTTTAGAGCCAGTAGATAGGGACCAGATTGCTAATGCAACCCATTCCTCACTAAAGGTTGATCCCTTGAGTTCCAATGTAGCCTCCTCTTTAGTATCAAGAAGTGGCTTATTAGCCCTTCTTATTGTGTCAAACACCATAGCATCAACGATATCACATTCTGGGAGTAGCAATAGTCCACTTTTTTGTACCAATTCTTGGCCCTGCTTTGGTGTTATTGCTTTGAATCTTTATCTCATTTGTTCCCTAACCTTAGCTTGAATTACCTTCTCTATGAGCTCTGGATGCAGACTCTTCTCATGTGCCACCTTCTCAGCATATAATGCAGTATGTGCTCTCCACACAAAATCTTTAAAAGCACTAGTTTGAATAAAAGAGTCATCCATCATGAACTCTCTACAGACTTCTATTCTCAAGTCATCATTGCTTGTTATTCCTTTGATTTCATCTTTTCCTAACCTCAAAGAAACTATAGTTGAACCTATTGCAATGTCAATTGGATCCAATGGCATCTCAGGATGCATTTCATCTGGAGTGACAATAATGTCATCATACTCATCACCATCACAATCAAAAATCTTTACCCTTTCAACCCTCTGTCTCTTTGGTGATGGTGGGCAAGCCTATTCTGAAAAACTTGGAGGAGAATCCAAATCAACAACATTTGGTACTAATTGCCTTGAAGAAGATGGTGCAATATTTTTAGCAACATCTTCAGCCCTACTTCCCTTTCTTCTAGAAAAAACCCTTATCTTCTTTTGGGGCTGATAAGTAGGCCTCTTCTCTTCCTTTACCTCGGGGTACTCCTTGATGGTTTATGATTTTCCCCTTTCTTCCACAACCCTTTCATCTTTCAAAACCCCAACCAAGCTCTCAAAATTATCAATAGTATGCATTTCCCTACTAAAGTCATATTTAGCATTAGGTTGGGGATTGAAACCAGGTATTTTCTCCTCTTTACTTTTTACCATTTTAGAGTAGGCAATGTATAGTGCCTTTCTATCATCTTGTAATTCTAAATCAAAAATATTCCTGATGATGTCATTAGGAAAGTAGAAGTTGTGGACAAAAGCTCTTGTCTAATGTTTTTCCTTCATTAAAAAGATAAAACCCTCAAGATCATGATTCCTAGGGTGCACAATCCTTAGCCTATAAGGCCCAAGTAATTGATGCAACTCCTTCCATCCTCCCTTTTCCATAACAAAATTGGCAATGGTTGTATATTTAGGGAAGAAAGAAACTTTCTTCTGTTCAACTGGAAAGTGTAGTTCCTAAGCACCCCCCAACTGCCTCATGATTTCCAAAAATCCAATTCTAAGGGGCACCTCCCTTGGTAGAACCTTTGGATTGACATTAGTGCCAAAAAAACTAAAAATTGTGGTATTATGATAGGGGAAAATGTCTCCCCAATTGTGCATTATGTTCAATTCAGACCTTCTCTCCATCGGCCTCAAGAAGTCATGAATTTCTTTTGGGATCCTTGGAGGGTTATGGACCAGAGCCTCCCTTAATTTACATCCAAAGACATTATGGAAAGTTACATAATCAAACTCATGATCATGCATGTCAAGAATCCTAGTCCAATATTGGACAGGCATTTAAATGTTTCCTTCCTTCTTCTTTAATTTCATATAATTTTTGAAAACAGCCTAACCCCTATACAAAAACATAGGGATTAACAAGGAATACCATCTGAATCCAACCCAATTCTTCCCCTCCTTTAGGGCTACTAGTCCTGTGTGCATCTTCTCTACCAAATAAGTGGAAAAATCATATATTACATTAAAACTTAGGTGCTGGAGATTTACTGCCATAGACATAATATCGGTAGGCAAGGTTTTCTTAACTCTGACTCCCAGAACTTGACATAAAGCTAAAACAGTCTTCTTGAAATAACTGGAGAAATAGCCCACAAGAAAAAGTTCGGGCTCATTCTTGCCAATTACTAACTTCTTTTGATTTTTTCCTCTTCCTGAGACTACCAAATGAGGTATTAACAAGGATGTTCTGAACAAACCCCTAGTATTTCTATATTCTTGTCTAAAAAACTCCAAGTCGACAGGAACCATATATTGACTCCATTCATGCAATTTGAAAAACTCTGCAATTTATTCTTTGTTTATCTTAATCATTTTCACACTAGCATGTGTTTTGACAATTCTGGCCACAGGGTCATATCTAGTAGCAATGTCCTTTAAAAGATCTACATCCATATAAACATTAGGAACCACCAATTTACCTAGGTCTAACCTCTAGGGGTTACACAAAGGAACCAATAAATTCTTGTTCCCAAACCAATTGGAGAACAACTGCCACCCAGTGTATGGTAACTCAGCATCTTGAATTGCACATTGCTTATCTATCAATCCTTCCAAGATTCGAGGCCCATAGAACAAAACCTTTCCCTCCTGCTTCTTGCTAGTAGAGGGTTGTAACAAATCAATAATATCTTGGGATAAAGACCTGGTAGTGGTTTTAGAACCAGAACTTCGGGCCTTGGGTTCCATTTATACTAGACTAATGATAATTCGAAGTAGGGTTTGTTTATTTTTAGATAGCAAATAATTACAATTTTCTCCTTTAGCCTTAATAGAAAATTCTTCAATATTCAAAAAACCCTAGCAATTATTTAGACAAGCTCTAAAAGCGAATCTATTCAATCAATTCTTCAAGAACAGAGATAGGAAACAATCACAAATTACCTAGCAAGCAACCATAAAATATTCTAAATTTACAAGAAATGGTGTATGTGCTACTTACGGTTTCAATCGCAGAACATCCAGGGCAATGAAATTGAATATCGTAACCACAGCTTGCTTCACTCGATACCAAATAATTTTTCCTCAATGTAGAGATACATAATTGAAATAGTAATTCACAAATTTTAGCATTTAATTATGTAGGAAGAGTCGAACTCGACCATTACTATTCACTCGCATGAGATAAAATGGCTATCGTACAATACTAGTTTATTTTTAAATATGAGTCATTGATCAATCAAAATGTTGGCCAAGAGAACAGCTCAGATTTAGTCAAAATAGTTTGAAAATGCCACGTTCTCCCTCCAGTCACCAAATGGACAGGATATTCACCTACCAAGCACCACATCAACATGGAAATGGGGCCCACCTTTATTATCGGCACACAACATCGGAGTCCACGCATCACCAAATTGCACACCTCGCAGCATTATTGAAACTGCAGTTTTAATTGTGCGAGGTTAGTGAGGAATGACCATGATACGTTGGTATGGAAATAGTTGTCGGTATCAGCCTTCATAATCGATCAGTGAGAAAAATTGGTCCTCACCATCAAATGTGACAAATGGAAAAATCTCGCATGCCTCACACCATATTTGTGACTTTAGAAGAAACCTTGTGAGGTGTGTGAACAATGGTCAAGATTGAAATCACTTCATCTGACGGTCGCAGAATCTGCACATGCAAAAAGGTTATTTCGCTTGACTTTTTAATAGTTATTTTATTTTGCAGTTTTAATTGTGCGAGGTTAGTGAGGAATGGCCATGATGCGTCAGTACGGAAACAGTTTTCGGCATCAACCTTCATAATCGATCAATGAGCAAAACTGGTCCCCACCATCAAATGTGATAGATGGCAGAATCTCGCATGCCTCGCACCATATTTGTGATGTTAGCAAAAGCCTTGTGAGGTCTGCAAGCAACAGTCAAAATTGAAATCACTTCATCTGATGGCCACACAATCTGCACACGCAAAAAGGTTATTTCACCTAACTTTTTAATAGTTGTTTTATTTTGCAGGGGGTGTTTTTAATGACCGTCGATCTTCCTACGATTGATCCTGACTGCTCCTCATGATCTCACAATGACATCATCGCTGGTTGTTTGGTGATTGCGATATCACGGGCAAGCAACACGTGTCCCAAGCTACCGATGCCGAAAAGGGATTAATAAAGTGTTTAATATTTGTGTTAGACTTAAATACATTATAAAGTGGGTTACTAAAATAGCTGCGAGATGTATGTGGTCGAGATCGACGGTGATGTTATAATCTTGGTAAAAAGTTGCTCAACTATTATGTTTAGTGATGCTAACTGTTCTATTTTTAATGACCATCGATCTTCCTACGATTGATCCTGACCATTCCTCATGATCTCATGATGACATCACTGCTGGTTGTTTGGCGATTGCGATATCACAGGCGAGCACCACGTGTCCCAAGCTGTCGATGCAGAAAAAGGATTAATAAAGCGTTTAATATTTGTGTCAGACTTAAATACGTTATAAAGTGGGTTACTAAAATAGCTGCAAGATAGACGTGCTCGAGATTGACGGTGATGTTATAATCTTGGTAAATAGTTGCTTGACGGTTATGTTTGGTGCTACTAACTGTTGTGTTTTTAATGACCGTCGATCTTCCTATGATTGATCTTGACCACTCCCCGCAATATCATGATGACATCACCACTGGTTGTTTAGTGATTGTGATATCACGGGCGAGTGCCATGTGTCCCAAGCTGTCGATGTTGAAAAGGGATTAATAAAGCATTTAATATTTGTGTTAGACTTAAATACATCATAGAGTGGGTTACTAAAATAGTTGCGAGATGCACGTGCTCAAGATCAACGGTGATGTTATAATCTTGGTAAAAAATTGTTGGATGGTTATGTTTGGTGCTACTGACTGTTGTGAGTGAACACGATCGCCAATGGTAGGAATCAACAGTTGCCTGCCATCGCATGATCCAAAGATGCAGGATGTTTAGTCATCACGATATCACAGGCAGGTGCCACATGTGTTCCTTTGGTGCTACTTCTACAGTGGGCCCTCGATCCTAACATGGAGATTTCATCAGCCCTTTTGAAGATGGTCATTTGATGATCTGACAAAAATAAAAGATCAACAGTTCAAGTTTAAATTCACATCAAATGCAATTGGAGCCATTGGGGCTGCATGCAAATGAGCTTTAATGGTGGATGAGATGTCTACTGCCTCAATTCAATGGACCTATAGTGTTTTCTCTTTTTCTATCTTCATCACAAAAGCATTCAAGTATTTTCCAAGTAGTTCAAAGCCAGAGAAAAAAATTCAAACGATCACCGTGAAGTTTGGTTCTCTGCAAAGCACGAAATCCCATGAGTTATTTTTTAAACTGCTGGGTTAATTTAACTGTGTCTTTGGAAAGGGTTCTATTGTGCTGGTCAAGGGGTTTTGTTAATTATTGTCGTAGGGTTACTGGTTCATTTGAATTATTGGAATTGCATAGTTGTGTTGTATTTTTGTGTTCTGGGTACCCCTAGTTTCTTCGAGGATTTTATTTTTTTAAAGAATCCCTAGTTGTTTAAGGTGGCACCACCGAAGCAACACTCTGACCATGTTAATTATTTGAAGAGGAATTTGTATGATGACTTCCTGGATCAACTCCCATTGTCAACAAATGACAGGAAGAGTGGTTTGGTTTTAATGAATGAAAAGACCCTAGGTGAAGGTCTACTATGCAAAAATTATAACATTGCGGATACTAGGATTCCTATGACTAGTCTTGAAATATTTAGGCCATGGTATGGATAGTGAAACTTACCTCACCCCTTCTCTAATGCTTAGAGATGTGACATGCAGAAACTAACAGTGTCAAATGTTTTCTTTGATGTTGAATTGCTCAAAGCAGTGGCAACACGGTATGATCCTGTAACAAGGGTCATAAGGGATAATGATAGTGGAATTATGTTAAGCCTACATGCAGATGAGATTCGGAAAATTTTTCATTTGACTAAGTATAACCCTTTCTTAGTCCAAATAGATTTTGAGGAGATGAAGGAGGAGTACAAAATGTTAAAGCCTCTTTTCAGATTGAAGTTGCTTCCTCTTCACTTGGCCAGGGTGGGCAGTTCAACAATTTTTATCAACCCAAATGACCAGGAGCCTTTCAGGCTGAGCTGTTTTTCCAATCACTTCCTGGCAACATTTTATTCATTGTGCCAGATTTTAGGGTTCAGCCCTAATACTGTGATGCCTATTGCATACATGTTTATGGGAGCCTAGATTCAGCATCCCAACTTCTCTTTGGTATATGACTTTGCATCATTCCTATTAGAGAAGATGCATGAGGGTTTGATGAAGCTGCATGTGGGCGATATTGGCACTCCTTTTTTCTGGTATTCCCTGTTGATGCATATGTTTATGTACAAGAATTTTGTTTTCTTATCAAAAAAAATGGAGTTGAGGCAGGAGGTGAATGGAGAAAGGTTACCAGTATAGGTGTGGAGTGCAGATTTGTCTTACAATAAGGGAGGTGCCCACTTTGTGCAGTTTGATAATTGCTTTGCCTCCACACTCAAGGTTCAGTTGGTTGTAAATGTGCTAAGAGTCCCTGAAGATTTGCATGAATTCCTCCAACTGAAGGTGAGGAAGCCTAATTTAAAAGTGTGTCACAATTGGGGTGATATCATCTTGTACCCTGTAAGAACTATCTTCAGGGTGAATGGTTTCCAGGGAACCCCTCATATCCTCCCCTTTAATGTAATATCAAGGATGTGGTTTGCCGAAGTAATATGGCAACTAGGTTGTATTCATGAGGACATCCTAACAAAGAAATGAAAAGGGACTTTGTTCCTTGACTACACTGTTGTTTCTGATTTTGTTTGTTCCAAGGGAGGATGGGTCCACTTCGAAAGGTTTTTTTATGACTTCAATTTGAGGAATGGTCCTAGAAGACAGCCTGACCTTGAGGGATTCTTTGCATTGTTCAAACAACGAATTAAAGGTGGAAAATATGCACATGAATTCAACTTTCCTGAGGACCTAATCAGAAATGAGTTTGATTTGAATAGGCAAGAGTTGAATTAAGAAAAATGGATTGCATATGAAAAGTTGTTGGCTATAATACATAAAATGGATCCAAAATATGATCCATTAATGGAGTTCACTCTATTTCACAAGAGAATAAACATCTTAATGGCTAATTTCAAAAATATCATGGGCACCTTGATGACCAAGAGGGTCAGTTTGGAATTAGATTTTGGTATAGAAAGACCGGAAGTGAGGCCTGAAGAAACAAGGCTAGCTTATCAACCA
This sequence comes from Sequoiadendron giganteum, assembly GCA_007115665.2. Classification (NCBI taxonomy): domain Eukaryota; kingdom Viridiplantae; phylum Streptophyta; class Pinopsida; order Cupressales; family Cupressaceae; genus Sequoiadendron; species Sequoiadendron giganteum. The sequence continues at coordinate 535,418,414 of CM021109.1, forward strand.
CTAGTTGACAGGCCTCTATACAAGAGAAAGAGGAATACGAGTAGTGATGAGGATGAAGGGGATAAGAAGGGAAAACAAATCATGCGAGCAGTGATGAGGATGAAGGGGATAAGAAGGGAAAACAAATCATGCAAGCATCATCATATCTGGTTCGAAGGATCAGAGCACTCAGAGGGATAAGGATTGTGGATCTAGATTCACCACCAAGAGGTGATCCTACAGTGTTACCATCAAAGCCAAGCCCTAAGAGGCAGAAAGTTGAGGAAATGCAAGAAAATATGATGGATGAGATAATTGTGACTGATCAAGATATGCAGGTTTGTATCCCTTCCCCTCCTAGATCAACACAATTGGTGCTTTCTGACATGGATGTAAAGGGGCAATGTGTACAAGATGCCAAGATGGAGGCCTGCAAGGCATTCTTGGATGATGATGCATTTGTAAAGACTCTTGTATTCTTGCAACTAGTTTGGAGGATGAAACTAGAAGAGTACCAGAACAAATGCAAGAGTAGGAGAGAATCAAGAACTGATAGGTCTGAGCAGGAGAATGATGATGAGGTCAAGGCCGAATTAATGGAAGAATTCAAAGGCATCACTCTTGAGGAGGGAAGAAGACTTGTGACTCAGGTTGGTGTCTTACTTTTTCCTGAATGGGACATAGCCGATGTGGTTCCATTCAATGATATCTTACAGTCCAAGCACCCTATAAAAAATAGTGAAGAAGAGGTTAAGGTAGCTCTGCAGGACTTTTCCTTCAGTGAGGAGTATGAAACTCTAGCCATATGGGCATTGGCACCCTAGGTTAGAAAGCCAAATGTAACTGATATTATCCCAAACCTAAGGGGAGGGATAATCATCAAGAGAGCTTCTGAAACTTCAACAACAGAAACTACAAGCCTGATAGTGAATGTGGCCAAGTTGGCCCAAAAGACAGTTGAGAGAGAAGAGGTTGAAAAGAAGAGTCTGATGGAGAAATACAATATGATAATTGCATAATATAGTAGGATACAACAAAGGAATGGTGAGCTGCAATATGAAGTAGAAAGGTTGAAATATGGGCAGGTGGGAGAATCCTCCAATGCTCCTAGTATCAGAGCATTACCTTCTATTGCATGATGGATCCCCCATACTACTCCTATTGTTCCAACTCTGGGGTCCCCCATCCAGGCACTTGCTCTCAGTCCTACACCAGGGCCAGTTGAAGAAGAAGTTGAATATTCTGTGGATCCCACCAAGAAGCAAATGTTGAATACGATCACAAAATTGTAGGCTGCCTTAAAGGCAAGTGAGGATGATGCAATTTCCAAACAAAGTGAGGTGGTTGACATAGTTTTGAGGCATCTTAATGAAAAGGTTGATGGTAAATTACCATCTGTACATTCTTTGTTTTCTTTATTCTTGAATGGAATAAAAAATATCAATAGGGATCACGAAATAGTTTTTCCTTTGGCTGAGAAATGGATCCCTACGACCAATGATCTAGATATTATGTACAAAGCTTCTAGGTTTGATGTGGACAACAGGCCCTAGTCATTGAAACCTACTCAAAACTTTGTAAAATCATTGAACGGATTCCAGGCCCTGCCTGATGATTTCAGTAGAAGAATTAGGGAGCTGATTAAAAGCTTTGATAACTGGAATGATACATTTTTTCTAGACATTATTGATGCACAAGGAAATGTTAATACATTGCAACAATGGTAGGATGGGGCAGAAGAAGTTATCAATGCACAAATCAAATCAATTTGTGATGATTCAAACTATGATTTGTTGGTAAATAGTATGGATAAGATAATTAACACCAGCACATTCTTAGAGTTTTTTGAAAGGGAAGCCAATCAGGTTGCAGTGAAGTACACACCTTACAATACTAAGGTGAATGAGGTCATGAATTTTTTCTGGCCAACAGATAAAGAGTATCAAAGATGGGTGGACAAGTACTTAAACGAAGAGGAGTAAAATAGTGTCTATTACCATAGGATGGATAAAGGAATGCCAGACGATGATGCAAACAATTCTGGAGACAGCCACAGGAAATGATTTAACAATGGATAGGGCATGTGAATAGAATGAGAAGATGTTCAAAATGGAGATAGCCATAAGGAATGCACTGGAGGATGCTGATACACACAAGATGCTAGCTTACCAAGATTATCTATCAAAACATCTATTTATGGCTTAATAGAGCATAATTTCTAGTTTATTATTGTTCTTAAGCAAAAGACATTTCTCAAAGGATGCGCCCTTTCACAATTTTGATATATTTATATCTGTTTCATAATGTAAAATAGATATAGGCGGATAGGAGAAAGATACGGTAGATAGTTTGCAATGAAAATTTCCTTTTAAAGACTCAGATGCATGTATGAATTCTGATGAATTTAATGAATATGTCTGAACTTGTGGCTTAATATTGGTATCAGTTGTTTGTGCAATTATACAGTTATCTAGTTGTCTCCATTTTGATGCTTTTCTATTGTCTAAATTGATATATGAAGCATATAAATATATTCATTTTACCGATACACATTTGTTGTGTTTGTGTGATGTGATTATTTGGTTCTTTCAAGTAAAGATTAAACCCTTCTAGTCAATCATAGTAATTGAAGAGTATTACTTGGATCAATAAGAAGAATCACATAACTAGGATTGTCATTCTATCTCAAGTAGAGTTTTTTAGTCATTTACTTGCACATTTATACAAGTTATAAACTACATCTTTGTGCCAAAAACTTTGAATTATTGCCATCATAGATTACACTTTAATAGATCTGCATTAGACTCCATACACCCAACAAGGCAGTGGTCTCACGCTTTCATCTTTTGGTTTATCCATTTTATTTTTTACATCTGTTAACTGAGCATATTCTAATATAATTCAAATATAATTAAAATTAAAAACATCATAAATTAATTATGTAACTACATAAGTCAAATATAATTCTATCAAGAAATTAATATCAAATAGATAATACAATCACATAACTCATACATTTCAATGTCATTGATCTTCTTCTTCATCCAGCTCTTTGTCTGTATCATCTGATCCAGATTCAACATTGTAAGGATTGGTCATATCATCATCATCATCATTGATATCAGTTTCGATAATGTCATCATCCACATGGATATCATCTTCATGAACATTAACCCCTACATCATCATGATCTAGTTCCTCCTCTTCGACATCTTCATCAGGTACACCATCAACTAACTGTTGATCCTGATCATCATCTACATCATCTTCTATTTCTTCAGTATCTTCTTCTTCCACCACATTATACTTGACTGGCCTTCCTCTTGGATCATGTCTAACAACATATGACCAACCTGCTTTACCTGGAACCTCTGAGTAAAATTCTTGCTTACATTGGCTTGGAAGAACATAGGGCTCATTTTTAGCTCGCTCAAAATACCTTGTATTAACCATGGTAAATCTGTTATCATGTTCAATAATAGTTCTCTCGGGATCATTTTCATTCAATTGTAGCCTATACCATAGGACAACAAACAAAACTAATTTGAAGGACTTAAAGTCACACTCAAGTATATCATCCAAAATCCCATAGTATTGATTTTCTGAGACTTCTGGATGTATGTCGCCTCTAGATGAAACATTAGTCACCCGGAAGACTGCAGTCTTCCCAGAATCACAAGTTTTCTTCGTGTCATCCAACTTTTTGATTCAAAATTTACGACCATTGCACCACACAGCCTTGTTGTGTTTCACCTACAATATGTCAAACATGTAAAACTTTTTGCAATATCATTAGTTGATAAGCATATTTATTCTTGGTTGAATGTATGCAAAGAAAAATAATCTCAACATATATATACATCAATATAATTGAAAATAATTAAATAATATGGGTGATTAATATATTTATACATACCTATTTATCTCTTAAACCATATGCTAAATCAATTTCCCTTGGTGTAACATTGGAATCTCCATTCTGATGAGCTTCTTTAACTAATGAAGCCACACCTTCCCATGTTAATGCGCGACCAGATTGTTGACATCGTTCAATCCATACCGTCATCCAGTCAAGATTGTTTGTGATGTACAAATGTAGTGCATCCCACTCTCGACCAACTATATAAATAAAAATTCAAATTCACAAATGACGTATAATTAGTTAATTACCACAGTATACGACCTTAATTTATAATTGATGAATATTGAAGATTAATAATTAAATAAGTACAATATACATAAAATCCAAATGTAAAATATATTCTAATTAATCTCCATGACCATCTTATAATTACCTGTCACTTTCTTCAATCTACCTTTCCCCATCAGGTACTCCCCTTCGAATTTTTTAATGGAGTTGGGATCCCAAATGCGATCTACATGGATCTTTGCTGCAAACTTAGGAAGATATTTAGTAATGTACACCATGGTCTAGTATACCATGTATCCCTCCACCATAGAACCCTCGAGATGTGCTCTTTGTCTAACCAAAGCCTTCAAAAATTTCAAGTGCCTCTCAACCATCCACATTGACCTTGTGTGTACAGGTCCACACAATTCAATCTCCTCAACTTGGTGTATGAGGTAGTGTTCTTGTGCATTGAAAAATTTCGAAGGTAGAAACTTTTGCATTTCACACATTAGACGAGGAATTTTTCTCTTCCAATAATTTATATCCTCTTTATGGATTACTTTAGATGACAACCATCTACAAGTGATTCAACGCACAAATATATTAACGAGATTTAACCAAAATATACAACGAATTGAACAAATATTGCTACTTACCTCATGTATTTTCCAAGATCATATATAACTTGCTTGACATTGTTGTCGAAGTTATCTGGGAGAGATAGAGGTAGAACGTACTGCAACAATTATAAAATGATCTTTTCATTAATAGTTTTCCAAAAGTAGTAAACATAATACACTAAAAAGTACATGCAGTATACATACATATATATATATATATATATAATATACCAAAATAATTAATTGAATGAAATTTTTCATTGCATGACTCGCTTCCTGTATGTCACTACAAATTTTGACAATTTTTTCTTTGTCATGCCTTCCATCCAATATTTTCCATAACGTTTCTATCATATTCTTTCTGATATGCATTGTATCAAACAAATGCACAATTTGTAGCTGCTCATAGTAGGGCAACCTACTAAATTGTCTAGGATAACTTTTCAGTCCCTATGGAAGCCGACCATTAATGCCTTGATGACCTTCATGAAGCATATAAGTTAAACAGATTAACAACGACAATCATTGTCAATTATAGCATGAGTAAACACAACACAATATAAAAAATATAAATTCAAAACATATCATAAATGATAGAAATAATTTGATCCGATGTATAACCTTGACGATTAATTCTATTATATTCCAACTTCCATAGGCAAGGTGTCATTTTTCGTGGTTTTGATGTAGTCTCTTCTTTCCCATTGAAAAGATGTTTTTCAGTAGTTCGATACTTATGATTTATGTGGAGGAAGTGCTTATACTCATCAAACTCCTGCTTTTCTAAACTTGTTGAAAGACGAGATTTCATCTTTGGACCACAAATTGGACATGAAATTTTTCCCTTTGTTTGAAGACTTGCAAATCATATATAATTAGATTAAATATGTCAATTTTTATAATTATATATAATGAATAGATTACTTAAAAAACATGCATGATATCTACTTCATAAAATTAAATATCATTAAAGTCATGTAGTCGAACGTTATAACATACCAGAAAAATGTGTTAGCCCTGGGGCATCATGAATTGTCCATACAAGCATTGCATGGAATTGAAATTGTCTTTGTCCTATTGGTCTAGATACATCATACATAGTGACGCCATTCCATAACTTTAGTAACTCGTCGATAAAAGGCTCAATATATACATTCATATATTTAACTTGGTACTTACCTAGTTGAATGAACATAAACATTACATAATTATTATAACCAATTTTACTACAGTATATATAAATTCATGTACATGACTATTAAATGAAAAAACATATAAGTCATTATGCAACAAATAAGACAAATGAGATGCTACTACATTAAATAAAATTGATGTAAACAAATACCTGGAACAATCATTGCCAACATTATGTGTTCCCTCTTTATTGACATCCACGGAGGAATGTTATTGCTGATAACAAAAACAGGCCACATCGAGTAAATAGATCTCAGCTCTCCAAATGGATTGACACCGTCTGCTACCAATGAAAGTCTGAGATTACGAGGTTCTTCTTTAAAGTGTGGCCATTTTTCCTCCATGTCCCTAAATGTAGAACCATCTGCAGGCATTCGAAGAATCTCATCTCCACTTCTATTGCATGCATGGTAATCCATAAATTGTGCTAAGATTTCACACCTAAATAATTGTTGCATACATGGAATAATGGGAATGCAATGAAGAAGCTTACAAGGCACCTTTTTTGTTAGTTGATCTGTTTGATATCTAATGATATGACATTCTGGGCGTTTTGTTGCAAATTCATGTTGTTTATGATATATAATATGATCACTGGGACATGCATCTATTGCTCGATACTCCATTACAATATCTTTCATAATGCCAGATAAATCTCGGTATGAGCGAGGTAAAATATTTGATGGTGGTAACAAAAATTCACTAATCAATCTACAACAAAAAATAATTTCTTAATTTAAAGAATATTAATGTTACATACTTCATCCTTTATTTACTAGCGATGAACTAACAACAATTAAAATAGATGAAAAAAGATGACATATATGACATACCATAACATCCATGAGATTGCTATGTTGGATAAACCATTCATAACCTTCAAGTTCACCAGAAACAATACAACAAAGAGAAAAGTTATTTGGGAGCCTTCATAAAGGGGCTCGCATGCCTTCTCAAGTACAGGGAAATCATGAACATCATCAAAGTCATCTCGATCAACATGATCAGATGTGCCACTACATGTTTCATGGATCAATGTATTTGTACCATCATCTTCAATTGTGTTTTCTGGGTCATGATCATCTTCTTCCATAGGATCATTAACTTCATCTTCGATATTCACAGCTCCATGTTCCTCCGCTTGCAAAACCACATTCTTCGGGCCATCATAATTCATATCATGTGCCATAGGGCACCCCACCTTTATAATAATGATAGACACAAATAAACCATGATCATGATCAAGTGATTTTATATATATATATCAAATGTTAAAATAATATAAACATTTACAAATTCAATCAATATAAACACATATAATGAACAACTTGCCAATGGATGATAATCATGCCCCCCTTCAATGTGACCATGTTGCCTACAATGTTTCTCATCTATTGTGATTAAAATTCTTCTCATATTTAAGCCCTTGCAATTATTGCAAGGACAATAACATTTCCCATCACCCTTTCTTTTCAATATAGCCCACAATCTAGCAACTGTCACTTCATTTTGTTCTAGACTAATCTTATTTGACATGATTTTTCTTTACCAAGCTTGAATATTTAGATCTTCAAAAAATATGAAACTCATACTCCAATAATTTTTAATCATACACAGGTAACAAAATATAATAATTATGATATTTTACACTGGAAAAAAATTTGGCATGCAACCACCCTTGCAAAAGAGAAGATAGTTTGAAGTTAATGACCCCAAAAAACACTTTCAAATGCTAATTCTAGAAATTATTAAATTCTGATTTTACTATGATTTCCAACTATTAGACTCCTAAAATCATAATATTCAACTTGCACAACAAAATATAGAAATGAAATTCTCAAAATGCAGCTAATAGGCCTCAACAATTAAGGCCTACTCAAGACTTTGTGAAGTCGTTGCAAGGTTTCCAGTCCTTACCTGATGATTTCAGCAGGAGGATTAAAGAGTTGGTAAAGAGTTTTGATGACTAGAGTGACACATCTTTACTAGATATTGTAGATGCCCAAGGAAATATTAGATCACTTCAGCAATGGTAGGATAGGGTAGATGAAATCATCAATGCATAAACCAAATTGATTTGTGATGACTCAGATTATGACATTCTAATGAGTAGTATGGATAAAATCATTAACACTAGCACATTTTTGTAATCTTTTGAAAGGGAGGCGAATCAAATAGCAGTAAAGTATACACCTTATAGTGCGAAGGTAAATGAGGTGGTAAATTTTAATTGGCCAATGGATGAGGAATATCAAGGATGGGTAGAAAAGTACTTAACTGAACAAAAATAGGATAGAGTCTACAACCGGCAGTTAATAGCTCAACGGTTATGGTTATAACAAATTTTGGCTATGTCTTGGTGGCAGTTTTGGTGCAAGATTTCAAAGTTTGGCAAATGCACCAGTTATTCTCCAGTGGACGGGATGAACAAGAAGATTCTCTTGAGACTCAGCTATTGTAACTAGTTTTGAATATGTCATAAGGTGGTCTAAGTGACCAGTGACAGGTGTATTTATGGTTTGATGCTTGTTGCTCCTTCATTTTCCCTATAAGAAGGATTTCAGGACTAGAAATACGAGCTAGCAAGTTACTTATCTTTAGGTCGAGTCTAACTTCAGTTGTAGAGCGAATTTGTAAAGAGCCTGATATTATAGTGAAAATACTATTCTTAGGTTTGTTGTCATTCTGTTGTAGGTTTTAGTTTCAAGGGTACTTAATTTTCAAGATAGTACTAGCATCTGAATGAAAATTACTCATTTCAAGATCATGTATCTCCATTGTATGAATATATTATTATCTTGAATAAAATGATCAAGGGTTATTTTGTCCATCTCATTGTTATGGTGTGTGTAATTCTCATTTTGGCTTTAATTCAAGGAATTAATTAAAATGCTTGAGTGAGGTTATAGGTGACTATGTTCATATAAGGATTTGATAAGTAGTATTAGGTTAGAATATAGATTGATGGTATTGTAAGGTAGTATTATCTGAGATTTTATATGCTATGTGTCTAGAAGATAAACTTGGTTACAGTAAAAAACAACCAACACCTTTGATATTATCTAGCTATGGCTTCCAAATCTATTGCAAATTGATTATTAGGGTTAAAATTGAAACCTTGCAAATATAATCGTTTTCCAAATCCATCAAGAATTTTCTATCAGTTATAAACAATTCCCTTATAAAGAATTTGTGAAGCCAGGTCTAAAATTTGGAAATGAAATTCTAAAAATGCACTAGACTAAAAATGAAATCTGATGAGATGTTGCTTTAAAATATGATTTTCAAACCTAGAAGTATAAATCTAACTTCACAAATGAATTCTAGAAAAAGACAATGACTACCCTCAACCTAGTGATATCTTTTTGAGTTTCTTCTGATTTTCCCAAAGAAAACCGTTGAGCAAAACACTGTCGATATAAATAGTCGAGCTCATTTCAATTTATGCTCGCCACAATTAAACTTTGTAGGTCCATCACAATTTCGATGAAATATCTTCATCGAAACATAGACAAAACAAAGGTTCGTCGAAATTCCGACGAACGCCAGGGATACAAATTTGAAAAATGAAAATTCACACAAGTGCCCAATGATACATCTGATTATATAGCTTTCATCGAAAGGTTTCATCATAAATTGAATTCAAATGAGCTAGTGGTGTAGTAATGACTTAAATCAATATGATCAAACACAAAAATACTAAACAATTACTTCTCAAACATCCACATCATATTATATCCATGAAGTCAGTTTTTTGCACTGATAAATAGGAAATTAATCAAACACATCTTCTAACTTGCACACCAATGAATTTTCACCCTAATGATTCTCAGATAAGATAGTACATGCACCAAAATACCTTCCTTGAGATCCATAACACAAAATGATAATAGGAAATTGCATGTGAATCGATGAATACAATTATGTCTGATGTTGTGTTCTTGCTTGATAGTTAATTATAGAACTTCGATCTAACTTCTGGTATGAGAAAATTTTGATGAGTGGATTGAATCACTGACTAGGGTTTCCATCAATGACAACACCAAATGATATTTGTAGTTTCTCTTTCCAACAATCTCCCCCTTTGGCATTGATGGCAATACTTGTGAAAAATGACAAGTGCTAGATCAGTACCAACATGAATATACTGCCACTCTTCAAAATTTCAAAAACACAACTCTCCCCCTAAAATGATTAAGAAACATTTTTAATATATCATTCTCCCCCTTTGACATCAATGACAAAGGTAGGAATCTGCATACCAAAAATCAAACAAAACTATCATGAGCATACTGCATATGTACAAAGAGGCTTCTATAACTCATATAAACTTGAATAGATCTGAAAAAAAATTATTCAACAGGTTCAAACTCATGTCCCAAACCTTCTTAAGACTCTCCAAGATAACCACATGACCAAAGAATAAGTAATATTGCATTTCTGTAGATTTAAGGTTTCTCGGAGCACTGATCGCCATAGCATCTTGTGCTTCCTTTAATGCATTTAACACTGTCTCCATCTAAGGACCAATTAGTCCTCTAAGCTCACTAACTCTTTCAACCATTTTACTTTCTTCATGATTTAAGCTTTTAATCTTGTCAAGAAGGGATATGGCTTAACCTTCTTTCTTTCCAACAGAGATAGTTAGAGGATCTAATTCTTGAGTGATGTTTGATAACTATTTCTCACATTCTTTTATTTTATTATCAAATTCCTCAGTGAACTTAGATAAAGATAGAAATGATTTATAAATGTTACCACCTTCATACAAATCACTTTGAATGTTCTTTATACAAGTAGCTAAAAAATATTTATCCCTAGCTATCATCCCTTTCAACTTATCGAACCTTTTATCATCAAACTCATTTTGTACCTTATCCTCAACTGATTTCTCAAGTGACTCAAAATGAGTACTTACAACATTAATAAGTTTATTCAGCTCACTGAAGGGAGTACCAGATGGATCCTTAACATATGTAGGCATGATCTTTTCTAGAATACTGAATGCAAGATTAATTAACTCACTATCTTCAATATGTGATTTGAGAATTTCTTCCCTTGCCTTGTTTTGAGTGAATGAAGCTACCTTCATTTTTTAATAGGGGATAAAGTGTCAAGGTTGATAGGAAATTTTAGTAGTTCACAATAAAATTATTCATGTTGTTCTTCCAAAAACTCTTTTACTTCCTTGGAATTGTCTCTTGCTTTCAAAGGAACTTCCTTTATATCAACTTTTTTTTCCTCAAACATTGTTTCCTCGGCTACAGATTCTTGCTTATCTTTAGGAATCTCAAATTTTTCAAATGATACAATTTCCGGAGCTTTAGTCTCCATAGGTACTTTTGTATTATGCACATCAAGAGGAATCTGAGTATCCTCAACTATATCTTCTTCTCCTTCTACTTCTACCAAACCAAATGAGACATCTTCATCATGTGCTTCTTCAGAGACAACATCAATTTTGTTTCTTAACAAAACTTCCTTTAAAATTTTTTCAATTTATTTTGCAACATATTTAGTCTAACTAATCATGAGCTTTTTCACTCTTGTTTTTCTTTTGAAATCTTTCTTGGTACCATTCAAAATTGGCTTCATTTCCTCAATGGACATCATGGCACATAAATCTGCAAGAATTTTCTCTCTCAACTATTCATCTTCGGTTCTTGCATTTACTCTTCTCATTTCTAAAATTTCATAAAGGCTTTTGGGTAATGCAAAAATTATTTCAATAAGTTCCTTGTTGAAATTATTCAAGTACTTTATTGAGGCTTCCTCAAGAACTCTTTAATCAATATTGTCAAAGGTGTCATACCATTGATACAAAGGCCTAAGATTTTCATCCTTAATCAATGCATTCTCTACTTCTTTTATAGACATACCTTTTTTGTCAGTTTTACTCTTCTTCTTTTCTTTCACTTCTTCATTTAAGGGCTTTTCCTTAGAGAATGTTGCTACCTTTGTACCTTGATTCTTAATTTCTCTTGCTCCTTCAATAGATTTTGTTTCTTCATCTTCAGAAACTTCCACATAAACTCTTTTTCTTTTTTCCTTCTTCATTTTTCCTTCCTTATCGAATGACTTCACTTCAGCTTCCACGAGACTTGAATTATTTGTAGGACCTGAAGGGAGAGTGGAGCTTCTTGTAGATCTAGTTTAGGCAGAGGATGCTACCAAACTAGCAGATTCAATTCTAGTTGTCTCTCCTACTTCAACTTGTTCTCTCTTCCTTCTAGCTTCTCTCACCATTTTTGCAGATATACCCTTGCTCTCTACAAATATTTCCACCTCTTTTCTTACTCTTCTAACTATCACAGGTTTCCTTAAATCATTATGCACTTGTATATCTTTCTCTTAAAAAGTACCAAATCTTTCTTTTGATGGATCCATAGGTTTTCTCAAAAAATGTTTAGCATAAATTTCCAAGATATGTTCCTCAACGTCATATCCCATTGGCATAATCCAGACTATTCTATGATCTACAGCTTCCATCATACATTGAATAATATAAACCATAAAACAAATAGTATCTTTGTACTTTTCCACAATAGATGTGGGAATTCTTTCTCTAGCATGCATCATAATCTAAAAGTTCTTGAAATAACCCAAGATTGCAGTATTATTTGTCTTACTATCAGAAAATCTATGCAAGAGATCTCTAATTTGAGTAGTTATAGGTCTATTGCCTTGCCATTGTACCTTTCCAAATCCTAGAACTTAATTCATAAATTAAAAGAACAAAGACAACAATAGATTACCATAATTATAGGGATTCTTCTTATCATTTTTTATTTTGCCAAGGTTCTCCATCAACTGACTTCCAAGTAACTCACATAGATCATATTTTGCATTATCCTTCACCATATGATATGCCACATAGATAGTTGTGTCTGTTACAAAATTGTCTCAGCTACAATGATAGATTTTGTAACCAATGACCATAGATACAAATCTGACATCTACATCAATGATATCATCAATTATCATAGCTCTTCTAACATAATTTGAACTAGTTGTATCAGTAACTATTTGATTCTTCAAGGATTCCAATATCGGTAACCCACCGGAGTAATTTAAACTAGTGACGACACTTATAGCTTTGTTTGTAATCTTGAAGGGCTGATTCAACCACAAAAAATCTGCATGAACTCGGCTTAAGATATACCGGGCCCACTCACTTTCTTCAAACATGGGAAATTTGACAATCTGTGTGAATTTATTCTCCTCTAGGGTTTTGAATTCAGGTTTGACACTTAAATATTTTCCAATGATGTGATTGTTGTATAAATTCAGTAGTTGTGAGCTTCCTAACTCCTCAATGTTTGTGTGAATTTATGCCCTAATATCTTTAATATGCAAGATGTCATATGGAACAGATGAAAAATACACCTAAGGTCTCTTTCTCAATAGATTTGAAAAGATGCCACTTGAATTTTAGATGGGGTCTATCCTTGATACCAACTATCAATAGAGTATCCATTTTCACAAATTCATGAGTTCACAAGTTTTATTGAAAATACCTTTTTTCCGATTAGGGGTTTGATCACCGAATCACCTTCACACTTGAATTTTTGCCAAATTTTGCAAAATTTCACTTCAGAGCTCTCCAAACTTCTTCTTCTCAAATTGTATAATGACAAATGAAAAATACAAATGAAATTTTATCATTCGCATACCTAAATATTTTTCACAATAAATGATTTCTCCCTAACTCCGCTGGATACCCTGTTTCCATACACTGTGAAAGATATCTCTTCTACGGACCTTCAAAATGGTCTTTCCAACTGTTTTAGTAGCATCTGTGGATCATAAAGGCAATCATTGCACACATTCATATTCTAGTACCAACTAAATACATGGGGTTTAAAGGATTTTCTTGAGAACTTCCCCTAGGCCAAAGGCCATAGTCTAATTCCCGAAGGAATTACCAGAATTAGGTGTTGGCATAGAATCATCTTCTACAATGGAGGGATTCTTTTTTGCCCCTGTCTTCTTCATTTGCTTCCTGATCTCACCTATAGTGACTTTCCCTTTTCCCTTTTCATCCCTCTACATGTTTCTCCTCTGATTTATCGAACCTTTTCCGCTTCTACAGAATTTAGCAATGTGACCAAATTTGTTGCAATTGTAACACACCACATTTCTTTGTCCAAACCAGTTGTTCCATTGATTTTCTCTTGATTTGCACTAGTTGGCAATATGGCCAAATCTATTGCATGTATAACATCTGACATCTCTATAAAGTTGATCATTATATTCTTACATTCATTTGACTTATGACTATACTTTTTGTAGTTCAAGCACTGACTGGAGAATGATTGACCATTTTAATTCATTCTACTTCTACATCGAGAAGCCATATGACCAAATTTATTACAAAAAAAATAGTAGCCATTGAATCTTTCAAAATTAGGTTGTCTTATCGGATACCTTCTAGATTTGTTCATCTGATTTTCTTTCCTAAATCTCCTTTATCTGGAACTGAAAATTTCTCCTTCATCATATCGAAGACCTCGCTTGTCACCTTTTTTCCTTTGACTTTCAATTAGTTCACCAAGATTGGTAGAGCTAATCTTGAACTTTTCTTTGAATTCATTTGTAGTAGAAAGTTCATCTTTGAGGATAACAACCTGCCTTTCAAGTTCTTCTTCAATGTTTCTGGATTGCTGAAATTCAAGTGCTAGATTAATGAGCCCATTGTTAATTTTGTTGCATTCTTCAGATTTCTCTTTCAAGGACTAAGAAAGAATCTCTGCATTCTTCTTTTTATCTTCAATCTCCTTGGTCATCCTCATCATAATAGATTCCATCTCATGCTTTAGGATTGTATTACCTCTGGTAATATTTTCACATTATTCTATCTTTTCCTTTAAGGCTTGACTCATTTGTTCATCTTCAATTCTTTTACCATCATTCTGCTTAATTTGAACACAGAGTTCTCTTCTCTTCTCCTTGGACTTATTGATTTTATCTTTGAATGATTGAATGAATTTCTTAGCATCTATGAGGTTTGCTTGCAATTTCTGAACTTCAATTTTGACTGATCAAGATCATCTAGGGCCACCAAAAGTTGTTGTTTAAGACTGCTTGAATCCATTGAATTACTTTCTTAGATCTTCCCCAAGCTATTAAAATTTCTACCGAAGAACTGAGCTCTAATACCATTTGTTAGAATCAAGGAACACTAAGAGGGGGGTGAATCAATGTTCTACAATTTTTAACTGTATTAATCTAAACCTTAAAGCACTTATAACATTCAACCAAAAGAAATATGCATGAACATAAAACAAACAACAAAAACACAATAAAATAAGGATTTTTATGTGGAAACCCTATTAGGGGAAAAACCACGATGGAAGACCAATCCACAATATTATATGAGTATACTCAAAAAGATGTTTTACATAACGGGAATGCATTTGCATTTAGGCACACTACCTAGAGTTCACTGCTCAGAGATGCAGACTCACTGTCTTACAAAGATATTCAGATTGAATCCATCTAAGGAATTGAACTAAGAAAATATCATCTACTAATGCCTAAATACAGTTCTAGTTAAGCACATTAGTTGATTTCTTACACTTTTGTATGATTTTTCTCTTCTGCTTTGCTCTGCTCTGATTCGCATCACAAATCCTTTTTATGCACAAGTGAAATTGTGCATAATCACTCTATTATTCACAACACATACCAACTCTTTTCTTCTCTCTCAAAATTTTATAATCAATCACTTATAAATATCCACCACTAGGGATTTAATCACTACTTGTCAGCTTCAACAAAAGTATGAAAATATTTACAAACTCTCAGATCAATCCATAGTTAATTCTTGATACACACCAACCAAAGTTGGCCATAGTATATTAATGAATCAAATCAATATGATCAAACACAAAAATACTTAAACAACTACTTCTCAAACAATTGCAACATATTATATCCATGAAGTCAACTTTTTGCACTGATAAACAGGAAATTAATCAATTAGATCTTCTAAATTGCACACCAATGAATGCACACCCTAATGATTCTTAGATAGGATAGTAAATGCACCAAAATACCTTCCTTGAGATCCACAACTCAAAATTATAATAATAATTTTCATGTGAATCGATGAATACAATTTTGTGTGATGCGTTGTTCTTGCTTGACAATTAATTACAAAACTTTGATCTGACTTTTAGTATGAGCAAATTCTGATGAGTGGATTGAATAACTGACTAGGATTTCCATCAATGACAATGCCAAATGATATTTGCACTGTCTCTTTCCAACACCCCTCTCTCATCCCATCCTCACCCATAGAATTAGTTCTCCATCTCATTGGTTTCAATTATCTAAATACCTAAACACAATCCATTTAGTTTTTCTAGCCTAAATCACCCATAATCCTAAGTACTCTATATGTAGTACATCCAAATACACATAATACTAATCCATGTAATCTAGCCAATTAGTCTTATACATCATCCTATGCATCTAATAGATTTTTTCCTAGCCTCATACTAAACCTTGATCTATTTTACTCAAATTATCACAATCGACATATATAGTTTCCAATCCTCATTTTTTTTCTTATCATCAATAATGTTATCATTATCATTGATCAATCAATTAGTTTTTAGCCTGATTAGGAAAAAAATCTTTGTTTATCTTTGCTTTCTTATTTTCTTGTGCATATTATCAATTTTTTTATTTATAATGATCCTTGCAACATATTTCCACAATGAAATCATGATCTTCTATATCATGGTGGTACGAAAAATATGTTGGTATACAACCTTATTTGTTAGTTCCATCCTTTGTGCATTAGGCCTATCATCACCCCATTCCTTATAACTTGGTGTATAATGTCAAGTGTTATATCAAATAAAGTTTTCTCAAATCACTTCAACATTACTATCACCCCTATATATTCCTATATCCCATCCATCCCTTTCTAAATCAATATTTTTATCCTAATCTTTCAATCCTTTCATATAATTTTATTATTTATCCTCTAGTCCCTTAATCAATTTCAAGAGAACACCCATATTATTCAAACTCACCTATCCTCTCAAAGTGGCATACCTCCCTCCCTCCTTGTCATCAATTCTCTCCTTCCAACTACTAGGAAATATTTCCATTAGGCCCATCTCTTCCAAAGCTATTATGAGTTGTTCTTATTTAAATCAAAATTTATTCATCTAGTTGAAATGCCATATGGAAGAGGGAAAAAATGTAAACACCTAAAATCATCCACACCTAACCAAACTTGATTTTATCCCTCATAAGTGTTAATTAAATAATTTATTTAATGAATCCATGCTTCATCCCCTCTCCTTTATAGTTCACCCTTAATTAAAAACAATACATATACTTGATTAAGTTCACCCTTGACATTCCTATCCTCCAAAAAATAAATAAATACACTTATTTATTTAATTATCCCAAAACATTTCCTAAATTAGTTAGTTTATTAAATCTAACTAGTTAACTAGTTAATCCACTTGCAAAAATCAAGACTTTATTAATCTAATTAATCACTTGTGTAATGTCCCTCATAGGAATTATACTAATTTTAACCTAAATTACCAATTTCCCAAGCAAACAATGGATTTAGAGAGTACCTTGGCTAGATTAATCCTTGCAAACAAGTTAGAGAAAATTTACAATAATAACTTAACAGGTAGAGGATCATGATTAAACATTAGTAAATCCATAGTAAACTTGTTAATCTAGTTATTTATTTATCCTAGGAGAACATGGAAGAGAGTGGCACGATGGGGTGTCTTAGCCTCTCTAGGACCAAAATCAATACCCTTTGGACTAAAAGGTAGTACCCCTTTGGCCTCATGTGGCCCATGCCCTTCATATGAGGTGGCCTACCTAGTGAGGTTTCTAATCTATCTTTTATCCCCTCATCTTTCCATCTTTCCCCATTTCCTCATGATTGGTATCCTTATATTTTTATACCATGGTAGGGGAATGAGGTTTCAAAAGGATATCCTAGTAGCCCAACTCTCTTAGGCCCAAAGGCAATACCCTTTTGACTAAAATGTAGCACCCCTTTGGCCCATGTGGGTGCATCCTATCCCCTCCTAGATGGTGTGCCTAGAAGAGGGCCCCATCACCATACCCATTTTGCAATTCTCCCTTCTCCCATCATGGTAAAGATATGTGTATAATAAACTCATCAATTTCATGTTTTTTAAATAATCATACCAGTAATACATAATGAATCATGAAGGTACTATCATAAATTATAAATAACAATATCCACAAACCCTTGATCATATTTAACCAATATATTATATTCTTGTATAGATCTTACCACAAATATATTAACTTACAAATCTGCAATCACAAGATAGCTTAAGCAAATAAAGATTCTATGGTTTAGTAACCAGTATGTTTCTCTTCTTCTTTCTAATTTGATCTACTCTTATCACTCAAAAGATATCATTATTGTAGATCAAATTTTTAAGTATCTATTAAAGCATCATAATTAACTATAAGGTTCAATAATTCCTAAAAGCATCACTATTATAGAATCATACAATATCTATCTATATATATTTATATTTCATTATATATATGTGAATTTATGCTTATCTTACTTCCCTTGTTAACTTAATATTTATCTTCACTTATCTCTCGTTGAGCCTTCTTTCTTCCCATACATTTCCTCTTCCATATACCACGATATTAGATTGATGTATCTAGTGCTACCTTTATAAAATAGCTCTATTTCTATCCTTAACTAATGTCCATATATCTTTTCTTTACCCCTCTTTTGAATAGAAATCTACTACACTATTTTTCAACTTTATTTATTCTCGTTGTGATATTCCTTTTTTCCCCCTTTTATCTCTTCTTATATCTATATGTTCAAATGAAAGGATACATCTTTTGAAGAGGGATTTCCATATGAAAAGGCACAAGCCTTTATTAATACTCAGTTGTTGCCCTATTATAAATTTCATTGTTGTCTTTTAAATCATCTTTTATTTATTTACCCCCAAGATGCTCCCTTTGAAAAACATAAGTGTTTTCTTCAAAAATGGAATTGCTTCCCTTTAAAGTGGAATCGTTTCTCCCCTAGAATATTTTTAGCCTTTCATAATGACTTGTTTGTTTGCTACATTTTCTTTATCTAACATGATTGTTGGCCCTTATCTATATTGTTGCATATTTTGTATATGCTTGTTTAGTATTATTTATATTTATTCATTTATGTTTATTATTTTATATTATATGTTTCTTAAAATATATTTTTTATTATTTTATATTTTTGATATGTAAGGATGGTTTTATATTAATAAGCCCAAAGTACAAACATCTACATTGCAGGTATAAAGCAAGTTTTATCAAATTTTCACTAGAAACCAAAAACTACATCTGGATGTCAATACAATCCCCAAAATTATAGGCCAAAAGCTTTGAATAGTCTATAATCATAACTAGCCAGTCAATTCTTGCATAAACATAAAAACAAAAACTATCTACTATAAGCTATAAACATACACCACCATTTATAGGAACTTTTTCAAATGCATGAAATCTTCAAACTCATTTTTCTAGTCCTTGTTGTCAATCGCCATTAACCCAAAAAAATATTCAGAAAGATTGTTGCCACCACTACTATAGACCTATGATGCATTAGACCTAGTCCATGGAGGTTCAAGAGGAACAAATAGAGCTTCACCATGTCCTCATCCTTCACCTTCTCTACATCTAAATCTTGTGGGTAGCCTCTTCTTACCACCACCACTTGAAGGAGCTTGTCCATTCCACCAATTAAACTAGGTATAAACATTTTATGCATTAAACTCCTAGCTTCACCCTTTGATACCAAATTGTCTAACAAAGATGCCAAGAAATGAGATGAAATCTACAAATTATCACACCCGTACACTTTTTCTTCAGGGTGACTCAAGCCCGACATCATTTTTACTACAACTAACACCAATGGCTCATAATTGAGCAAAATTATTTTGAGCCTTTGATCGGTGATGGTTCTGAATGTAGTCAACCTATCCTTTGACTGGAGTGAAATGGACGTGTTGGCCTGGAATCGAGCCACACCCGCTACCGTACCTCTATCACAAATTTGGAGGACCCGTCCATTCAGCTCCAAGTAGGAAACATGAAAGGATTAACTACCAAACTTCTCCCACAAAACTAAACCAAAACTAATACCAAAGAAAGGCTTTAAAAGCCTTAAATGAATTTGGCTACCAACCACCACCAACCTAACCATTGTCCTTCTCTTTCATCTAAGTTGTCTGAGTGTTGATGATAATTCACTTCACACAAAAATTCATCATTTCTTGCACCTCAAAAAGAGAAAATGAGTTTTCTTCCCTATACTTTTAGGTTGTCGAAGATACAAGCAATCTTTCCCCTACCATCATGGCTTTCCACCTGGTACCTTCCACACTCATATAGCTCCAACGTGGCCGCACATGCCACCATTCTCCACCACCTTGGAGGGATGCCCTTCCTACCTCCCACAAGATTAAACTACTCAAAGTATTTCTCTGAAATTTGGACCCATAACACCCATATTAAACAATAAATCCACCTCTGAATTACCTTCCCTTAACACATGGTTTACCATTACCTGGTCAAATTTTCCTAACCTTGACAAGGCAACTGCCAGCAATTCTCCTAACTTCTAATTTGGGATTTGTCTTGATCTCAAATAATTTATTACCAAAGAGGAATCTCCTTCTATTTCTACTTTTCTCACACCCAACTTGACACAAAAGTCCAAGCCCAGGATCAAAGCTTAGAATTTTGCTACATTATTTGAACCTACTAGCAGAGCTTGTGTTAATCGTCCCACCACCACACCTTGTCAATTTATAACTATGCACCCAACACTTTAAGGTTGAGGATTTATTTTAGAGGCTCCATCAAAATTAAATTTTACCCATCCTAGATCCGACAAATGCCAAACAATTCTCTTACAGTCTTCAACTATTGCTACACCCTCTAAATTCCTAGATTTTGGAGCACATAAACCTAGCCATTTCTTAAGTATCCAAGCATCCCATTCTATGAAATTTCCTTTTTTTAGATTTAATTCGTCTAGTCTAGCAGTGAATAATTCTATAATACATGCCTCAATCTTGCACTGCAACTTGGGTATTGAAAGCTCCTTGTCTTGAAAAATGTGCCTATTTATCTCCTTCCAAACTTCCCACAATACTATTGATGGGCTCAATAACCATAAATCCCCAAACAAATATTTCTTTCCTTGTGATGACCACAATTTTAATCGATCCAATAAATTACTTGGCAAGGTCGACTGCCATCTTAGCTTCATTCTTAACCAATGCCAAATGGCCTAAGAATAACTACAATTTAAAAATAAATGATTCATTGATTCTTCTGCTTCCTGACACAATGCACATCTAGAGGGCCAAAGGAAACCTAATTTTTCAAATCTATCACCTATTAAAACTCTACCCTATGTCATTGCCCATTTAAATATTCTTTCTTTGAGTAGACAAGCCCTATTCCAACACAACTGAGTTGGCAAGATGGATGACTCTCTCCTTGACAAAGCCAAAATAGAGTATCTAGTTTTGACTGAGTAGACCCATGTGGGTGAAGCATTCCATCTCAGCTTATCCCTACCTTCTCTTTGCCATATTCTCCTTTCTGACAAAATTTTGTCCATTAAATCCACCTCATGATCCAACAAACCCAATTGTTTGAAATATTTCCATTAAATTAACCCCTTCTCTGATGCTGACGGGACTTCAATATAATCCCTGACTTTTGATCCCTAGACTTGTGTTGCTATTGCTTTATTCCTCCCAAGTGTTGGATTGTCTGCTAATTTAGCATACTCTTCCCAAGAGTTTTCCCAAAAGAGGGCTTCATCACCATCCATTACCTCCCAAGTTAAATACTCTATTATAAGATCTCTGGAATTGCATATGAAGTTCCAAATTTTAGAGCATGTTGAAAGAGACTTGGCTATGAGGAAGCAATTTGGCACTTTGTCCAAGTACTTGGCCTTAACAATTTTGACCCATTTCAAATCAAGGTGTGAATGGATTACCCAAGCTAATTTCACCCCTAAAGCCTTATTCTGCAAGAGCATATTCTTTAATCCTACCCCATCTTCCTCTTTTTTCTCACATATTTTTTGCCATTTCACTAGTGGGAACTTATTATACTCAACATTGCCTTTCCAAAATAATTCCTTCATTAACTTGTTTAGGTATTTGTTGATTCCAACCGTTAGAGGCAGACAAGACATCATGTATACTAGGAGAGCTGATATCACCAATTTTAACATTTTCAATCTACCTACCCATGATAACCATTTGTTCTTCTAGGAAAAAATGTGGTCCTTGACTCTTTCTATCAGATAATTCCAGATCCATCCACTATGGAAACCCTTTTCTAAAGGTAATCCCAAATATTTACAAGGTAATTTTTCTTTTTTAAAACCCAAAATCCTTAATATCTGCATTTCTTTAGCACACTGAGTATTGAAAAAGAAAGCTTTTGACTTTACCATGCTAACCTCTTGCCCCGAAGCAAAATCATAATTGTTTAAAATACCTTTCAATCTCCTTGCTTCTTTCATTGATGCCATGCCAAACAACATTGTATCATCTAAAAATTGTTGATGTGTGATCGCAAGCAGTCTACTAATAACTTGAATTCCTTCCACCTCTCCCTTACCTCTGGAATTCCCTACTGCTCAGACAAGAGCTTCTTCCATAATGATGAACAAGAAGAGTGGTAGGGGATCTCCCTACCTTAACCCCCTTGATGCCACAAAGAAACCTTCCAGAGAATTGTTCACTAGCACTAAGTAGCACGAAGATTCTACCCATCCAAACAACCAATCCAGCCAAGCTTTATGGAACCCAAAGGCTTCAATTACTTTAAATAAAAAGTGCCAATTAACTCTAGCATAAGCCTTCTTAATATCCAACTTAAGAATCATTGTGGATTTCTTCATTTTTTGAATCAAATGAATGACTTCCTGGGTGATTATCACCCCATCAAAAATCAATCTCCTCGAGACAAAACCAGTTTGTTCTTTTGAAATGATCCTACGTAGGAGTTTTTTTAAGGGATTGGCTACCACTTTGGCCAATATTTTGTAAAGTGTGTTGCAGAGGGAAATTGGGAAAAAATCATCCCAAGCATTAGGCTTCTCCTTCTTGGGTATTAGGGAAATAAATGTGTTATTTAATTCTTTCAAAACTCTTCTTGTACACCTTGAGTCTTCTATTGCTTCATACAAATCTCTTCCTACCACATCCCAACACTTCTAGAAGAAAATCGCCGGAAAACCATCTAGACTAGGGGCCTTCTTTGGAGGAAGTTCAAAGGTCACCACTTTTATCTCTTCTTCTGTGAATTAGCATTTAAAGGGTCCATCATATTTGTGTTAATAAAGATGGAATTCCTTTGAGTCTTTCCGCTTGAGCATCCAAGCGTGATCCTTCCCTATCATTAAGCAGATTTTGAAAAAAACCAACTATTGAGACCTTAATTTCTTATGGATCTTCAGTTAAACTACCATCTACCATCCTAATACAAGTAATCCTATTTACTTCACTCCTATCTTTTTTCGAATTGTGAAATAATTTGGTTTTTTGATCACCTGCTCTTAGCCAGATCTCTCTTAACTTTTTCCTCCAAAAAACTTCCTCCTTAACCAGGATATCATTTAATTTGCTTGTGAGCTCCTTTTACTTATCATAAGTATCCTCATTCATACCCTATTGATAGATGCCCTCTGTCAGAACTTCCAATTTCTTCTCCACTCTAAGATTTTCTTCAAAAATATTCTTGAAGCAAGCCATGTTCCACTGCTTAATCTGTTGCTTGACATATTTCAGTTTGGATACAACATTGAACATTTTAGAACCTCCCAGGGAACGCTCATTCCACCATGTATCTACTAAACCTAAAAATTTAGGATCCTTAAACCACATCGATTCAAACTTAAATAGACAACGAATCAACCTTTTATCTCCAACAACTTCTAGAAGAACTGGAAAGTGATCTGAACCACTCCCAAACATGGTCTTGTTGTCTAGACAATAGGGAAACATGCTCAAATTAACTTTAAATTAAAAATTGTCCAGTTTCTTGATAATGCTACAAAACCCTTTTTGTTTATTGGTCCAAGTAAAACTGCCATTTCTAGAAAGAATTTCTACCAAGGCATTCCTTTCTACAAACTGTTGAAAATATTTCTAGGATTGTAAGACCTTTCGAACCCCACCCTTCTTGTCTTCAGACCTCAAAATAGCATTAAATTCCCCACCCAAAATACAAAACTCCTTATCCACAATGTGTAAGAACCCTTCTAATTCTTGCCACACCATTATTTTAAGAGAACACGAGGATGGTCCATATACATTAATAAGCAAGAATTGTAGATAAGAAATCAAACTTATTGCTTGAAAAGCTTGCCAATGCCTTATGGAATACAACTCTTCAACCATGACTGACTGTGGCTTCCACAAAATTAGTAGTCCCCTCGAGGCACCTTCAGCTCCCAATCCCATCCACTTCCAATGCTTTAATCTTTTGAAAAACTTAACTAGATCTTGGTCACCCAAATTTGTTTCTTGGAAAAGATAGATTTCTAACTAATTTTTTACCAATGCATGCCTTACCATGCACCATTTTTTAGGGGAATTGAGGCCCATAACATTTGAAGTTAGGAGTTTCATTTATGTTTGGGAAGAGTCTTACTTTTCCATACTTTGATCATAGAGTTAATTTTGTGTTGACCATTTTCCTCCCCATTCCACTTCCTCTTCTCTAGGTTTGAGATCCTGCCTCTTTTATTATTTTCACCATAGACTAGTGAAGATTTGCATAGTTCTTTATGATGAATCCCTAACTTTAACCTCACCAATACCAATCCTTCAAAGCATTTTCTTTTCTTTGTTGATTGTGGATTCCCCTCCACAAATCCCTCCAAAGATCCGTCTGAACCCAGACCTTCATCCCCTATGTCCACGTCCATGACCTCCTTTAACTCCCAAGCATTTATGTTTCCTTCTTCCACCAAAACAACTAACTCTTTACCCACTTCTATCAACGAGTCCAACTCTACATTGGAATAGTCTTCACCTAAAATCTATAGAACCTTTGATATCTTTTCTTCCAAATACAAACTCTAGTTTTCATCCTCTTCTTTCTCCCCAGGTGGATTAATACCCACACCACCCTTCAAATCTTCCTGATTATTTAGTTGAGTTGGAACATAATCCATCACTTCTTTTTTAGTAAGGTTTTCACCATTCGAACCCTTAGGAGCTGACATTATGTTCCCCTTGTGAAATTTCTTCCCTTTTTTCTAAAAACCCTTTACACCCATCTCTGCTTTTGAACTCCCCGCCTTGCTTAGATATTATCTACTCCCTAGTGGTCTCACTAGACTATCCCTAGTGAAAGTATCATTTTAAAACTTTTGAATCCAACTGCCATAGTTTGAGATTAATTCAATCTCTTCATAGCAATGACGAACTTAATTATTTTCCACACATAACCTCACATGTGAGAAGGACTCTCCTTTCCTTTTCCTTTCCTCAGCACAAATGAAAGTTCCCAATTGATTCTTGATTTCTTCTAAAATTCTTGTCTCCTAGAACTCCATTGGTAGATTCAGCAAACTAAACCAATATTTCATTGTTTCCATCGCATGCAAAGTGGGGTTGAAGCCCACCTTCCATCTTCGCAAATAAAAACCACTTCCATCCAAAACCCAGATGCCATTCACTATCATTTCTCTTAGAGTTCTACTTGGACAAATCACCAAGAAAAATCTATTTTGTAGTGTTTTAAACTAAAACTCATCCCCACAGGAAGATTTCCACCATTTTATAAGATAATCCTAGTTCAAGTTCACTCCATACCACTTTCCAATCAAACCTAGATTTTCCAGTCTTAAAACTTCAGCTTGAAGCTTAACCATGCTTACCACCAACGTGGCATGTCCCCCTGGGATTCCCTTCCCAATTTTCATTTTTGGTCTCCTAGCTTCTTCTTTTTCAAAACTTCTTTATCATATCCATTCCTGTTATTGAGGATTCTATCTCAATCCCCCATTTCCAACCTTGCCAAACCTCCATTTCCTCTATTTCCACTGCCATTTTGTCGTGGCCTGCGAAAGGCATCAATTATATAACCACCTCCCCTTTGTCGCCTTCTATCACTTGTTCTATCATTTTCAAATCTTCTTCTTGTTCTCTCCCCCATCTCAACCCGTGACAATTATTATTTTATATATATTTTAGTATTTATATATTATGATAATAATATCTAAGTTGTTAGTATTATATTTTAATATTTAAAATATTATATTTGATAATTATAATTCTAATATTATCTTGTGAAAATTATAATTAAATTACTAATATTTCTTTTATAATTTTAATATATATTTTGTTATTTACTCATTTTGATTCTTTATATCTTAGTGTTACAATTTTGGGATCATGACAGTCCACCCCACTCAAGATTGTTTTCCCTCAAGTAGTCACAACTCAAAATATATTTTCACACATATATCATCTTGTCACAATTCATATTTAATGTTATATCCTTATATATTTCCTAGATAGTTCTCCACTGTAAGTTATAAGGTGAAAAAATGTACAAGTAAGAAGTTATCGCCCATAATCATTTCATAGAAGGATTTAAATTCATAGATTAACATCCAAATCTTACCACATCTTCCATATCAATTGGACGTTATTAATCATCTTGACATATCCTCATGTTTAGTACAAAATTTATTTTCATATCTTTGGAAATCGCATAATTTATTTAAACAATATCAGTTTATCCCCAAGTTTGATAGGTGAGGATGATCATGGTATTTGTGGGTTATGCACCTATAAGATAACTTAGCATAGACTTTTGTAATATTTTAGTTTCATCTTAGATACTTAATGTTTTATGTCTTATTGTTGAGGGAGTCATATTTGAAGGGTCACAACTTTTCAAATTTAGAGTTACATCCTTTCACATCTCCTAGTTGAAATCTCACAAATTTACTTAAGGCTCTAATTTGGATGATATGGATGAAATTCTCTCCCTTTTATATCACAAGTTTGAGAGAGTCACACCTTTCCATTTTAGTAGCTATAAATCTTTATTATTGCCTTTGGACATTAATAATAATTTAGATAAGTTAATTTTTTTAGTTTTTCTCAACTCAAACAAAGTTTTAACACTTTCATAAGGTAATCATAAACACCTTTGTTGAAGGAACCTTTGGTATGAAGCAAACACATGGATATATGTGATACAAGACATATAAATACATATAAGATATGAAGTGTGCACATAAATACACATAAGTTATGAAGTATATGCTAGAATACATGTGGGTCACAAAGTATACCCATAAATACACATAAGTCATAATACATGAAAGTTGCAAGATATACACGTGATTATATGTAAGACACAAGGTATACACATGAATACACATAAGTCACGAAGTATGCAAGTATTTGTATGTTGAAAATTATGCACTTGAATACATGTAAGTCACAAGGTATGCACTTGAATACATATAAGTCACAAAGTATACACTTGAATACACTCGAGTACACATAAGTCACAAAGTATACACTTGAATGCACTTGAATACACATAATTCAAAAAGTATACACTTGACTACATTGAAATACACATAAGTCACAAGGTATACAATTGAATGTACTTGAATACACATAAGTCACAAGGTATACACTTGAAGAAACTTGAATACACATAAATCACAAAGTATACACTTGAATACACATAATGCATAGAGTATACATCTGAAGTATGAGGCATACACATGAATACACGTAATACATGAAGCATACACAAGAAGCATAAAGCATACACATAATACATGAAGTACATGAAGCATGAAGCATACACATGAATACATGTAATACATGAAGTACAAGAAGCATGAATTAGACACATGAATACATATAATACATGAAGTATACACAGGAATCATGAAGCAATCATATGAATATACATAATACATGAAGTAAAGGAAGCATGAAGTATACACATGAATACACATAATACATGAAGTATACACATGATGGAAAGAAAGATGATTTGATACTACTTGTGATGTTCTCATAGGAATTATACTAATTTTAACCTAAATTATGGATGTCCCAATAAAATGATGGATTTAGAGAGTACCTTGGCTTGATTTAATCCATGTAAATAAGTTAGAGAAAAATTACAATAATAACTTAAAATAGATTAGATTATCATGATTAAACATTAGTAAATTCATAGTAAATTTGTTAATCCAATTATTTCTCTATCCTAGGAGAACATGGAAGAGAGTGGCTTGATGGAGTGTCTTAGCCTCTCTAGGCCCAAAAGTAGTACCCTTTGGACTGAAAGGCAGTACGCCTTTGGCCTCATGTGGCCTATGCCATTCGTATGAGGTGGCCTACCTAGTGAGAAATCTAATTTATTTATTATCCCCTCATCTTGCCATCTTTCCCCATTTCCTCATGATTGGTCTCCTTATATTGCTATATCATGATAGGGGAGTGAGGTTTCAAAAGGGTGTCCTAGTAGCCCAACTCTTCTAGGCCCAAATGCAGTAGACCTTTGGTCCATGTGGGCTCATCCTATCCCATCTTGGGTGGCATACCTAGAAGAGGGCCTCATCACCGTACCCCATTGTAATTCTCCCTTCTCCCATCATGGTAAAGATATGTGTATAATAAAATAATCAATTTCATATTTGTAAAAAATCATATCAATAATACATAACAAATCATGAAGGCACTATCATAAGTTATAAATAGAAATATGCATGAACCATTGATCATATTTAAAAAATACATTATATTCCCATATAGATCCTACCACAAATATATTAACTTACAAATATGTGATCACAAGATAGCTTATGCAAATAGATATTTTATGGTTCATTGGTCGATCTATTTATTTTCTTCTTTCTATTTTGATCTACTCTTAACACTCAAAAGATATTATTAGTGTAGATCAAATACATAAGAATCTATTAAAGAATCATAATTACTTATAAGGTTCAATAATTGTTGAAAGTATCACTATTACAAAATCGTACAATATCTATCTATATATATTTAGATTTAATTTTATATATATATGAATTTATTCTTAGCTTACTTCCCTTGTTAACTTAACATGTATCTTCACTTATTCTCCTTGACCCCTCTTTCTTCCCATATATTTCTTCTTCCATATACTAAGATATCAGATTGATGTATTTGTTGCTACTTCCAAAACTACCTCTATTTATATCCTTAACCAATGTCCATATATCTTTGCTTTACCCCTCTTTTGAATATTCAAAATCTATTACACTACTTTTATGTTTTATTTATTCTCATTATGATATTAATTTTTCCCCCCTTTGATCTCTTCTTATATAGATATATGTTGAAATGAAAGTATACATATTTTGAAGGGGGTGTCCATATGAAATGACATAACCCTTTATTAATACTCAATTGCTTCCCTGTTAAAACTTTCATTTCTATCTTTTAGATCATCTTTTATTTATTCATCCCGAGGATTTTCGCTTTGAAAAAAATAAGCATTATCTTTATTTGTTGATTTTTGTTGATTTTTATTTGTATAACATGATCACTGCCCCTTATTAATCTTTATCATTGCATATTTTGTATATACACTTGTTTTGTATTATTTATATTTATTATTTTATATTATATGTTTCTTAAAATATATTTGTAATATTATATTTGGTAATTATAATTATAATATTATCTTGTGATAATTATAATTAAATTATTAACATTTCTTTTTATAATTTTAATATATATTTTATTATTTATCTTATTTACTCATTTCAAATCTTTATATATTTGTGTTACAATTTTGGGATCATGACAACTTGTCACATCTTCCCATAGAATCATAGATATCCCTTTATCCTAGACAATTCTCACCCTTCATATTATACATGTTACTTCACACATATGTTAGAGCTCTCAATTGCCAAATCCCACATCCCCATGCAATTCTCACACATGTGTAAGAGAAATCACATGTCAAACCAAACTTCCTCACGATCCTTCTCATATGCATCTCAATAATTTTAATCTCCACCCTTTGATCAAATCAATCCAATCTCAAGAATTCAAATCCTCTTGATCCTTGCCCTCTCCAAGTGAACCAGTTGAAAGGTGCCACTTGGAGGTTTCCTCTTCCTCTAAACATCTCATGTATCCCTAGCTATTGATCTCAAAATCCAACCTCAAATATTGATCAAAAATAATTTTAATTTATAGATCAAATCATCCCCAAGAAATTTTCAATGGGCTTTGGAAATACAAAGCCATGATGTTAGTTTGAAAATAAATGCACATACAATGACAGATCTTGAGCACACACATTCTTGTGTGGGTAGCAAGATGCTTTGTGAGGTCCTTCACAAGACTTCTCAATATTGGGTTCTCAACTTATTACACTCAAATGGATGTGCATTCAAGTGTTGAATAAAAGTTGATGACATTGATCATTTTCTTATTTTATCTTCTACAGATTTTTGGTTCATAATAAGTATGTGCTATTGATAATATCTTGAAGAAGTAGATGTTCATGAAAATATAAATCCCACCATGAAAAGGTAAATAATTTTAGACATGTACTATAACAAGGGGAAAGATGGATCCATAGAAGTAGTGCCACTTCAAGTAGATTTAGAAGTAAAAATATCGTGAACATAAAAATAAATATCTAAGGGAAGAGCCTCTAACAATGATATACAAAATTGTATTGTATGACCATGAAAAGAGAAAAATATTGAGGCACATGAGTAAATCATCCTAGGTTGTATGAAATAGTGGTAATGTACCAACATACCATAACATGATAAAATAAAATAAAACCCACATAAGTAATGATTAATCTAATATTATGTACATGTATATGCAAGATACTCCTTATAGAATACACACATGTAAATATTATAGCACATAACTTGAATAAAATTATCAAAAAAACATACATTAGGAAAACATACACCTAATAAGGAACCTTAGGTAGAGGATCACGTAGGTGCTAATATAGAAATTCAATCATTGCCTAGGATATCATCATGGTGGAAAATGAGTAATCATCAAAGCATAAAGATAAATCCATGACAATGCTTAGATCTAATATGAAGAAAATTTTTTTAAAAAAAAGATTTGAAACCCTAAGGTAGAATTTATAAAACCTAAGGGAAAATTGAGGCTATGTAGGAATGGAGGGGTTCACCAAAAGTGTGAGAAAACATAGTGATTTACATAAGTGGCCTAGGCTAAAGTACTTGGTTAAATAATGAATAAAAATCAACCATAGAAATAAGAGTTGGGATGATAACTATTAGGAATAATATATTATATTAAAGTGGAATTTAAACAAATAAATAAATCTAGTACTTAACTCTTGCTTAAATAAATTGATTATTCTTTGCTAGTTATTTCTAATCGATTTTCCCCTACACCCAAAAATCAAACCGTATTAGCTAGATGCATTTGAATAAGTAAAAAAAATGTTTGATAGTGAGAGTCATTTCTATGACTATGAAGTGATTTATAGAACTATAAAAACCGATCTTATAATTATCAATTTGACCCTCCATGAATATGACCTATCATTGTGGATATGAAATTGTTTGTTGATTATTTGCCTTGATTTCTAAAACCACATTAAAAATTGGTTGTGTGGTTGTCAGTTTGCTAATGACTAGGAATATGTCTCCATTGAGTTAAACCCTTAAGGATTTTATTTTAACAACTAGGTACACAAATCAAATAAAACAATTATCCATGTATTATGCATAGGATGATATGTAAATATCACCATTTTAAAGACAATACAACAAATAACATAACTTTCTTACAACATGCTTTATTTGCAATGAAATATTCATTAGGTGTTCCAAATAAATTAGGGTTTGTCCTTAAATATGAACACATCATAGTATGTAATTCAAATATTTTGTGCTTTTCAATCGTCACATAAAAATTAAGTGCAAGAATAAAGTGGACCCAAAATTTGAATTTGAATTTTTTCAAGTTTTTGGGTAACTATTGTAGTGTGTAACTCAAATATTTTATGCTTTTAAATTAGCACATAATAATTAAGTGCAAGGAAAAACTGGGCCCAAAATTTGAACTTGAAAGTTTCGGGGTCATTAATACAAATCGTACAACTAACCTAGATCATGTGTGCAAATTAGACCTTGAGAAACAAATGGATAAATTGAAGTTCAAGTCTTCATGCAGGTATGGTGAGTGCACATAAATTCAAGCTAAATTCATATTATTTATCAACTTCCAAATGCAATACAGTATATTATATACTAATCATTACATTAAAAATAAAATCACAAACATATTAAAAAAAAAAATTAAAGATAAATAATTTTCACTATTACTCTTATAAATAAGGTGAAAGCAAGATTTTTAACTTATAATTTATTTATTTTTTTTAAATTATTAAATGTGTAGTGCGTTTGGGTGAGAATTCTTTCCAGCATTAGGGGAGAGGGGATGAGAATGGCGGGGGGGGGGTCACATAGTAGGGACAAAAGTAGTGAATCATGGGCCCCATAGTGGACTATCATAAACCCAATTGTAAAACAATCTTTATCCATAAAGTCAATAAAAGTAGAAAAATCACTGTACCATCAAAAATTATATTCTAATCAATTTATATTTGTCCCAAAAACAAATAGTTATTCATAGTCTTACATGTTAGAGAATATTCAAAGCACATCTAACACCACCATCTTAAAAGCCAATTTGATTTTTAATGACCAGTAGCACTAAAATTGTTGGTCATACAGTTTTCGTTGCACCGACAAATCAACCTGTTAATGCCCAATACAACCACTAGAGTTAACAGATTCATGGGAGGTGGTAAAGCCATGTCATGAATCCCAAGGGGAGTGCTAACCATTTTCCAACAATCTCTCCCTCAGTGTTATCTGAGGGGATTTGAACTTGACACCTTTGGCTCTGATACCACTTTTTGGCCCTATAGTTGTCGTTGCACCAAAATATTGACCTATTAATTCCCGATACAACCACCAGAGTTAACGGATCCACGAGAGGTGGTTAAGCCATGTCACGAATCCTGAGGGGAGTGTTGACCATTTTCCAACAAAAACATGCAACCAAAATATAAAATTAGTATAACCCACACTCCCCTTAAATATTGGCACTTGGATTACATCACCATCGATATTTTCATAGATTCGATGCCACAAGAACAACTAAGATCCAAGACTATCCCATCACCAAACCTAATTGAACCCACCCTCTAGCCAACTTTCCTAGCAACACAACACTCAAAGGAAAAACAATCATTCAATTGTGTCCCATCAATCAAATCCTATTGTAGGACTAC
Source organism: Sequoiadendron giganteum (assembly GCA_007115665.2). Taxonomy (NCBI): domain Eukaryota; kingdom Viridiplantae; phylum Streptophyta; class Pinopsida; order Cupressales; family Cupressaceae; genus Sequoiadendron; species Sequoiadendron giganteum. Next base: position 535,451,762 of record CM021109.1, read on the forward strand.
TGGTGCATTATCCTATTTTTCCACCTAAAACCACCAAAACAATGGTGTTGAAGTCACCAAAATTTCTTGAGAAGTAAATAAGGATTGCATGCCATAAATACATACAAACTATGTAATTGAAGGCATCAAATCAAGTGTTCAAATTTTGAAAATAAGGAAAAAAATTGAAGACTCCATACCAAACCAGCATTGAACATATAAAGAGATTTTCGAATTAAAATATGTTTTATTTAATCTTTTCCAATTTTCACTTATCATGTCTCACTTTCATATTCAGTTCTACATTTTCTTGGAGGTAGATGAAGAAAGACCAGAGGCAATAATGGCAACATGCTACCAAGTTACAAGTATTAGATACTGCTACTAATTCTTCATGCCTACAAATTCTAATATGTTTTATGTTATGCATATGATTTTCACAAAACTGTAAATATATGGGGTTTCACCTTGATTTTGTTTACTTTGGGTTTTTAATTTATATTATTTATGCCTCGTAATACAAATATGTTGTATGTGATGTCAATGTTTGTCGCAATAACTTGTAACTCAATATCCGACGCTTCAACTTACACTATTTATAAATGTCAAGTCATTTCAATTCAAATTATGGGTTTTCTTTATGTTCTATATGCCTAAGAATATAGATCAATTGTATGGATTGTAAATGTTTGTCACCCACTATCCTATAACTCAATATCTAAGGTTTCAACTTATATTGTTTATGGATGTCAACTTACCCTATTTATGGGTTTCAACTTTATTTGTTCCTTACAATGTTATTGTTACACTCTATCTTCTCTAAGTGCACAAGGCCATGCCATTTCATTTCAAGTCTTAATGCCTAGCAACTCATACTTTTTCTTAATGCCTAGCATTGTATTTTTTAAAGAGTCTTCATTTGGTTAGGCACCCATATATGTTTGGCTTTGCACAATTCATTGTTCAGCTCTGCAATCAAGAAAGCTCCCTTTGTCTTTCAGGTGAGGGTTTATACCTCACTATGCCTATACCATTGTCTTTCATTTTAAAATTTTTAACACATATTTACTCATGTCTCAATAATGCTATTTGTGTAATACAATATATGTACATATATATATATATATATATATATGTATGTACATATATATGTTGGAAGTTTGTAAGTTTGTCATTGATGATGTAGTTTGACAACATGAGGCGCATGAAGTGTACATACATTGGTTGATCTAGTGTTTTCATTGATGTAAACATTATGATAATCAACCTAGATTAACAAGGAAGTATTTTTGGTGACCTTTGTACAATACTAGTTGATTCAAAAAGCATGGTTTATCAATAATTTTGCTAAGTGTTTCCTTTGCCAGTATTGTAGTCTAGTGCACCAATTTTTGGGTCTGCACTTCATTACACATTGGTGTAATCTTCTACAATCATAACTACAATTTTGAATCCATCAAATGAAGCAGCATTCAAGTTTTTCTGATATTTTGTATAGTTTTCAAGAAGATATGAATAATAGTGTGTGGCTTTGTATATTGCAATTAGCTTTTGAATAGTGTACCAGTATGGGAAATTCCACTTCTTTGTGAATAACTATTTTGTCTTGCGATGATTAAGATAAGCTAATGAATGCTATTGGAATACGAATTCGATGTGAGATTGAGTTTTGAGGTAGAACGATTGGTGAAATTGCATAGGCTCTTGAAGACTTTGTGTTTAGGTCTATTTTGGCTTGACTTAATATGGTTGATGTTTTATGGGAATATTTGAGCAACTCTATCTTATATGGGATTTATATTTAGGTCCATGCTGACCTATTTTTATGTAAATTAAGTTTTGAATCTAGGCATGAATTGTGGATGAAATACTTTGAGGATGACATACTTAGTTTTTGTGTGTTACTTCTAATTAGGCCAACCTGATTGAAGTTTCACCTAATGTGGGTATATATATGAGATCATTACTGAATCTTTTGTATGGGAATATGGTGAGGTAATGTGAAGAAAAAAAGAGAGAGTGTGGTATGTGAGAAGAATGGTGCAAATAAGTGTAAAAGGAATATTTTATATATGAATGTGGTAGAGCAGAGCAGATTTGTGTCATGTATGGTGATTCACCTACAAGTGTGTAATGCAATGATAAGCATATTGTGGGAAGATCATTTTGTACCTCAATGGAGCTATAATATAGAATATGGCAGATGCTATTCTATCAGTTCAAATAGGTAGTGTTACCAACCGTTTAATTTTCTTACTCAATGAGTTGTGAGCTCTTTTTTGGACAGTGCATCCTTGTAGTGAGTCTTTGTAATATCTTATATCCAGATGTAATATATTGTGAGCTAACCCCCACCACTATTTTTCCCTTTTGGGTTCATTAAAAATAATGGTGTTTGTGTGTCATGTGGTTATATGGTTGTATTCATGCCTTCATTGTTCATTACAATTATTTCTTTTTAGTTTGTTTTATGGGTTGTGTTTAATTGGTTTAGAGGAATATTTATTCAACCCCCTCTTAGTATTTTGGGTGTTCAACAATTAGTATCAGAGTTTGGTTCCTTGGAAGGAGCTTGACTACTTTGGGAAGATCTTGGAGTTTGAACATATGGATAATATGAAGTACCCTACTCCTCCAAAATAAATTTATACAATTGAATATATAGAAGAAGATTGTATATTGAACAAGGATGAAGAACTCAAAAATGCAGTTGAAGATCTTAATAGAATTGAAAATGAGAAGGGGAAATTGAAGGAAAATATAAGAGAAGCAAATAAATGTATCAAGAAGTTGAGAGAGAAGATCAATAAATTCAAAGAGAGACACAAAGAAGTTAATGAACAACTGAAGAGAGAAAATGAAGACATACTGGATTAAAAATACAAGTGGAAGAAAAGAAGAAAATTGAGGATTGTGTAAATTCAGTGATAAAAATAAAGACCAATGAATGCACTAGACTTGAATAGGAATTGGTAAATTTGAGAGAGGATTTGGAGAAAGCAAGAATTCACGAGTATAAATTTAAGAAAATTTCTACAATGCTTGATGAGTTAATTTCTAGACAAAAAACATCTAAAGATAAAGTTGGTTTGGGACTTGAAAGAGGAGAAATCTCTAAACCATAATAGACATCTAGCACAAAGAAGATCAATGAATCTAGAAAGAATGAAGGCAAAATGAACTATGGAAAGTTTCAGAATCAGAGAAGCAATATTGGAAGACTCCCTAACAGACAACTAAATGCTCAAAGGTGACCATATTTTAATGGTGTTTACTTTTCATGTAGTAAATTTGGACATAAGGCTGTAGAATGTAGATGTAGAATAAATCAAAATTTTGGATCCTTTACTAGATAATGTTTTGTATGCAATAAATTTGGACATAAAGTTGTTAAGTGCAGAAAATAGATGATGAATAGATTTAATACTACTAGATATTTCAATGGCTACTACTATACAGGCAATGTATTTGGACACAAGGCTAACCAGTGCATACCAAGATTAAATGGAGGTCATAGTAGTCAGAGAAAAATTGTATGCTACAATTGCAACAAACCTAGACACATTTCAAGAATTTACAAAAGTAAGAATGGAAGGAAGACTAATCTGGGATAGAGGAATGAGACTGTAAAGAAATTTTATCTGAATGAAGTAAAGAAGGAAATGAAAAGAGTATGGAGAAAGAAAGAAGGAATTGAGGACATGGGGGAATCTATACCTATATCTAGTGCAAATGTTTCCTCTAGTAACTAATCCATAGCTATGACTTAGGGGGAGATTTACTAAAAATCATATATCCCCCTTGTCGAGATGTTGTGTCATGAATTGACATGAAGAGACAAGATGAAGATGAATATTGTGGAGTTGTTGGTAAAAACTGCAAGAGAAAATATTTCAACGCAGAAGGTTGTAGATCTTCTAAAAGTTGACTATATATACAGGATTTCAAAGTTTACCAACTTTTTATTTGAAGCATTCATTGTTGAGATGAGTCAAATCAAGGGATTAAAAGTGTTCTCAAGAAGGCAATAATTTCATCATAAACATGTGAAGGAGAAGTGGAAGAATTTGATGCATCTCCCAATAACAGATCATCAAAACCCTAATTTTTGCTGAGAAAATTTAAGTGGTATTAAATGTGTGTTTTTTTGAAGTTTTATTTAGCATTTTTAGATGTAATGGAAGGAACAGAGGTTATAAATGTATTAGAGAGATCACAACCTAAATTGAAGAGGTATTACCAAAAAAAATTATTAGAAGATCTGGTGGGTGCATTTTCTGACACTCTCTTTGGAGTTTCACCAACAAAGGATATCAGTGCATACAGTCATGGGAAAATAGAAGAAGTTTCCAATAACGAATTAAGAGTTCTATCGAAAAGTGAATTGGAAGGTGATGATGATACCCTAAAGCTAGAATAGAAAATCCTAAATGAAAGGAAATCAGATGTGTGGCATAAGTTCTTGTGATTGAAGATAAAAATTACATTGGAATAGTATTTAGTAGAATCCATAGAGAATCCATTTGGATTGATGGTGAATATTCGATAATTAAGGAGGCTATTATTAATATAACTAGTTTGCGGTCATTTGGATCAGTTCCAGGACAAAAATATATCAAGTTCAAGGACTTAATGGAGAAGATAGGTGCTACTCTTGAAGAGAAGGAATTCATTTTTAAGAGAATTAGGAATCTGGCTATTCGGTACACTGCAAGGCTAATTGGACATAAAATATGTTGACCAAATAATGGCTACATGGTTTCTACCACTTCTTTTCACACTACACATAACATGATTTAATATGGTGATGATTATGATCTATGTGAGTTACTCCGACAACATTTGAGGAAGAACCTTAAGGAAATCAAAAAGGGAAAAATGGTATACATTCAGGTATGGCAGGTTGATAATCTATTTTCTCTTCTATTTCATGAAGGAACTATCAGTAATTATGTAATACCCCTCCATTTTGCTTCTTGTTTGGTTTGCTTTATGCTATATGTGGTTGCAGTTACTTTGATACTGAATACATTTTGTTATGATGTTTTGATTGCTACTATTGAGCGACAACTATTATTGTGGGATGCAGTTATCTGATTATTATTTCACATGTATTATGGATTAATGATGTTGTAGAGTTAATATGAGATGTTATTATAAGATTACTGGATTATGATGGAAGTGTCAGTTTCAATGAGTGTATTGGTGAAGAGGACGGTTTCGCATCACTCGCTTGCGAGCGCCCTACGAATCCATAATTTCTTCTTCACGGTGTGTATTATATGCTGGATATATTATATGATGTTGTTTACTTGGTTGCAGGATTGCAGGTATATGACATCGACTCCACCTGGTTTCACAGGTTTGAGCGTGTTGATCCAATGGTTAAGCTGAATGGGAGATAGTAGCTAGGTAACATGTGTCAAGTTTACACCCTAACCTTAGTGTGTCGTCAGTTGTGTGTGTCGATTCATTTTCTGCCTTCCTTTGATATTATTTAATTCTGAAGAATTCTTGATTTGGAAATAGATATTTAGAATAATTGCATTTAATCATGTTGATGGTTATTTAATTTAAATAATGCAATGTGGATAAAAGTTTATATTTAAATTAATTAATTATATTTAATTTATTTAATTAATTAAATTTGATCCAAGGGGTTGAATTTAGTTATTAAATAATTAAATTAATTAATTAAACGTGATGCAAGAGAATGAAAGGAAATAAAATAATTAAAATTTAATTTGGAATTTAATTTTAACGTGTGGGAATTAAATTGGAAATTGTAATTAAATGTTTATTTGGGAAATTAGTTGCAACTTTGGAAATTAATTTATTATTTGAAATTGTATTTTAAATTGAAATTGAAATTGAAATTGAAATTAATATCTAATTTGCATGTAATATGAATTAGGATTGTAAAAATTGAAATTGAAATTAATATCTAATTTGTATGTAATGTGAATTAGGGTTGTATTAGGTATTTTTGATTTATAAAGAATACATGTTTTAATTTTAGGGTAGCAAAAAGAGATTTAGAAAAAAATACATTTTTACAGCAGGGAAGAAATTTTGGAAAATTTGCACAAGGGTTTCAAAAAAGCTTGATTGTAGAATTGATTGAAAGAAAGATTGTTTGCATTTGTTGGGTTTTGGATTGGATTCATTGGAGGATTGAAGAAAATTCAGGAGATCCTTGGAGGAGGCTTGCATCAGAAATTCATCTCTTCCTGTAGCTTCTTGTACCAGGTTTTCCTATTTGTGTTTTATTGTTCTTGATTGTTTTCTTTAAAATAGTAATGACTAAAGATTTGTTTGTTAAATCTGTTTTAGAAAATAAATTTGATATTAGAAGAAAAGAATTAAACAAATTTACAGCCTTTGCTTGTGAAAATTCTTGAGTGAAAATTGTGAAAACCTCAGTTGAATTTAAATTATTTGGGGAAATCAATTTTGTTGTTATTGAAATCAAACATAGAGATTGAACAATGCATTTAGAATGTTTTTATAAAATGAAACCTTCTGTTTATTATTAAAAAATGGATTTTAAAATCTGCAAAATAGTTATATTTTCATAGTAAAATAGTTTGGTTGTGTCGCCTATAACTTCATTTTCAAACACTGGGTTGTCAGGAAATTTAAAGGGTTTTTGTATTTTGAAATTTTCTTATCCTTATCAAAAAATCACAAATACCCAGATCGTAGTTTTTGAGTTATGTTTGAAACATGAGACTACTATTAAGTTATTTTTCCATGGTTGTTCTGAAAATAAAATAATAATAAATTGATATTTATAAATATTAATATTTTAGGTATTGTTATTATAATATTAAAATATTATTTAATAATATTTTATATTATAATTTATAATACTAAAGTATTATATTTATTTATATTATTTTAAATAAAATTTGTATATTAGATTAGTGGAATTAAAATTATAAACGTATGGGAAAATTATTGTTTATTTTAAAATGGCATGTTAAAGTTTAATTGAAGGAGTTAAATATTTGATTTAAAGAATGCATAATTTAAAATTTAATTGTGGAATTTAAATTCATGTGTAAAAGGTCCAATTATTAATTTGATTCAATTGAAAATTATATATATATATATATATATATATATATATTTTAGAAAATTAATGATAAGGGATATTTTATTTTGAATTAAACAATTTGATATTCTGTAAAGAATAGAAGATATGTTAATGATTAAATATATTTAAATATATTAATTTATATTTAGTATATATATATTGAAGGTATATATCCATTTGAGAGAATAAATAATATTTTATCTTATTTTATTCTATTGTTTGCAAATTGGGTATTATTAGTGTTCTAAAAGAAATGATTAGTATGTGTAGAAAATATATAGAGAAAGATATTTTTTTAATAGAAGTAATTACTTGATTTAAAAGGAAATGTTTATTTTGTTAATATGATTGAAGAAAATATATTGAGATGTATATATATATCCATGAGTATTTTCAATCAGTATTTACCTTGTTTTATTTAAGTGCGTGTAATTTAGCTTTGCATGAAGAATTTAAAAGATAAGTTTTGAATGTATGGTCAAAATTGATAAGGAAAAAGATATTTAAATATATTGAAGAATTACAAGAATATTTATATTTAAATGTTTGTTTTAATTAATGAGATTTAATTAGAAACAATATGAATGCGTGGTCAAATAGATAAGCCAAAAGATATTTTTATACATTGATGAAATTGCATGTTTTAAATGGATAGTTGAAGAGAATAGACTCCGGATAGAAAATTGAAAAGATTGTTTGCAATAGTGTTAGGTTGCATTAGAAGTAAATTTAGGAACTAACTATATTGAAAAAGGAAAATAGTTATTATGTTTTATTTAGTTCCATAGAGTAATCTAGTCATTGTGAATGGAATATTAAAGAATATATGTAATTAAATTTATTAATATATATATTTGGTGTCTATATAATATGGAGCATATATATATATATATACGTGTAATATTCATTACCGTATTTTATTTTAATGAGATGCATGCAATATATTATTGAATAGAGATTTAAAAATGGATTGATTAGTGTATATGGAAAATGGATAGAGAAACAATATGTTATTATATTAAAGTGATTGAATGTTTTAAATAGAAAATTGAATGAGATGTAAGAGTTGGTTAGGAAATGGAAAGAGTTTACTTGCATGGATTTGTGTTGATTTAAAAGTAAATTAAGAAGTTGTTTTATTGATGAGGCAATCAATTATGTCATTTATTAGTTTCTATTTAGATTAATTGAATCATTGTGATTGGATTATGAAAGAGGTATGGATTTAGTATATCCAAAAGTAGTATCTTCCTCATGATTATCTTAAAGGATTTAATTCTCTGTATTTAGTAAAGGGAAGTAAGTTTAATTGTTTTAGATTTTCAGTAATGAAAAGAGAAATAAGGGTTATGATTATTTTAGATGATCTAGTTATTGTGTCTTTGACTTTGTCAACACTACCTATTGAATGAGTATGGATTTAGGAAATCCAAATATTAGATTTGATTAATGACTTGAATGCTTTGGTTACTATGTCGTCAAGTTGCATTGTTGGTTTTGAGATTTAGTGTTAGTCCTAAATTATAAGTCTTCCAGAAGAACTTAGAGGATAAGGGTTGTTGAATATTTATGTCATCCAATTGTTTTCCCTTGGGTAGTGCATGGCGTCTTTTCAGTTTTAGCCGATTTTCACGAACGGGGATGTTTGCACCTCCTTGGTTTAGGAACGGATTATGGGATTCGTGTCTCCTTGTATGGAGTGACCTTGTTATGTGGTTTCATCTTGTTGCCTCCTGTGAAAGGAGTGGACTATGTGTTGTTGTCTCCAAGATGTTTGGAGTGAGATTTTTTGTACCTCCTGTGAAAGGAGTGGACTATGTGATTGTTGCCTCCAAGATGTTTGGAGTGAGTTTCTATTATTTGTATCCTCCTTATGTTGGAGTGGTTATGATGCCTAGTTTGTATGTATTTGTGTTTCCCTTGGTGATTGGTTGTGAGTGCGTTGTCCATTAGAAGAGTGGCTTTTGATAGGGGCCGAAGCCCTTCACACTAATTAAGATAATTTAATCCGCACTCATAGACACAAGGGCTTGTTTAGACTTGGGATGAGTGAGAAGGCCTAGAATGGCAAGATCAACTATCTTGTTCTTGCGAGAGGTAGTTGATTCCGCATGAGTGAGTATGAGTGTCGGGATTCGGTTGAAGCCACCAGGATTACTTATGTCGGAGCCTATGAAGAATGCCCAAAGGAGATCTCATGACAAACCTTGCGATGACACTCTATCTAGGACAACTGTTGTTAATTATTTTATATGTATGGTTCTATGAACATACTTGATCTACTTTATGTCTAGAAGCAATGTGACCTATGTCAATGATGTTTGATTTGTACTTGTGTTGTACTTGAGTTGAACTGGATTTGTACTTATTGATGACATTTATTTGGTTATGTCAGTTTGAGTCAATATGAGTCTGCCTTTGGTTAGAGGTAGTAGAATTTTTGTCCATGTTACTTTGTTACTATCTCCTAGCATGGGGGGTGGGCCTTCGGGTACCACATTGGTAGGGTGGAACATGCACCAAAACTGTTGGGTCCCCATCTATCTTTAGTACTTGGTGGCGAGAAAAACAAATGGACAGCTCACGGTTCTTGTTGTAATTACTTGCATTGTAATATTTCAATTTGTATATGATACTTTATCCCTCTTTTGTAAGAGGTGGAGTTATGTTATTGTAATACATTTGTACTAGTGTCTCATTCTGGGAATGAGTGATGTAACTATTGGATTAAGATAATGTTTATGAGATTGTATCTTGGTTGATTATCTTATTATGTTATGTGGTATTCTTATGATGTATGATGTATATTTCATAAAGTTCATAAGGCTATGGTTATATGTAATATGTATGTGTGGGTTTAAGTAATCCTAACCTTGTAGCCTTAGAGGTTGTTGTTAACTAGTAAGTGAATGTGTATGTTAAATGCACTTTATAAAAAAAAATTAGTTCGCTTAAGACGTTAGTTGCAACTTCCTTTAAGGTTACTTGGCGGGGCATTACAAATTAGAAAAGTGGATTGGATAAGTACCAAACTAGTTGCACATCAGATAAAAAATCTCATGGGAAACCTTGGTAATGCAGATGCTCATGAAAATTCTCTTGTAGAATTCTTTGGAATGTTTCACATGAGAATGAATGAAAGGATGATAATTCATAAGAGTGTGTTATGAATTTTTTCAAAAGACATTAATTTATTTATATCTACTGAATTTTGCTTCATGGAAGCAATTGAGCCTAAAATTGTTTAGATTTCTGAGTTGGATTATGAAGTAATTGAGGAAGAAGTTATTTTAAGAAGCACTATAGACCTTACTAGAATAGTATTAGAAGATAGGACTAGAAATGAAGCCTCTAACGGTTCGAGGAGATCATGCAAGAAAAGGAAGAGCTCTATCATTCCCTCGATTGAAATTAAACAAGAAGTTGCAAAGAAAGACAAAACTAACATAGAAGAAGGAAAGATGTATGCAAATGATGCTCAATACAACCATGAAACTAGAATCAAAACCATAAGTGCATAAGACATGGATGAGGCCATGGAAGCTTTACAAGAGGTAACCCAAGAATAAGCATCAATTCACAATTTTTTACTATAGAAAATTTTAGAAACTTGGTTGACTTGTTGAAAGCATATGTTTTAGGCTTAAAGAACGAGCTAAAAGTTGACCAAAAGCAAGTACTGTAGAGAAGATTCTAGATAATATTAGAAGGAAACGTGTAGATGCATATCATAGGGCTATGAAGGAATTGAAGGATACTAAAATTTGTGAAGAGGAAGCACAAAAATTACTATCATATTTCTTGAAGTGGCCAAATAGCACACGAAGTAAAAAGGATAAGATGAACTCAAATGAAACTCAAATTGACAATGAAGCATATACTTATGATTTATGAAGAGATAGGAACAATCAGAAATTGAATTACGTTGTACAACTACATGGAAATTTCTTTTATTTACAGAATTAGAGGGAAGAAACAATCAAACAATATATGATGTTAAGGGACCTGGTGAAGATAAAGCATACTCCTATATCCAATGCCCTTGGCAATGCTGATAAAATACCAAAAATAAACCTTAACCCTAGCACTATAGAAGAAGGGGAAGAGACTCTAGTGGAAGTTGAGTTACAGTGAAAAACTCTCGTGGAAGCAAAAGGGCTTTGGGAAGAAGGAAAATCCACTTGGCGGGATATTCTGAAGAAGCTCAAAGGATCTACATCTTCAAGTTGATAGGCCCTACCTTTATGATTTTTTTGCATCAAAAATTTATTTTTGGGAAATTTAATAAATATATATATATATATATATAAGGGAAGCATACTGAGCCTTTACACGACCTTTTCCATTGATATTAAAGAGGGAGCGATAGTGGAAAAATATTTTTGTCAATATACTTGTGGAAAGTTAGTGGAAAGATGGCTAGAAAACCTTTTTGAGAGACAAGACTATATGTGTAAGGAGAGACAAGTTTTGGATCATGTTGTAGAAATGTTTTGATATGCATGTTTCCATCAATAATAAAGGGGGAGATTGTTGGAAGTTTGGAAGTTTTTCATTGATGATGTAGTTTGGAAACATGAGCATGAAGTGTACATAAATTGGTTGATTCAGTGTTTTCATTGATGTCAACATTGTGATGATCATCCTAGCTTAATAGGTAAGTATTTTTGGTGACCTCTATACACTACCAGTTGATCTGAAAAGTATGGTTTATCAAGAATTTGGCTAAGTGTTTCCTTTGTTAGTATTGTGGTCTAGTGAATTAGTTTTTGGGTTTGGACTTCACCACACATTGGTGTAATCTTCTGCAATCATAACTACAATTTTGAATCCATCAAATGAAGTAGCATTTCAATTGTTTATAAAATTTTATATAGTTTCTAGGAAGATATGAATAGTCGTGTGTGGCTATGTATATCACAATTATCTTCTAAATAGTGTACCAATGTGGGAGATTTCACACTTCTTCACGAATAAGTATTTTGTCTTGTGATGATGAATATAAGCTAATGAATGTCACTAGAATAATAATTCGATGGGAGATTGAGTTTTGAGGTAGCACGATTTATGAAATTTCATAAGCTCTTGAAGACTTTATGTTTGGGTCTATTTTGGACTAACCTAACATAGTTGATGTTTAGTGGGAATATTTGAGCAATTCTATCTTATATGGGATTTATATTTAGTTTCATGCTAACCTATTTTAATGTAAATTAAGTGTTGAATTCATGCACAAAGCATGGATGAAATACTTTGAGGACGACATAGTTTTTGTGTCTTACTTCTAAGTACGCCAACCTAATTGAAGTTTCACCTAATGTGGTTATATATATGAGATCATTATCGAGTCTTTTGGATGGGAAGATGATGGTGAGGTGATGTGAAGAAAAAGAGAGAGAGTGGTATGTGAGAAGAATGGTGTAGAAAAGTGCAAAAGGAATATTTGATATGTGAATGTGGTAGAGCAGAGAATATTTGTGTCATGTATGGTGAGTCACCTACATGTGTGTAATTCAATGATAAGCATACTAGATGAAGATCATTTTGTACCTCCACGGAGCTATAATCTAGCATATGATAGATGTTATTATATTAGTTCAAATAGGCAGTGTTGCAAACCCCTTCTTTTTTTCACTTACTCAGCTATGAGATCTTTTATGGATAGTGTGTCCTGGTAGTGAGCCTTTGTAATATCTTATATTCAGATATAATATATTGTGAGCTAACCCTCACTGTGGTTTTTCCCTTTTTGGGTTTTCCACGTAAAAATACTAGTGTTCATGTGTCATCTGATTTTGTGGTTGTATTCATGCTTTAATTCTTCAATATAGTTATTTCTTTTTAGTTAATTGGATGGGTTTTATTTAATAGTATTATGAGTGTTCAATAATATATATATATATATATATCACTTACATAATGAAAGAGGCCATTTAATGGAAAATGGTCAGACATTATAATAGGCATGTCATGAATAAGTTGGACCAATTGGATTGTAGCATGTCCCATAGATAATGTGGTGGATAGTTTTATTTTTAATTTTGGTCCATGTGGACCTACCAAGGTAGAGTACTCCACTGTGGGGTGCTCTCCCCTATTATTGTGGTCATCATCGCACAAAATTTAACTCTATAATTTTTTTTTAATATTTGCTTGTTATTCTAAAATGTGAAAATGGTTTCACTAGTTTTCAAGGATATTTTTCCATGTAATTATGTTATTCTATTCTTTATTGCATAATAATTCATTTGGCAATTATGTATCTCACAATTGTGTAGTACACATATGCACATATGTATATATATGTCCATACATATGCACATATATGTATGTGCATATGTATTTACATATATATCTATGTACATACATATGTACATATATTTGTATGTGCATATATATGTATATATATATATATAAACATATGTGTCTTCCATGTACATATATATATCCACATATATACATGTGAATGGTTTCTCTAGACTTGTTCAAACATCATCAAACAACACAATGTTAGTCATTAAATGAATTTAAAACAATCATTCCCCATGCAATTCATTCAAATGCCAAGAATAAGAAATGAATTGAAGTAAAACCAAATAAAGTTATTAAATCTTGCTCAAAAACACTCAAACCAACATCCCATGGGGGAATTGGTGCTTCTTTTATGTGGAAGAAAGCCCTTTCCCAATTCCTTGTTAAGTTTTTGATGAAGATTGTTAATGATTGTGCTCTTTTGATGAAAATTTGATCATAACCTAGCTAAAATTGATAAAATGATACGAAAACTTGGATGAAAATGGATGAACTTGCATAAATGCCTTTGCCTAAATTTGTGCATCAAAATGCCTAAGATTGTTGATCCAAAATAAATAGAGATGACCTCTATTTATAATGAGGAATAAGATGAATGTGAGATAAAATAAATGACCAATGGCAATGTGCCACTTGTGAACATGCCATTAAAGAGTGGTTGTGCATATTTTGGTCAATGTGCAAATAAATGCCATTAGGTGGAGATTTGAAATTTGAAAGATTGATTGTGGAAGAGGATGTGGGAGAGGAGTTAATGCCACTTGGCTCAAGAAAAAGGACTTGTAAGAGGAGTTAATGTCATGTTGGAGGACAAATCTTTTTGGAGATTTCAAATTGGAAGAATATTCCAACAAGATGCCTTTTTGAATGAAAATAGGAGATTTTATAAATCAATTAAATTGATTTAGTTGTACAAGTTGCAAAATCTAGAGGATTTTATGGATTAGAGCTAGAGTTAATTAGGATTTAATTAACTCGGATATGGATTAGTTTGATTTGACATTTGGACTTAGATTTTTGGATTTATTTAAATCAAAATGAGAGGAATTAGATTTAATTAAATATAGTTTGATTTATTTAATTAAAAGGGGTGATGTTAGACTTAGAGTTTTGGATTTATTTAAATCAAAATGAGAGGAATTAGATTTAATTAAATATGGTTTGATTTATTTAATTAAAAGGGGTGATGTTAGATTGAATTAAATAAAGGTGATTTATTTAATCAAAAGAGGGAATATGATTTAACCAAATAAAATGAATTATTTAATTAAAAGAGGAGCATAAGGATTAAATAAAATAGTTTTATTTAATCAAAGAGGAATATTAGGGTTAATTAAATAAAATTATTTATTTAATTAAAAGACGACAATGATTTAATCAAATAAGATAATTTATCTAATTAAAAGAGGAATTATGATGAATTAATTAAATAAGGATTATTTAATTAACTGGTTAGTAAAGAAGTGATTGAGGAAGAAATGATGTCAGTGGATCAGGATCATGTGCACGATATCAATCAAGATAATTAGACATCTACAATACAAGTAAATAGATAAATAGATACATATATTGATAGATAGATTAAAATTTATATAGATATATAAGTATAGATAGAAATTAAATGAAAAGATTAAACCCATTAAAGTCATAGTGATGCATGAAGAGAATCATATTTTTCCTTGACAAAGTGACTATGTTTGTGAACACAAATACTGGAAGTATTCATAAACACCCTAGATACCATATACATCATCGAGCACATTGTGGATGCACCTAGAACCTTTGAACTATGGATAACCACAAAAACACTATAAATATTATGTTCAAAATAAACAACAAAAATAACCTTCAACTTATGTAACACAACACACTCATAACAAATCAAATAAATAATACAAAGAAAGAAGCAAAAAATGACAGGAGATAATGGTAAAACCTTAGTGAGGTTTAAAACATCACCTCCATGTAGTGGAGATGGCCAATGATATGGTGAATTTATCCAGCTTAATCCTGTAATAAAAATGAAATGAGTTATCAATCAAAGACATGTAGCAGTGTTTACCTAATGAGAGAAAGTATAATAAGTAAAGTGTATACCTTTTAAGTGAAATTTACCATTGCTAAGTCGTTGCAGGGAGAATGGGGTGAGCCAAACATGAATTGAAATTGCACACCATCCAAGACACAAATTTGCAACAAGTGTCAGTTGAATATATCAAAATTTGTATAAGACTGAAATGAAAAACACATTTAAAGAAATAAATACACACACACACACACACACACATAGACATATATATATACCAACATCGATACATGAGTTAAATAAGGAAATTGAAGATCAAATTAAGAGTGGATTATACACTGACATCATATATTAAGAAGATAACTCAAATGACTTGATCTTTAGTACTTAGAGAAGATTGGGTGTAACAATCACAATGTATGGGACATAAATGCATTGAAATTCATAAACAGTATAAGTTGAAACCCTAGATATTGAGTTATAAGGTATTGGATGACAAACATTTATAATGCATACAAATGGTCTATATTCTAAGGCATATAGATAATAAATGAAATCACATTTACTTGAGCACTTATAGTGGAATAGGTGACACAATAACATAGTATAAAACTCATAGGCATTGGTAGGCATTAAGAATTGATCTAAAATCACTTGATCTTGTGTAGTTAGAGTGTAACAATCACATTTTATACAAGGGTGATCCCATAAAGTTGGTTTACAATTTTTGAGAGGAACTATTTTTTGTTGAAATCACATATTTTTTAAAAACATAATGATTTAAGCCTTAAAAAGTTCCATTTTAAGGATTCCAATTGAAGAAGGTTTGATCAAACCACCTTAGATCAAAACCCCTTGGATATAACCTCGCTAGTTTTAAACCATACCTATAAATGAGTCTCCTTTACACCTATCAAAATGCTGATAAAAAATCATTTTTGATTTACCTTTTGGGGGATCAAATGAATTCATTTAAAATTTATTTCAAATGATTATGGTATTCCTCAGAATGAGTTATCCAATTAATATAATTTTAATATGTTTTGGTTTTATTATGTATATGTTTTTTTAGTTTTATTAAACATAGGTTTTTAACAGAAAATCAAGCTCTCTATTCTGCACATGTGGAAAAATAGCAGATTATCAAAATAAATTTTTGAAAAATATGTTCAAGCAAGGTATTGATGTCTTTGATCCATTAAAAATATAAATTGAATTTCAATGCATACATAAAAAATTATGTTGTATACAATCTGCCTATGTCTGAATTGTAATTGGTTTGACTTCAAAACTTGATTAAGGAAAAAAAATTCAATAAAACACTATAAAACCAAATGAAATTGCTAGATATCATAGTTACAAATCTAAATTCAAAAAAAAAAGAATTTTATCCTTCATACAAAAAAAGTTATGTTGTATATGGTGAGCGTCACTCGTTAAAATTGTTGTTTTTTTTTTAAACTAGTTTTCGAAGGAGATGAAAAAATAAGTGCAATCTGATTCCAAGAAAAATGAAAAAAAAAAATTCAGAATTTATAGATAAAACGTCACAAATCACTAGTTTTCATCATCTTCAAATTCCTCACGATTTAGCTGCTATAGGAGCCCGAAAGTGAATATTTAGTTTAAAAAAATTAGTTTGGTGTCCAGTTTGCCCAAAAATTGTAAACCAGTATTGTGGGATAACCCACAATAGAATCTTACAAGTGCATTCCATATACATATATTGACATATATATAGATACAAAAAAACTATTATATTTGTTTAAATCTGGCCTTCATATATAGGCGAAGGAATATCATGTATGTATATATGTAAATTTTAATATGTTCTTATTTCAGCCATATCAAAATGAAAGAAGATAGTACATACCTAATGAGGTAAAAAGCCTCACTTGAGAGAGACATGGAGCTTCCAAGAGTGCATAACTGAACAATGAATCATAGAGATCTTAAGATGTATGGGTGTGTAACCAAACAAAGACTCCAAAATAAACACAAAAAAAAGGAATGGCAATGAGTGGGATATGAGAGAATTTGGAGAATTGAATGAACCTTGATCCCTGAATTAGGCACTTGTCAGGTCGAGTAATTGTAGAGGGATGAGTAAGGTAGGTTGCCCAGTGGAGGTAATGAAGGTGGCGAGGCACAATTAATGCTCTCAATTGGATGTTTTGGGTGGGGAAGGAATGTATACATATACATATCTCAGATATAGGAAGAAAGGAATGAGATTGATCAAGTTGACCAATGTGACCGATTTCTTCATTGTCCCATCAATCGATATTAGTACGCATCTCGCTCATACCATCCAATCAAAAAGAATGGTTGTTATCAGATTTGGCCAAATGTGAAATCGCTCAGTCACTAGATTACTAACGTAACACTATCCAATCTAGGGGTGAGAAAACCCACCCTCAAAATTTATTGCCTCCCACCCAAGACAACCTTCGACACTGATCATATGGCCTTACAATGGGGTGAGCCCCAGAACTATACTATTCCTCCCCACCCAATTCTAGTGATGGGTGGGAGGTTAGCAACTAGAATTCCCTACACCCACCCAGTGGGCTGGGTTGGTCCCGAAGGGTCGGGTGGGTATAAGCAACCCCTTTTGTCCCCCCACCCACCCTGAGAAAGCCCCCCTGCCAAAGGTAGGCCCTTGGTGGCTCCATCGATGAAGTTAGGGCCAAGAGGTAAGAGAGATGAAGTTAGGGATGGGAGGCAAGTGATATGTTACTTTCATCCAACCATTCTTTAGCCACTTCCCACCCTAGCTATGAGGGAGGGTGGGCCCCTAGGGGTGGGAGGAGGAGATGCTAGGGTCGACTAGAATTCTCGAAGAACTAGGTGGGAGGGACTATAGGGAAGCTATAAATTGGATCCTTTAAAGGTTTTTCTACCATGCACTTCTATTTGTGTGTTAATCATTGCACAAACATTCACAATGAAAATTGGCTTTTTATGTTTGTTTGTTATTCTGAAATATGAAAATGGTTTCACTAGTTTTCATTTTGAAGATATTTTATCATGCAATTGTATTATTTTGTTCTTATGTATGTACATATATATACTCATTATATATGTAATTATATACATATATACATGTACATATATATATCTACATATATATACGTATGCATATACATATACATATACATATATACATGTACATATATATCTACATATATATATAATTACATATATAATGAGTATATATATGACATACATAAGAATAGAATAATATAATTGCATGATAAAATATATTCAAAATGAAAACCAGTGAAACCATTTTCATATTTTGGAATAATAAACAAACATAAAAAGCCAATTTTCAATGTGAATGTTTGTGCAATGATGAACACACAAATAGAAGTGCATGGAAGAAAAAAAATTAAAGGAGAACCAATCAAACCCTATCCATATTTCGTAGTAGGAATAAAATATAAAAAGAAAATTGCAAAGTGAATCATTTTGCAACACTTTGTCTCTATTTATATGCCAGTGATATACATTGATATACATTCAAATGAGTCTTAAGTTAAGAGGAATGAGCCCTTCTTTTGTAATAAGATGAACAATGATATACATACATATAAGTCTTATTTATTCAAGATATACATGATGTCCATGGATCAAAACATCCACGATAGATCATGTATATCTTGAATAGATTAGACTTCTTTTTGTTGGAAGTTTGGAAGTCTGTCAATGTTGGTGTAGCTTGGCAACATGAGCATGAAGTATACATACATCAATTGATTCGGCTATCCTAGTGTTGTCATTGATGTCAACATTGTGGGGAAGCATTTTTGGTTTTATTTTTACAAATACTAACTATACCGAAAAGTTGATCTATTAGAAATTTATCTAAGTGTTCTTTGTTGATGGTGTTGTGGTTTAGTGCATCGATTTTTGGGTCCAAACTTCACCACATGAAGAGGTATAACTCTTTGATTTTAATCATATCATCATGATTGGATTACACTGCTATATTCAAGATCTTGAGAAGTTTTGTTAAGTATACCAAAAGATATCAATGACAGAGTTCAAATCTGTATATCACTATCATCTCTCTAATCAGTATACTAGCGTGGGAGATTTTGCATTCTTTTGAGAATAACTTTTTGATGTTGCAGTTTTAATGTTAGTCTCACTGATGTCGACAAAATGAGAAACTGAAGAAATATCAAATCTAGAAGGTGCATAAATTGGGAAGCGTGTGTATGATTGGAAGTATTTGTGATTAGGTCCTATTCTTGGCTGACCTAATACATGATATGTGTTGAGAATATTAAATATACATTTCAGATGTTAGTTGGACCTATTTTAGATCCATGCTAACCTAAATTATTATACAAATTGTTTGTGTGAAAATATGATTTTGAATCTTGTGTGGTGCTGACAGAAGCTATTTTGGATTGTTTTGTTTATATCTAATTATGTTGACCTAATTGATGTGTGAAGATGTATTTGGGTATGCATATATAATATATTTTGGAATTGAAGTGTGTGAATATAGGTGAATGTTCGAGCATAAATGGCATATTAGATGCGAGTGGTGTTGTATGATGCAAACATGCAAATTCAGTGGTAGAAGTTTAGAATCAAAGCATAGTTGTTGTGCAACTACTAAGTGAAGTAGTACTTCATATTCAAAGCTTCAAAGGAACTAAAATACAACACAAGAAAGGTGCACTTTGCATCAGATCATACTTTGGCAGTGAGCCACATTTTTGTATTGTACTTAACTCTGGCTATGAGCCTTATAAGGACAATGTGTCCTATCAATGATCTATTGTAATATATTATATCCATATATAATATATTGTGAGCTAATCGTCACTATGATTTTTTCTATTTTGGGTTTTGCATGTAAAAATATTGGTGTTCATGTGTTTTGTGGATTTTTGGATGATTCATGCTTTCATTTCTTATCTCATTTAATATGATTTTGTGATTGAATTTATCATGTTAAATTTTTTATAGAATATTGATTCACCCCCCCTCTTAGTATTATGAATGTTCAAAAATTGGTATCAGACATTGGTTCCTTAAGAAAATCCTAACAACTTGAGGAAGATCTTGGAATTTTGAACACATGGCTGACAAGAAGTGTCTTGTTCCTTCCAAAAAAGTCTATAATTAAATATGTAGAATATAACTGCATGTTTCGCAAATAAGAACTTAAGGTTGCTCTTGAAGATCTTGATAGAGTTGAAACTGAGAACACAAGTTTAAAGGAAATCCAAGTAGAAGAAAGTGAATGCATCAAAAAATTGAGAGATCAAATCAAGAAGTTTAGAGAAATCTACATAGGGAATTCAATATATAGTTGAAGCAAGAAAATGAAGAGATCATTGGACTAAAAGTGCAAGTGGAAGAAAATAAGAGAATCAAGGATTGTATGAATACTAAGATAGGAAGAAAGGGTGATGAATGTACAAAGCTTGAACAAGAAGTGGTAAATCTTAGATCTGATTTGGAAAAGGCAAGGATACATGAGGAGAAATTAAAAATAAGTACTACAATTCTTGATGAATTACTTGTAATATATAAACCCTCTAAGGAAAAAGGTGGTTTGGGACTTGAAGAAGGACAAATTTCAAAGGAAAATCAGACATCTACCAAGGTTGATAGTCAAAATGAAATTCAAGGCAATATGAGACAACTTAGAAATCAAAGAAGCAATGCTAGAAAACCTCCTATAAAACAACCAAATGCTCAAAGGTACCCACCTTTCAATGGTATTTATTTTTCATGTGATATGGACATACAACAATAGAATGTAGGAGTAGAATGAATTAGAATGTTGGATTCTTCTCTAGACAATGTTTTGCACACAAGAAATTTGGACATAAAAGTATTGAGTGTAGAATTCAAATGATTAATCAATATAATACATGGAGAATGTTTCAATATTTCAATGGCTACTATTATACATGCAATGTATTTGGACATACGGCTAATGAGTGCAGATCAAGGATGAATAGAAGTCGGTTTGGATAGGAAAATTTGGTATGCTACTTTTGCAACAAACCTAGATATATTTCAAAATTTTGTAGAAGCAAAATTAGAAAAAATTCTAATCCAATAAAGAGGAATGAAGTTGTGAAGAAATTTGATCCTAGTAAGGTTAAGAAGGAAATGAAAAATATATGGAGAAAGAAAGACAAGTCTAAGAATATAGATGATTTAGGAACTAAAAATGCATCTATACCTACCTCTGATACAAACAATTCTTTTGGAAACTAAGCCCATGCCAAGGCTTAGGGGGAGGAATAACAAAAAATTTAAAATCCCCCTGAAATACAAGGTTTCAATTCATGACATGAAGATATATCTTGGAAAAGGAATTTTTGAAGCTATAGAAGAAAGTTGCTATATTGTTCTGAAGCATATATTGCTAACATATTTATTGATACAGGTCAAATCATGGAGTTAAAAATATATTTGAGAATAAAAATTCATTTGATGCCAAGGTAATTCAAGTTGAAGAAGAGGAAGTGGATTTGAGGCATCCTCCAAAAGTAAAACATCCAAACCCTAATCTTCATCAAAGTGAATTCAAGAGGTATTCTTCTTACAAAATTATTCTCCATATTTTTTATTTTAAATGCAATGGATGGTTTGAAGGTAGTAAATGTCTCAGATAGATTGTAAATTAAATTGAAGAGGCATTCTTCGAAAAATTTGTTGGAAGACTCGACAGGTGCATTTTATTGCACTCCCCTTAGAGTTTTCCCATTAAGGATATTTATGCATACATATATAGGAAAATAGAAGAGATGTCCTCTGTTGGATTGAGTATTTTGTGGACAATAATATCATCAAACTAGACTACAAAACCCTACTTAAAAATAAATTGGATGTATGGCAGAAATTTCCAATGTTTGAATTTGACAAGAAATACATTAGAATTATATTGAGCAAGATTCATGATCAATCTATTTGGATTGACATCACACACTCGATAACTAGGGAAGCAATAAGGAATGTGACTGATTTGTGGTCCTCCAAACTAGTTCCAAGGGGGAAGTTTGTCGATGACCAAAAATTAGTTGAAAAGATTGGTGCAACTCTCCAAGGAAAATAACTCATCCTATGTACATTTGGAAATCCAACTATTTGGTATGTCACAATTCTTATTGGACATAAAATTTTCTTTCCTAACAAAGGCTATACAGTCTCTACTATTGTTGCTCATATTGCACTTGAAATGTTTGAGAATGGTGTGGATTATGATCTTTGTGAGTTGCTTCGACAAAACTTGTTAAAGAACTTGAAAGAAATAAAAAATAATAAAAAGAATACATCCAAGTATGTTACTTTGATAGTTTTCCTACTTTTCTACTTCATGAAGGAGATACAGGTAATTGGAAAAGTGAATAAGAGAATAAGAGAATAAGAATACCAAAGAGTGTGGTGGAAAAATACTCTAGAGACATCATTTTCCTTGTCTCTATTGATTATTTTTACATGGAAGCAGTTGAGCCTAGACTTGTGTGCATTTCTAAGTTAGATTATGAAGTGACTATGGTGGAAGCTGATCATTATGAGAAAGTGATTCTAGGAAGCCCAAAGAACCCCAACAAATCAAGTTTAGAGGTCAGGTCTATGATTGGAGCCTCCGGTAGTTCAAGAAGAACCAACAAGTAAATAAAAAGTGTTGTTGTCAAGCAAGAGGCTACAAAACAAGAAGGAAGTCAATTTTATGTAAACCAACATGAGCATGAAAGCATAAGTACACAAGACTTGGATAAAACAATAAAAGATTTACAAGAGGTAATTATTGGTGCAAGAATTAATTCATTGGTATCCACTTTGGAAAATCTCAAGAGTATGGTTGATTCATTGAAAGCTCACATATCTGGACTAAAAGAACAAAAAGGAAATGAGTTAGATGTAAGGCCTACAAAGGGGAATTTAGAGGATATCAAAAAGAAATGTGCAGATGCAAATCATAGAGTCATGAAGGAATTGAAGGACGTTCTATATTGTGAAGAAGTACAAGAATTAATATCTTACAACCTAAATTGGTCTAATTGGACACAAAATACAAAGAATTAAATGAGTCAGAATAAAATTCGGATAAGCACTCAAGCAGATGTATATAATTTGGAAAATGATAGGGACAATCAAAAGTGGCCTTACATCATGCAACTATAGGATAATTTATTTACCTTACAGAATCAAAGAACATAGATAATCAAACAATATGTGACACTAAGAGATTTAGTAAAAATAAGCCACACTCCTATATCCAGTACCCTTGCTAGTGCTGGCAATCTATCAAAAATAAATTTGAGCCCCAACACTATGGAATAAGGTATAAAGTCTCTAAAAAAACTTGAATTACTATAAAGACTCTTGTACATGAAAAAGGTTCTTGGGAAGAAGGAAAAGATACCTGGTAGGATACTCTAAAGAATCTCAAGGGATCTTCATCTTCAGGTTGTTATGTATTATCCTTTTTTGATCAAAATTATCTTTTTTGGAAATGATGTATATATACATATATCCAAGGGAAATATACTGGACCCTTGCATGAACTTTTCCATTGATGTCAAAGGGAGAGAGATAGAGAGAAGAAAAACATTTTTTTCTTAATACATTTTGGATGATTGGAAAATAATTTTGGAAAATCAAGGTTAATTTTGAAAGGGAGAGTTTTGAATGTTGAAAGGGGGAGTTGAGCTTAGGAAGAAATATGTTTTGATTCATGATATGAAAAATGTTTTTTACATATATGTTTCCATCAATGACAGAGGGGGGGATTGTTGGAAGTTCGAAAGTATGTCAGTGTTGGTGCATCTTGGAAATATGAGCACAAATTATACATACATCGGTTGATTCAGTTGTCCCAATGTTTTCATTGATTTCAACATTGTGGGGAAGCATTTTGGTGTCATTTGTACAAATACTAACTATATTGGAAAGCTAATCTATCATAAATTTGTCTAAGTGTTCTTTGTTGATAGTGTTGTTGTTTAGTGCATCAATTTTTGGGTCCACACTTCACCACAAAAAGAGGTATAACTCTATGCTTTTAACCATATCATCATGATTGAATCATATTGCTATATTCAATATCTCGAGAAGTTTTGTGAAGTAATACCGAAAGATATCAATGATAGATTTCAACTTTGTATATCACTGTTATCTCTCTAATTAGTATACTAGCGTGGGAGATTTCACATTATTTTGAGGAGAATGCTTTGATGTTGTGCTTTTAAAGTTAGTCTCATTGATGTCAAAAAAATGAGAAATTGAAGAAATATTGAATCTAGAAGGTGTGTATATTGGGAAGCATGTGTATGATTGGAAGTATTTGTGATTAGGTCCTATTCTTGGCCAATCTAATACATGATATGGGTTGAGAAGATTAAATATACATTGTGGATGTTAGTTGGATCTATTTTAGCTCCATGTTGACCTGAATTATATATTATACAGATTGTTTAAGTGAAAAGTTGATTTTGAATATTGTGTGGTGCTGATAGAAGCTATTTTGGATTGGTTTGTTTACATCTAACTAAGCCAACCTAATTGATGTGTGCGGATGTATTTGGGTATACATATATAAGATATTTTGGAATTGAAGTGTGTGAATATAGGTGAATGCTTGAGCATAAATGACATATCAAATGTGAGTGGTGTTGTATGATGTGAACATGTGAGTTCAGTGGTAGAAGTTTAGAATCAAAGCAGAGTTTTTGTGTGTCTGCTAAGTAGAGCAATACTTCATATTCAGAGCTTCAAAGGAACTGAAATACAACAGAAGAAAGGTGCACTTTGCATTAGTTCATACTTTGGGAATGATCCAAATTTTTGTATTGTACTTAACTCTAGTTGTGAGCCTTATAAGGACAATGTGTCTTGGTAGTGAGCTCCTATAATATACTATATCCATATATAATGTATTGTGAGCTAATCCTCACCATGGATTTTGGACTTTCCACATAAAAATATTGGTGTTCATGTGTTTTGTGGGTGATCCATGCTTTCATTTCTTATCTTAGTTAATATGGTTTTGTGATGGAATTTTTTGTTTTTAAAAAGTTATAGAATATTGATTCACCCCCCTCTCAATATTCTAATTCTTCAACACTTTCAATGTATATCACTATTTCTAGATGTACGTTTGTGGCACATCTAGACCCTTTTTAGTGCACATGTGGACTTTCTAGGCCTCTATAGTGATTTGGTAGGAAGACAACAAAAGGAAGGTGGGAAATTTGAATTGTTAAGGGTTGGGGAAGAGTCATACCTTGGACTAGGTACTAGGAGAAGGGTAGATTACTTAGGAAGGGAATTACTATGCAAAAAACAATAGAATAAAAATATTTGCATGGTAGAATATCTTCAAAATAAAAACCAATGAAACTTTTTTCATATTTTAGAATAACAAACAAATATTAAATGCAAATTGCATAGTTAAAGTTTGTGCAATGATGAACACATGGATACAAGTGCATGGTATAAAACCCTCTAAATGAGAACCAGTGAAACCCTTTACATATTTTGTAGTAACAATCAAATATAAAAAATAAATTTGCAAAGTGAATTATTGTCAAATGAAGAATAGAATAATACGATTGCATGGAAAATATCTTCAAAATAAAAACCCTTAAAACCATTTTCATAATTCCGAAGAACAAAAAAATATTAAAGCCAAATTGTAGAGTTAAAGTTTGTACAATGATGAACACTCGAATAAAAGTGCATGGGAAAAACCCCATTAAATAAGAACCAATCAAACCCTTTCCATATTTTTTAGTAACAATCAAATATAAAAAGAAAATTGCAGAGTGAACTATTGTGCAATGAAGAATATAATAATACAATTACATGGAAAAATATATACAAAATGAAACCAATGAAATCATTTTCATATTTTGAAATAAAAAAAAAGATTAAAAGTAAATTACATAGTTAAATTTTGTGCAATGATGAGCACACAAATAGAAATGCATGGTAAAAAACCCTCAAAATGAGAAACAATCAAACCCTTTCTATATTTTGTAGTAACCGTCAAATAGAAAAAGGATTTTGTAGTGTGCATTATTGTGCAATGAAGAACACATTAATACAAGTGCATGAAATAATATATTTGAAATGAAAACTAGTGAAACCATTTTCATATTTTGGAATAACATACAATTAGTAAGAGAAAATTGTAGATTTAAATTTTGTGGAATGACGAACACATGAATATAAGTGCATAGCAAAAAATCTTTGCAATGAGAACCAGTCAAACCATTTCCATATTTCATTGTAACAATGAAATAAAAATAAAAACTATTTAAACCCTTATCATATTTGATGTCAAAACAATGAAACCCTTTTCATATTTCGTAGTAGGTAGCAAATATTAAAAGAAAAATGTAGAGTAAAATGTCGTGCAATGAAGAACAAAAGATTACGAGTGCATGGTAAACTAGACAAAATGAAATCCAGTGAAACCATCCAATATTTTGTAGTATCAATTTTTTTCAAAGAGAAATTTGCATAATGAAAGTATGTGCAACAAATAACAAAATGATATAAGTGCATGGTAGAATACCGTCAAAATGAGAGACAATGGTACAAGTTGAGTGAGGTTAAAAACCTTGCTTGGAAGAGAAAGGGAGCTTTTGAGAGTGCATAGCCAAACAATGAAGCATGTAGAGCTGAATAATGAATTGTGGAGAATCAAACCAATATGGATGCATAACCAAACAAACACTCCTGAATAAACACAAATAAAAGGAATGCCAATGAGTGGGATATGCAAGAATTTGGAGCATTGAATGAACCTTGATCTCTGATTTATGCACTTGATAAGTTGGAGGTTTCTTCCACAATGTGTCAAATTATGATATTTCTATTAGGATTCAACCGTGTAGTTTTTGAGTCAAACTCATCGACCCAAGATTCATGAGTAGTGGTTCACAAGAACCCATCTCTCATGATAATGAATGGTCCACTTACCACTCATTGCATCTAGGTGATGCTCATAGAGGTGAAGCATTGGTCTGTCCTAGGAGGTCATCCATCCCAGTACTGCTCCAGCTCAAGCGTGCTTAACCATGGAGTTTCCCCAAAGGTTAAACCCACTTAGCTTGCTACCCCATTTGTAAAACATTCAACAAGTGTTATGCCTTATGAACCATTCATTATAGAGCCCCTTTAGCTCATCAATTGATAAGTAGGAGGTTTCTTCCACAACGTGTCAAATTGTGATATTGCTATCAAGATTGAGCTGGAGTAATACTGGGATGGGTGACCTCCCAGGACAGACCAATGCTTCACCTCTGTGAGCATCACCTAGATGCAATGAGTGCTAAGTGGACCATTCATTATCATGAGATATGGGTTCTTGTGAACCACTACTCATGAATCTTGGGTCAATGAGTTTGACTTGAAAAATACATGGTTGAATCCTGATAGCAATATCATAATTTATGCACTTTTCAAGCCGAATAAATATGAAGGGACACATAAGACAAGTTGCTCAATGGATATAATCGAGGAGGTGGTGAGTGATTAATGTTCTCAACTGGTCTTTCAGGGTGGTGAAGTGGTCAAAAGCCACACATTCGTCTGACTCAATACACAGATTTTTATGCTGAAAAAGGAGGTGGATGGGCTCCATTGTTGGGTGGAGGCCAAAATGAACCCATAAGGAACACTATGGATGAGTTGACGCATGACAAGTGGCAAGGTGCTTGAAATTTTTTAAAAATAAAATTGACAAACACACAAGTGACAAGGTGACGTGGTGGACAATTTTTTTTTGGTCCACATAACACTCCACCTAGACCTCCAAACTTAGGGTGCCCTGCTATGAGCACCTCTCCCTAACTTCATTCATCCATGCCCAATCAATATATTTTTATTTTTAACAAAAGTTTTGAAAGGAATTTTAATGAAGTGCCATGCTTACCATTTAAGATATTGATGAAATCACACATCGTGTCTATGCTTAGCTCATTAACAAACCCACGACAGTCCCCTATTCTAAAGCCCTCACATGTATCTATTTGAAATATTGCTCCTGGCCCTCGCTGCCATTATATTTTCTCTCAAATAGTCCTCCAAAATGATGAAGTGAAGTCGAACACGAAGATAAACTCAGAAGTAAGAAGGGCACTATCAACAACCTCTGCAATTTTTAGATCATTTCAATTACTTTCAGGTATTTTTCTTGTTACCAGTTTTTCTCTGCATTTTCGATGGGAACCAATTTGATGAATATTAGAACCCATCTGTGAAAAAAAGGAGTTACTAAATTCTTACTTGTATTTGCATAGGCAGTCATGGATTTAATGTAAAATACCCAACAACAGTAGCAAAAAAAACAATGAAAATAATAGTACAACCTTCAGCCAAGGCATTGTTCAGATGTTCAAAGACCCTTCTCTTAAAACGAAGCCTAGAGAACCCCATTCAATGGCTAGAATTCATAGAAGAAGTCCATCCATCAGGGGAACAGATGAGAGGTTTTCCAAAATTCTTAGGATTTTCAAATAGGTACCTGATGCTGAAAAGGCCACCAGAGTCTTGTTGTTGAATATAGATCACAGATTGGTTAGGGATGTCTTGAACCTTGATGTAGAGATTGGTGTTAAATTGCAGTTTTTCAAGTGGGCTGCCAAAAAAAAGAATTTGGTGCATGATTGTTGCACTTATATGTCCCTCATTCATTGCTTGGCAGAAGCAGGATTGGTCGGTAAAATGTGGCAGACAATACTACAGATGGTGAAAAGTGAATGTAGGATTAATCCCAGTGTTTTGTTTGAACTTGTCAGAATTCTAGGAAAGGTTAAGATGGTGGAGAAGGCACGTGTCTTGTTTTATCGCATAAAGGTGTCAAGGTGCAAACCCAGTGTTTATGCTTATAATTGCCTTTTCAGTGTGTTAACAAGGGCTAATTGTCATGATAAAGTGCAAGAACTTTACAAAGAGATGTGCAGTGAAGGGAAATGTCTTCCTGATACAGTGACTTATACTATGCTTATTGCTAACTTTGGGAAACTCAGGCATGTGGATTCTGCAATTAATCTTTTCAAAGAAATGAGGGAGAATGGCCTGCAACCGAGTGCAAAGATATACACTAGTCTGATGGGGACTTTGTTTAAGTCAAGTCGATATGGGGAGACCTTGAAGTTGTTTCAAGAGATGAGGGAGAAATGTTTCCCCCCGAATGTGTTTACATACACTAAGGTTATCAACGAGCTTGGAAAAGCTGGAAGGGTTCAAGAGGCTCTCAGAATGTTTCAAGATATGCAGAAGGATGGTTGTTCTCCTGATGTAGTTTTGTTCAATAAGCTAATTGACATTTTGGGGAATACAGGGAAACTTGATAGTGTTTTATTTTTTTAAAGCTTTTTGGTGAGATGGAAAGTCTTGGATGCACTCCTACTGTGGTGATGTATAATAGTGCTATGGAAGCCCTTTTCAAAGCTAAAAATGCATCTGGTGCCTTCAAGTGGTTTGAGAAAATGAAGGAGAAAGGCATTCTTCCAAGTCCATTCACATATTCGATTTTGATTGCTAGTTTATGCAAGACAAATAAACTAGAAAAGGAATTAATGCTTCTTGAAGAGATGGATGAGAAAGGTTTTCCACCTTTCCCAACTACCTATTGTAGTCTGATTGATGCTCTTTGAAATGCACACAGATATGATGCAGCTGTGGAATTGTTCAAGGAGCTAATAGAAAATGGCAATACTTCTAGCTCTAGGGTTTATGCTGTGATGATTAAGCACCTTGGGAAAGAAAACCGTATTGATGCAGCCCTTGATCTGTTTGAAGAAATGCAACAGCGAGGCTGCATCCTTGACTTGTATTCATACAATGCATTAATGTATGGCCTGGTCAGGGCAGGCAGGGTTGATGAAGCTCATAGTTGGCTTAAGAAAATGCAAGATAAAGGATGTAAGCCTGCTTTAAATAGCCATAATATAGTTTTACATGGTTTGTCTAAGGTAGTGGGGCCAACAAAGGCTTTAGGATGTTATAGAAAATGAAAACCTCAAGGATTCAGCCAAATGCAGTATCTTATAACACAGTTCTTTGTCTGCTTAGCAATGCAGGCATGTTTGAGGAGGCAGTCAAATTAATGAAAGAGATGAGTTCTAAAGGATTTTACTATGATCTAATTACATATTCATCAATACTGGAAGCAGTGGGTAGGGTAGATGAGTGCAAACCCTTTATTAATTAATAATATATCATTGCTCTTTCTATATTCTCAAATGATATTTGTTCTTGTATTCCTATTTTAAATTTTTGAGCTGGATGGGGCAATTCATTCTGTTTACATTTGTTCATGCTTCAATGTTTTTGTTTTTGTTTTTCCATTCCTTAAAAAATTATTGCGTATATTAGTCAATTAAATGGATAGATGATCTATTCATACCCACCCACCTATTGAATCAATTAAATTATTGTATAGCTATTCATTTGTGATTTCATTACAGCTAGAGGATTTGAGTAATTGTATAGATGGTTCCCTCTGGGAACTTTCATTTGAATTTAACGTCTATCCACTGCAACTCTGCTAACTAACATTTGACTATCTCAAACTTGGACTTGTACCTTGGTTAGACCAGGTGACATAATCAAATTTTATCCTATTACGAACAAGTTTGTTAGGAAGAGCACAAGTGACTTTATATATTTTTATGGGAATGGTGATGGGCAGCAACCCCTATCTGCTTATGAAATTTATTCCTTGTGAGGTTGATTGTTGAAGATTATGATATTTTTCATTTATCCAATTCCCTGCAAGATAGACAACAAATGGCCTTCTTTGGTTGTTGAATGATTGTGAATGTTTATCATTCATTATTTCTTTATATATCCTTGCTTTATATATTTTCAATTGTGTTTTTAGAGAATCTCTCTATTTCTCAGCCAAGTTCAAATGAGTTTTTAAACTTGGTATGTCCAATTAAGATTGTTGGTACTTGATTGTTTCCCCTTTAGATTTGTGAAGACAACGTCTACCTGGACCTTCATGACCTCTTCCTGTCAAGTTCTTAGTTTTAGGTATCATGATTTTATTGTTGCAGGCTAGAATCTGAAGGCTGAAAATTTAGGTGCAATGTTAGTTCCCCAAAACTATAGTCATCTCTACTTTACTTCTTGTCCTAGTTTATTAGAGTGCTTTATAGAATCTTGGAACCTAATGGAATTGCATAAGAACCTAAACTATTATTGGGAAAACACTCAAGGACATCAGCCCTGTGTCTGAGAAACATCCTCTTGCCTTTGAGAAGGTTTGAAAGTACATGCATCATTGTAATTGGTAGGATTTAGTCTCTTTAGGTAAGTCATCCCGAGGCTTCCTTGATCTAAGAGGATTATTAAATAAGAACAAAAGTGCATTGTGCAAAATGATTATCAAGTTTATAAGCTTGTCAAGAGTCTAGTAACTTGCCACCCTTTCTTCCATTATTCACCTACCAGATCAAGGTCTTTTCTATCAGGAATTTTCCACACAGAATGTGCTTCCATATGTATCTGGCCTTTTGTTTTTATGACACCTCAACATTTAAATAGAAGAAGATACTACCAATAAGACCTTGCCTTCAAATCCCAGTCTCCAGTTTTGTCTCCTACAACCATCTTAGAAAAATGAAGTGGTTTGAAATCCATGCCTCAGTTCTCTCTGGTTTGCATCCTTTCCTGTAGGATGCTAGGTTAGTTTTGTGTATTTTTCTCAGGCCTTCCCAAATAAATCTTTTTAATATGCCTTTTGACTCTCAAGTAATACAAAGCTGCACTTTTAAGAACAACAAAGAGAAATTGTAAACAGATAAGCTTTCTTTGATTAACTGTTGTCTTCTTCCCAAAGAAATATGCCTGCTATTCAAATAATCTGCCTTGCTATGGAATATGTCCATCAGACATTTCCAGTCTCATCTTTTCAAGCATCTTTCTATTCTAGGAGCTCAAAAACACTTTATTGGAAAATTTCCCTTCTGCATGTCTAGCGATTTGTGGAATGCACAAAATAATCTTGGGCTGCTATTCTGAATGAACACATTAGGTTTTTCTTTATCCACTTCTTTTTCTAGCGGCAAATTTTTTTTATTAGATCCTTTTTAGGATCTTAGTATTCTTTACTTTAGCTCTGCCTAAAAGGAAGGGGTTGATCACAAATTGTGGATGGGAAAGCTTTCATGCAAAATTGCATGGAAATGGATATGATATTAATATGGATATGACAAGTTTTCAAGATCCCCAGATACAAATATGGCTAGATACTGAAATTATAAAAATATACATATATTCAAATATTTGTACAAAATATTACATGGGGATGTTTTCCCCCCTACAAGTGTTCCGTTCCCCTTTGGCATCCTTGGGATGGTAGGAGATGTCCTTTGTCACTAGGGAAACCGGGTATGTCTTCTTGGGATGTTTGAGATGTCTTTTGACTTTCTCAGGTATGATTAGACATCCCTGATGGCCATCAGAGTTTATAACTTCAAAGTAACAAAAAGGTGTGTGCAGGCTCACAAGTGCCCCCACAACCCTTATGCTACCTTAAACATCCTTGTACCTAAACTGCTGCCCAAAAACATTTCTTGCCACTATCATTTCTGAACTTCTCAGCCGAAGAAGAGGAAGGAAAAAAGAAGATTTGTAGTGATTTTCACCATTGAGGATAATTTTCATATATTGAAAGTTAAGCCAAAGTCACCATGGCTGAAAGTATGTGCTATTTTTTAGTTTTTTTTTCTTTTCTTGATTTTATCAAAGATCTCAGGGATTCTTTTTGCTGTTTCTTTTATTGAGTTGGCTGAAAATAAATGTTGTTATCTAACTATGCTTCATTTGGGCTATTAATATCAAAAGAGCCCTTTGGTTTAAGTTACTTTGTATGCCAAGTTGTGATTCATCCAATGGAATCCCAACCAATTGTGACTGCACCTCCTCCTGGTCAATTTCTTTGGCTTCTTTAGGATCAACATCTCAATGTGTGAATGGATTCAGTCAATACTCAGGAGTCTATCCATCTTGAAGTTACAAGGCACTATGAATGGCAACTAGATTCTCCACTTGTTTGGAGGGAAGCTTAGTCCTCTTGACCGGGTGGATGGAGTTGTAAGTAGACCATATGAGCCTTCATGGCACATGCCATTTTTTATAATTTTATCACTTTTAATTGTCTTCCAAACCCTTCAGAAAACACTTAACTTTTATACATTTATATTCAAGCATTTTCAACTTTCAATGATATTTTTTTTCTTGATTTTCATAGACTTGGCCAAGTCTACCTGTCAGGACTTGTCAAGTCTTATAACTGTGATTAGAACCTCCCCCCTTCACGTACTAGCAATAGACAACATATTGGAATACTCCCACATAGATTGTAAAGCTACACCTCTAGATTTAGCCTCACTTTCACTGACCATCCTAGCCACTTCAATCCTCTATTCCAAAGTTATTTTCTGACAAGCCCTAATCTCATTTCCAATAAAACCTAATAAATGGTGCCCAATCATACTGTAACTCTCATGAGAATCAGTTTTACATAAATGATAGCCAATATTTACTCTGCCTTTGAAATTTTTGACTTATTATTGTCCAAATTGGAGACATATCGCAACAAAGATTTCATGGGTTTGAATGGGCCTTTTGCATATATATTGACGATGGTTGAAGGGCATGCGAAAGGGTTTGGTACAATACTTGTATCTTTAGAAGAATCCCAACACCTTACCCTCCCTAATCTTATATTCATCACTGCTGCTCATTTTGATTTGCAAAGAAATTTGTGATAGCAAATTGAAAATAAAATATAAAAAATTCCCTTAAGATCTTTAGCAAAAAAAAGAAAGAAAACAAACTAAAAAAAATACCTATTTTAAGCCATAGTGATTGTGGCTTACATTGGAAGGAATGAAAATGATCCTCAATGTTGAAAATGACTGCAAATCTTCTTTTTTCCTTCCTTTTCTCCAGTTGAATAAATCATAAATGCTACTGGCAAGAAATGTTTTTAGGCAGTGAGTTTAAGTGTAAGGGTGTTTAGAGTTGCTTACACACAGTGGAAGGTCTTGTGGCCCCCGCACAACCCTTCTAAAATCTTATTATTTTGAATTTGATTTTTAAATTGGAAGTTTTAATGTTTGTTTTCGTTTTAAAAATCCTTAAACGTTAGGAATGTTTGAGTATCCTCAAGATGTTTCAGGGACTTTCGATACTTGGGACATATTTCCAATATGGATATTGTCCCATGGATAATTTTCTCCCATGGATGTTGTCCCAAGGATTTATCCCTGGCTTCTTTAGTGACAGTGGATGGCTTGGAGATGTCCCTTGCCATCCCACTACCCTTGGGATGGTGGAGGAGACAGGGATGCTGGTAAAGGTAGGGGAAGTGTTTCAATGTAAACCTATCTCACATGTCTCCTAGAAGCATCTAAAAATTTGGTACGGTTCCTTTAGAAGTTGCTTAAACATGTCATATAAAATTACATCCCCAGTTGTCCTACTATCTTGGGGATGGTGGGGGAAATGGAGACACCGGTTTTGAGGTGAGAGTAGGACACATTGCCATATAACTATCTTATATGTCTCCCAGAAGCATCTCTAAAAAATAGGGAAAATTTCTTTAGAAGTAAACATGCCATATAAATTACTTCTAATTTTTTCGTCCAATTCTAGTAATTGGTTGAAAAAATAAACTAAAGACCTTCAAGATGATCCTTAGTGAATTGTTGAAAAACTATATTACATAATGATTCTAGTGCAAAAAAACACCAAATCCAGGAAAAAGTAAATATAAAATAATAATCTGATTTATTAGGAAAGGAGAATACAATAACATTGATACAGGATACTGATCAGTAGTTTAATCAAATTTGTTGATTGAGTATTTAGCTATTAATCATGCTTCCTAGACTCAAGAGATAGCCAACAAAGCATTCCTACTCCGTCTTTGTCTTTCATGACAATCAGAACACTATTTTTTTAATAGTTTTCCATCATTACTACCAAGTAATTGTGAATAGCATCTAGCTATTATTGACTAATTTTTCAACCTTGTTTCTCATTAATCTTGAACATATTGAACTTTTTGGCTGTTTTACAATTATGTCTTACACTACTGAAAATCACTTGTCCACCTGGTTTTGAGGATTTATATTCTTATGTGTGGGTAGGTATAAATCCTCATGCCAATTTCTTCCTTAGGCTTTTAAGCACCCTCACTGGAATCAAACTATTTTTCTTGTATTGGTTCTTCTCTATGTTACTAGATCTGCCCATTTCCACCCTGGATCTGGGTCTCATAAGTACCGGATCTTGATTCTGATTTGGTGTGGTTTTTGGTCTTGGCAAGGTGTGGAAATGTGACTATGGGTTTGTCCTGATGAGCTCGGGTTCCAATAGTACCAACATGGAACCCATGTTTTTTGATTGAAATTTGCATCTTCTTTTTTTCTTTCACTTTTGTAATAATTTTCTGTATAGTTAGTAGACTTGGCACGTTTTTTATTATTTTTGGCAAGTACTTAGTATGTAGTGAGTCTGAGCCCTTGACTCATGCTGCGTATGATACCCATGGATTAAGCACTCCAAAAACATAGTTTTCTTGGCTTTATAAGCATTTTTTTTGCTTTATATGTGGCTTGGGATCGAGGGTCCAATCTCAACAGATAGGGAAGAGCTTCAAAACACAAAGATGTCAAAACTTAAAACTAAAATTAATTTTAAACTATGTTGTATCATTACTCTGCTCAAATATTTAGGTGGCAAACTATGTTTCATTAAAGTTATTAATGATTAATATTACATAATCTATAAAATTAATAGTTCTTCATTTATGATTTTATATAGTAATTTCTCTAATATTGTATAAGGCTTATAAATTTTTTTGTAAATTAAAAATATTGGGAAATATTTATATTGGCTCTAATATTCTTATTCTTAGATTACAAATATGTATATATATTTGTGATTTTTGTATCTTTTATGTATATACAAACCCAAAGTGAATCCAACCTCAAAATTTTTTTGTTGGATCCATAAATCGAATCCAAGATCTAAACCAGGATCAAAACCAGAATTGACAACTTAAGAACTTCTTGTTAATATCCATTTTTGCACTCAACAACAATGGCTCTAATGGAGATGGCACTACTGACCCTACATGGAGGGGAATGTTGTTCCCTATCAAGGTTTTTATAGATGATCTGATGCATTTCAAATACTACTGATTTTCTATTGCTACAATTGTAAAGACATTTTCATTCTTTTTTCTCTTTTAGTTCTCGCTCCAATCTTTTTGTTTGTTTTGCTAATTCTTCCTTCATAGTTTTCCATTAAATTGCTAATCTTCTCAAGAATTAGTTATATCCTTTCAATTGTTGTAGGTCACAATAGCATTACTTTGAATCTGTCCTATACAAAGATTAATTATGATTAGTTGTCTTTTCTAGTTGTTGTAGATTTCCTTTGTAATATCTATGATTAGATATTGTTTGCTTGGAACTCTGGAAATCCTAGCGTAATTTATATTGGTTGAACTGATGATACTTTATCCAAAAAATCATTTAAAAACATAACGAATTCCTCATCTGTGGGGTTCATACCTAACTCTGCAATGATTACCAAGAACACTAACTTTTCTAGTCTTTCTTGATCAATTCTCACCTCTGCGAGTTCTATTAATAGTTTTCAAATTTTAAGTAAATTGAGGGTTTTCCCTCTCCATAGATGTACTTTTAATTTTTCTACCAAGAGTGAAGTGTAAGCTCTAAACAAGGAGCTACTCTTTGTAGGTTATCACAACGACTTGATTCATTGAAGAATAATTGCACTAGACAATCCAAGTCCAGAGTAATTGCAAGCTTTTGTGCAGAAACTAGCATTTCACAGGTGATATGTTCTTGCATCTAGGATACATTTTCTCTGTCCACAACATTTAGAGAACAGAATGTGGGTGGAAAATATTCCATCTTCAAAGTATAGGAGATGCCCTGGGGATGTCAATTCCCTGCATTGGCCGGGTAATGTCTAAAATCCACTAGTAGTGGTCTAGATGTGCCTCAATTAAAGCAGAAAAAATAAAAGACTACAAAACTATTTTTGTTATTTTATTCTCAATGGTTGGGTCCGACTGGATGTTCACTATGGTCATCTACATTACCCATTTTTGTTGTTTGTATTGAATGCAACAAAGTATTATCTGGTAGTATACATGCAAGTAAATAATGCTTTGTTTGGCATTATTTTTTATTTTTTGATAAACAGATAAGTGTTTCCATGCCTTTAAGCATCCTTGATGATAGCGATGCTAGATTTAAAAAAAAAAATAGTCTTTAAGGCTTGCATCCTGTATTTTATCCCATAAAATTTGTGGATCTCTCAAGCTATCCTCCAGATTACTTCCCCAAGTCCTGCAAACTTGTGAAACATCTAGAAGAACATTTATAATTATCCTCTCTTCTTGAAGTTGGCACCTAATAGGTCTATAAATTACACATTGAGGTTGCAATGATCAGAGTCTATATCCTTGATTTAGTTTTGGAATCCTATGGGTTGAAACACTCAATATTAAGAACTTGCAGACTGAGATCCTTGTTTAGGAAGGAACATTGAAGAATGAAGTGGTTACTGAAAAGAATCCACTTAGATGTAGATAGACAAGTAGAGTTCATGGGTACAAGTAGTTGAGAAAAGAGAAGGCCCCCTTCCTACTGTTGGTCTTTGCTATATTTATGAAAGTCAAAGAGCTAGTCAATCTTAGATTTGTGAGATATTTCATTGATTAAAGCATGCGTGACAATTATTCCAATTTGATTTTCTTTACATACTATATTCATTGCCTAATGGTTGTTTAGGGCCTTGGGGAACAAGAAAGGCTAATCTCTCTTGTTACCAAGCCTTGGAGAAGTATCTCACTAGTTCCAAATGAAAAGAACTTAAAAGAGATCCCTAGTTGTAGCAGGTGAAAATATAGTCTTTGGGTAGTCATTTGTAATTGATAACGAACCCTAGATTTATTTTTTTCTTTGTGGTTGCATATTGGAATACAACAAGCTTATTGGAGCACCAAGAGACTGATAAGCTCTAATGAGTATTGGGGGTCTCTTTGTTGCATATTTTAATACAACAAGCTTACTGGAGTAGGGGATGAAGAAACAAGGGAACCAATTATAGAGAACTTCTCTCTCCTAGTCTAAGGGAATGCCACGGGAATAACAAAAACATTTAGGAAATATTTGTCTCACAACACTGGTATAGAAGAGCATCACGTAAATTGAATGTTGCAGTCTTGTTGGCAACACTTTATTTTGCATTGGTGTTTCTAGATAGTAGCATTTATACAAGCAAAGCATACTGGGATCTCCTCTAATGTTATATCATTGTGCTAGTAATGAATCACAAAATGCTCCTCTCTAGGATTATGCACACATGCATTCTTGTGAACAATCATGCATGCACATGCATGCTCCATAGGCATTTTACACATGCCATTTTATATATACTCTGAGCTATTACCTAATAATTTAAGCTATAGATTATCATAGAAAGAAATTTCATCTAATTCTTTATCTAATCATTGTAGGATGATTTTAAACATGTTACACCACATGGATATTTTATTGGCCTCTAAGCTTTGAAGTTTGAACTTTGGGTCACCTTTTTTTGGATAATTTTTGAGGTACTGAACAAGAACTTGAGTGAACTAGTGGCCATGTTGGATGGCTACAAGTTGTTGATTGGACACAAGGGGTATCTATAATATCCTAGTTGGCTAGTGGACAACTCATGGATGGGAAACATAGGCTCGGTGGTCAAACATAAAAGCTATGAAGACATTTCTAGTTGATTCCCATCTTTGATCTCTAACCTAAGAAGGAAATGTGTCCCTAATGTTCCAGAAAGTACTCATGTAATAAGGAATTATAGTGGTATAGTATGATTTTCTTTGGGAATGATGAGATGTTATATAATACAAAACTTGATCTTGGTTATTAAGATGTATCAAAGCTTGAAAGAGGCATCTTCTAGTATTCTGAATTGCATTGGGCTTCAACCTTTTAGCTAGGAAACACTTTATGAACCTCTTTTGTTCGATGCCTATAACAATGACATTATTATGTAGTGGGCTGAACCTAGCATACCACTTTTGGGGTTAATGGGCCACCCCACCATTTAGGGTAGTGGGTCCACCATCCTTCTTTTTCTCAATGTATCAAAGGTCATTTGGTTGGACTTGGTATAAGTGCAATGAATAGGTTGTGTCAAAACCTATTAAGAGGTTTGTTCCCATCAAGGGTAGGTTATTTTTTCAAAATGAACTTGTCATGGAAAAATCTACATGTCTCTATTTGGTCCAAGGGTTGCCCATACTTTCTTGGGGACCTTTGTAGCTTAGTTAACATTCACATCTCTATTTGGTCCAAGGGTTGCCCATACTTCCTTGGGGACCTTTGTGGCTTAGTTAACATTCACATCCTCTTTGGAAAGTTCTCTCCTCTATAGTATAAAATTTGCGACAAGGAAAAACTTGGTAGATCCAATTTTGACTTGGACTTGGTGACTCAACAAAAACTAAGTAATTTAAAAATAATAATTAAATTCATTAACTCGACAAGTCTCTTAAAAAACTTGGCAAAACTCAACTAGGTGAGTTTATAGGCAATTTCTTTGGTTGCAAAAGCATCTCACAAGTTTTTCTTTGTAATTTTTGAGCTATGCTCTCCTTTGCATGAATTATATGATATAAGTTTTAACAAATGCTAGATGTATATCTCTTTCAAGAAATCACTAATTTAGGTTTTAACGTTTAAAAATTTTCAAATTTTTTTAGTTGGAACAATTTTTGTTTTTAGTTATATTTAGGTTTCAAATTTAAAATCAATTTGGTTCAATATATAACATTCCTATTAGTCCTGTTGTCATTGGTGGTAATGTGCTAAGGCTAGGCAACATAGAGTCCATTAACCAAACAATTGAATATCCATCCATATATGAAATACATTTATGAATATGAGGAGTAGTAGGATTGCGATGCAAAAGTGCATGCAATTTTCTCACAAGAGCATTCCTTAGAAGCATTTGATCAAATGCTAGATCTCTATAGTTTTTGCGTACTCGTTTAATTTTAGATTCCATTGGAACTCTAGCTTGGTATTTTTGTTGTATTTGTTACAAGAATTTGTTTGGTTGTGTTCATAACAAAATGTAAAATTGGGATGTTCTCAGATC
This sequence comes from Sequoiadendron giganteum, assembly GCA_007115665.2. NCBI lineage: Eukaryota > Viridiplantae > Streptophyta > Pinopsida > Cupressales > Cupressaceae > Sequoiadendron > Sequoiadendron giganteum. Next base: position 535,492,399 of record CM021109.1, read on the forward strand.
TTGTTCTTTGGTCTAGAGATCAACAATCTAGTTATGTTGTTCCAAGTCTAGAGAGAAATCCCCTTCTCTAATGTATTTGTTATGGATTGAATTAGTTTTCCTTAAGGTTCTTTGGACTTTGCAAGAAGTGTTGATGATGATACTTTTTTTTTTTGGAGATAATACAATTATTCATTTGCTCTACAATCTTATCCTTTTAGGGGATTTCAATGACCATGCTAGGAATGAACAAATTCTTATGCATAATATGGATAGAGATGAGATTTGCCTAAATGTACTCAACTTGGAGGAGTTTGAGCTCAAAAAATTTAGAGAATGGTTCTTCCTCTGCCAAATAAAGGTATCTTTGTTGATTGGTTGGCTCGGTAGCTGTTCACTTCATATTAGTCTTCTTCATTTTATTAGTTCTGACCAATAAATATTTGTCCATAAGGGGATGCTGATATGATTGTTTGTATTTTCAGTATCTCTTTTCCTCAAATTATAACCACTTCTGTGATTAATTGTTTTTGCTTATCATTAAACTTTAGGTTTTACTCTTTCGTCCCCTCCATTATCATTTTCTTCTATACTTTGCTCCTTCAAATGATTCTTATAGTTTGAAAAGCTTCTTACCATGTTTAAGCTTATACAATCCATTAGATTGGCATTTCTAGTTCTTTTCCATGAATGAATGATCAGTATAGATCATGAAACTCTCAGAGAACTCTAGCAAGTGTACATCTATCATCCCAATATAATTGTAGCTTTTAGGAATGCCGATGGTTAATTACACAGTAATTAAAAAGTGTTAGTGTGAAATATTCTACACTAATATTAAATTAAAATGTGAGGAGAAATGATTTCTCAAAAAAGCTAGTTATTAAAATGATGACTTGATTTATAATATACTCCTATATAGTTAAAAATCGCCCCTCTCTTCGAAATCTTAACCTCTTAGATTTAGTAAACTCGAGTATTAAAATACATTCAGAGTAGAAAGTAATATGTTGTATGAGTTCCTTCAATAAATAACAATCTTTTGACTAACTCTCCCAAGATATATGTACCATTTTCCACAAAAAGCTGCCCTACAAAGTCACTCTTCTTGATATTGCGGTTTACAAGCATTTCAAGTGAATTCCTAATATGATTGGCTATAGGAATATGCCTTGGAATAATCATTAATGATGTTAAGATGTTTTGAATTCAAATATTGATAATGTTATGAACTATAGATCTAAATATTACTATGTTTTAGCTATGATGTATTCTGTAATAAGCCCAACTCAGATACAAACCAGAATTCGCCTAGAATTTTATATGTTCAATGGTTAGTATGATATTTTTGCACTCAAACCCAAATTCAAATGATACTATAAAGCACCATACACAACCAATAATCACACGACAATAAGGATAGATCACTTTATGCTCAAATCGGAACACAAGCAATGACAGAGTTCAGAAAATCACTACGAATTTGTTGCATATATAATAGTTGAAATGAATCCAACAAATTGATGTCTGTCCTGTAATTCTGAGCTATACTACATGTTACACTAAGCATTCCAAATCATACATTGTTTGATAGTGAAGGTGAACAATAATATGATGTTTGCAAGCTACAAGAAATCTGAGATGACAAGCTTATGCATGACTTTGTTCAACTTGGCCTCCTCACAGGAATGAGAAGACCCAGATAATGCTAATGGCTTGCAACTTCCATCACGGTTTTATCGTGTGATGCTTAATGTGAGCTTGAGTGATTGTTGAGAGCCTTGTTCCTTACGAGTCGCTTCCTCCATGTCTCCCCTGCGGATGGTAGATGTTGTCGCTTCTGCTAATGGAAAGTGATGGAGGGGTGTGAAGTGCTGGTGTGGCGAGATCCAAGGGCTCCACCACACGCCCAATTGTATCCTCCTCGCAGTAGTATATTGAGCTTCTGAACGTGCAATGTGAAGGGGGTGTTATGTAGAATTATGATATCGAAGGAATGTAGACACACAGTTGCAAGGAAGGGGGCTATGTTCCTCACCTTGGTGCTTTGCTTCTAGGATTTTCACCTTGGTGACATAATTTTGGTCTCAAACTGTGCACTACCTCCTTGAACCCAACAACTCTCTATAAATATGAATGATAGTAGCGCCTTCCAAAAGGTCAGCCCAGATCTAGACTAAATTTAAATATTATTTATTCAATAATTTAAATTTATATTTGATATTACTATTATTAAAATATTAAATGCAAATAATAGTGTTTAAAGACCCTATTGTGTTTTCCCTCCAAAATTCAAATCACGTAATTGATACATGTCATTAGTAATATCATTTTTTAGTGATTATTATTGTTTTGTAGGCCTAAACTTAGGAATTTCTCAAAATGGGACATTACAATTGGTATCAGAGCTTTGATCTTGTCAGCCTGATGATAAAAAAGAAAAGAAAAAGTATATGCCTTGGAATTTTAGACCAAGGCTATGAAACCTACGTGTTCTTCCAGTTACAAGTTATTAGCTTGTAAGATTCCCAATGAAGGAACACTCACTCATTCTCTAACAACTCAATAGAGTTGATGATAAAATCTAATGATATAACTTGACTTTCATTTCTCAAATATAAATCCACATGTTGCCATCACTAGTTGTCACTGAAACTTAAGCATAACTAAGATGCAAAGATGGATTTAGGTTATCTTACTTCCAAATTTAAAGATATAAGTGGACATAGATATCATGTTGACCTAGGATTGTCAGCCTCTTAAAAGTCAACCAATCACACTAATTCCCTCAAAGTAATGATTGCATTATCACAAAAACCACAATTTCTAGGTGTTGCATTTTTCCTTAGATAGTGACATTGTTGAAAGCATAGAAAGCATGATCTACAACTGTATAGTTATCATGTCTAAGTCCACATGAATATTCCAAGACAATCTACAATGATTTATTTAGAATATAGGTCTTACACATAACACCGAATTTGAAACATCATAAAGTGAATTACTATCAACATGCTAGGTTTTGGAGTTGGGAATAATAAGACATCTAAATCTAAATTCAATCAAATTTTGATATGCCAAAATTTTTTTTGTGAAAGAATGTAATGAAGACAATTCTCAATTCTTTAGGAACATACAAATTTTTGTTGTAAATCAAATAACAGATTTTGACTCTTAGAGAGATCTTAAGAGAAATTTTGGAAAGAAACATTGACACTATAATTTGAGGTTTTTATTGTAGGATATATTCACCAAGCTTTATTGAGGCAAGAAAACAATTGTTCTAATAAAGAGTAATTTGTTCTATTCATTTTAAACAAGATCATAATGTACAATCAAGTCCATACCACATATGATCTATCCCACACTCATTGGAACACTGGATATACATGGATCTACCTTGTAACCTACAAAATTGATCTAGTGAACTATCTTGTGAACCAAATTCACTTCTATTTTTAATAACTAGAGTAGATCATTTCATCCAAGGGTCTTCTTCTCCTAAGTCCCTTTTCTTGATTAGAGTAGCTCTACATTCATGATTAACAAGGACATCTATATTAGGCATGCATGTATCTTAGATAAATTCGATACAAATCAAGGTGCACCCGAATTCGTTACATAAGCATATTTTAGGTTACATTGTGGGCCCATAACCCACAAATCCTAGGATCATTTTTTCCTCTTAAACTTTGAAAAAAATGATGTTTAAATGAACCAGGTGGAATAAAACAATCCCTTTCTAGGATATGAAAATCATCTTAGTGTCAAACATGGGGATATGTCAAATTTTTACAAGAGGAGTGACAACCTCCAATTGATATGGAAGTTGAACAAGAACTAGATATTAGTGTGAACTTATAAATTTAAGTTCTTCTATGAAGTATTTGTGGGTGATAACTATTTTCTATGAATTCTAATAATTTTGTACATCTTTTATTTTATTGTACTTGTTATTGGACATGATCAATCCAATAATTTTGTACTTGAGTATTATCTAGGAAATATATACTTAGAAGGTTATAACATGTCATTAATTACCTATGAGTCTATGACAAGGTGGTATATGTTGAAAGATGTTTTGACTAGGTTAAGTGTTGCAAACACCTTGTAAGCTATTTTATATTACATCCTCATTAGTTTCAAACTTGCCTTAAAACTTGGCTTTGAATGCTTGTGCAAAATGAAATATAATTTAAGGGAAATTGTGTACTTGTTTCCATTTGATTGTTTAGGGAAAGAGGATATGACTTGTGGTAAATGACACCTAGATCCTTTTACTCAAATGCAAAATTGGCTTTGCATAGAGGAGTGGGACTTTGATATTCATAATACTCCCATAATTCATCATGATGAAGGCTGCAACATTTTTCTATCATTTTGGATTTCAACAAGGGTAACCAAGTGTTTGCATTCATTGGCTAAGATTTTTGTGGTAATAAAATGAGATAAAACTTGTTTTAAATAGTAGGTCTTGCCAATTTCCAACTCGTAGTTTTGTTGTTGAGAGTTATTGGAAAATAGTAGTACATGAGCCAGAAGAATATAGGACAATAAATTTTCCTCATACTTTAGAGGATGGTATTAACCTTATTGGTAGTTAAGTTGAGGCAAGTATACTAACAAATACTCTCCAGGGTCATCATTGTAGAAATAAAGTCAAACATAAGCAAGACAATTGCCACTAACTCTAGAGTTTTCAATTCCTAATTATATCAGAGTATCATGAAAGCAACTAATTACATCACAAAAAGGAGCAATGTCTACAAATTACAAATCTACAAGGTTGATTTGGGATCTTGGTAATTTTAGGAGAATCTTAGCTTGTGATTGCTTGAGGACAAGCAATCTTGGGTAGGGCGGACTGTAATGTCTCATTTGATTCCCAAATGTTTACAGCCCATGTTTCAAAAGAAATCAATAAAGACAATTAGCCGATAGGCTACATATAGTGTGAGGTTTCGGCCTGAAACTTGTCTCACGCCGACAAACTACAAAAAATTCCCACAAAACAGGTAATGGTTTAAGTGAAATGGGAAACTCAATGGCAGATTATCTATGCATTAAATTATATTGAATGTTGTGCAATATGATAAATGCAGAGTATCGTTCTTCCTAGATTTTGTTCACTGGTGGGAATCCTACTTTGTAGATTTGATTGATACGATATGTCACACATTATCTCAGTTCAAATGCTAGAGATCAATGTCCCTTCAATTAGATAAAATCATACGAACTACCTGATATGGTTTGAACTATCATAAATTTGCTTTGCTTCTAAGAAACCCGAAAGTGAGAACGTGGAAGACCATTAAAGAAGTGCATTTGTTATCTGTCAAGATCAAAGACAAAGTCAATGTGATACAACTTCCATGTCTATCAATTTCTTGCATGCAGATGAAAGAAAAAACGTTCACTTTCTATGTGTCAATCTTAGGATAGGACAAGCCTTGGAAGTTCAGGGAGAAATCCTTTCTGGATATTGTGGTTATGTGGTTTTTCTGCTGATGATTGTGGCTTGATCACTTTTGTGATTCGACCCTCTTGTGAGTGGTTTCTCTATGATGAGAATAATATAAGCAGTGTGTAAATCCCCACAAAAATGAAAAATGTAGGCAGATTCATGATCTTAGGTATATTTCTTGGACTGCTTCATGTGTGCAATGGCCTCCTAGAAGAAGCCCAAATCTTGTTGGAGATGGAGAGTTGGGACACCAATGGGGAACTCAAATATTGGAAAAATAGTTCCAGTGCAGAGGATGACGCTCACTGCAAATGATATAACCTGGAGGAGCTCCTATCTTTGGATGTTTCCAACAACAATTTCTTTGGTGATATACCTTCTAGATTTGGAATGATGCCTAAGATTGAGGTACTCTTCTTGCATTCTAACTTGTTAAATGATACTATTCCTGCATTTCTAGGTAATCTCTCTACCTTGACAAATTTAACACTTTCCTACAATCCTCTAGCTGAAGGGGTGATCCCTCATGAGCTTGGGAACTTAGTAAGGCTGAAATATCTATAAATGAAACATTGCAACCTTGTAAAAGTTCCAGAGTTAGTAGGGAACATAACAGATTTGGTTCACTACGATCTCTCAATAAACATGCCATCTGGTGGGATTCCTAGAAAGTCAATGTCTCTTTCGAAGATGCTAAATTTTTATCTCTACAGAAACAAATTATCTGGGCCAATTCCAATGAATATCAACATTCTGAAGAGCCTAGTGAACTTGGACTTATCCATGAATCAATTGACTAGAAGCATCCCACAAGGAATTTGAATAATCCACGGTACTTTCTTGCAAAGTTCGCCAATTTTTTCTCATGTATATTGGTACTTTATTAGGATTTTTTTTGTTCTTTATACCAGATTTGCTAGTTTAATCTCATATATTGACGTCAAGTAGGAACCAATAATATTCTTTTCATACTTTTTCCTAAGTCGAACCTTGTCTCCCACCCGACATCCATAAGCACAAACCCCAATTTTTTGATACTGTCTGTACTCCATAAAAAACAAAAGCACTATAACTAGCTACAATGTACATGAAGAGTAAAGAAATTAAGCTTGAAGAGTAGAAAAATCATACCGCTATTGTGCACACGAAACAACTGTGTATCTGTTTTGGGTTCATCCAATAGATAGGAATGATAAATCATATCAATAATTAACTTTCCTTTAGCGTTACCGTTATAACATTATTTCATTTAATAAGTAAACTTGTCGTATCAAAATGGTTATGCAATTTTTTCTTGTTAGTTGTAGTGAGTTAGTGACATTACAGAGTGAAACTCACGAAGGCTTTTCACTTGATACAGAGGCAGAGTAGGGGTAGACTTCAAGCTTAACTACCATGTCAAAGGTGTTCAGACTTTGTGCTAAAGTTTTCTAGGGGAATAACACTCCAAGGACATGTTGTGACCTTTTCACACATCGCCCCATTCAAATGGGGACCCCCAATTTTTGCTCTATTTCTGGTCTTTTGGCTTTGTTTTTGTGTGTGTCTCCCTCTCTTTGATCTTTTTGTCCTTTCGGGGATGTCCTATTATTTGACCTAATTTGGAATTTTGGCCATCTGTGAAATTAGGGTTTCATTCTTTAGGACAGTTTGGAGTACAATTGATTTGGCTAATTGGGATCTGAGCTTAGTATTGTAGTTACAAGGCGTCCAACAAAGCCCCACTAAATTTTTATCGAATTCTGACAACTTACTATTTATAGTAAGTACTCAATCTAGGACCATTTCATCGGGATTTTGGAATTCTGTCAGTTCCATCACATTCCAGGTACTTCAAGCTACTTGCACGCAAAACTTGGGCAGAATCAGACAACTTGCTATTTTTAGCAGTTTAGGCTTCAGGAGCCATTTTCAAGATCTTCACATGTGCTTTTCAAATGCATGTCTGGGGAATGTTTCTAGGTTTTTCAAAACCTTCGCAGTGATGTAACATTCAAACTGAGATGATGACTTTTAGAGTTCAGCCTTCAAAGGCTATTATTAGGGTTTGCAGGCAGTATTTTTCAGTGCATGTCAAGATATTCCTTATGGGTTTTGCGAGAGCTTCGCAGTGGTGTGACATGCAAACAAAATGGATCAGTTCTCGAGCACTTACTAGTTTAAGCCAGTGCCCACATGTTGACCAGTTTTCTGAGTTTTTCTGGGTTTTTTGAGATCCCACGGGCGTCATGACATGCAAACTCATCCGACATCAGATTGATCACTTTCCGGACACTTACTATTTTTAGTAGGTTCACTCCAAGAGCTCCCCGACACTTCAGTTCAGCAAGCAGAAGTCATTTGAGCCACATGCAAGTCAAATTAGGGTTTTGGGCTTCGATGCCTAAAAAGAGGGGTAAAAAGCCAAAATTTTGAGAAATGAAGGTATCCCACTGCGATCAACATCCTTCAAGAAATCTACTGGTAAAATTTGGGTGTAATCCGAGCACTTACTATTTATAGTAAGTCATCTCCAGAATAGGGCTATAAATAGCAAGTCAGCACGAGGGGCATGTGCGAACAGGTTCACCAAGCGATGAGGACCATGTGGTGAAAATTCAAGTCAAACAGAGCTGTAGAAGTGAGGCAATTTTAGGGTTTGCTAAAAATAGCAGACAGGCTAAAAATAGGAGATGAGCTTAGGCAACAGGTATAAAGGGGGTAGCTGGGGCATTGAAAATTTTCAAGTTAAGAGCTAAGGTAGGCAGGTTTAAAATATGCCAAGTGTTCAGATACGCCAAGAAATGGGCATAAAATTTTCCTAAGTCAAAAATAGAAGTATACCCTCTCATATGCACCCAAGCAAGGAGTAATGTGAGAAATAATGCTAAGTAGTGAAAATGAAAGTGCTACCTTCAAAATGCACCCAAGAGGGAGAAAGACTTGAGGAAAAGGTTTAAGGCAAGCTAAAATGAGAGTAGACCCCTCTAAACGTGCCCTCAACAAGTTGGAAAAGTTAAAGAAATTTCTAAGTTAGAAAATGGAAGTAGAGGACTTCATATGCGCCCAAGGTAAAAGGGAGATTGTATGTTGGCTAGGAAAATTGCCTAAGGCAAGAAAACAAAAGCAACAAGGGTGAAATGTGCCTTCAACATGGAGGATGTTTAAAAAAGTTACTAAGTATGAAATGAAAGCCCATTCCCTTGAATGTGCCCTTGAGGTGAAAGCCACTCAAAGATATTTCTAAGTGTTGAAAATCAAAGCTTGATGGGAAAAATGTGCCCAAGGTAAGCATGAGTCTTAGAAAACTTTCTAAGTTTTGAAGAATGGAAGTGCATGGGTCAAAATGCGCCCAAGATGAAAAGCAAGAAGTTTAAAAAAGTTTCTAAGTTTAAAATGGAAGCTTAGCCCTCAAAATGCGCCCAAGGTCGTAGAGAGGCCTCAAAAAGTTTCCAAGGCACAAATGAAAGCTCCCTAGGCAAAATGTGACCACTTCAAGCAGCTTGTATGGAGACTTCAAAGTAAATTTCTAAGGCAAGTAAATGGAAGGCCATGGTGTAAAATGCGCCCAGGCGTGAAGGGGTTAAAGGAAGGAAATTTCCTAAACATTGAAAACAAAAGTAAGACAAGCTCAATGTGCCCTCCAGCAAAGATAGAACATAAAAAATAATCTAAGGCACGTGAAACATGAACCTCAAAGAGCCTAAATGCACCCCAGCTAAGAAGTGAGTTGAAGGAGATTTGCTAAAGCCTGGAAAATTGCAGCACATGGCCTCAAAGGCACCCTTGACTTGAGGTGAAGGAGCTTAAAAAAGTTCTAAGTATGAAAATTGCAGCATATCCCATAGAATGCGCCCAAGGGGAATGAGGACTTGTAAAAGCTTCTAAGGCATTGAAAGTAGAAGCTAGAAGGCTGAAATGCGCCCAACCAAGGTTAATGAGGTAAAGAAATTCCTAAGTAAAGAGAAATGGAAGTCCCCCCTTCAAAGTGCGCCCAAGTTAATGATGCCAAGCAAAAGGATGTTAAGGCGTGAGAAACTAAAGCTTGCCTGGCTAAATGCGCCCAAGCAAGGAACATGACTTGAAAGTATTTCCAAGTCATAAAATGAAAGAAGCCTACCTCAAATGCACCAAAGGAGGTGAAGGGATAGTGAAATCCTTGAGGAAATTGTCTAAGGCATGGAAGATACAAGTTGAGAGGGCTAAATGCGCCCACCTTGAGTGAATGTTTGAAAATTTTCTAAGGCATAAACATGAAAGTGCAAGATGTCAAATGCGCCCAAGGTTGCTAAAAGGACAAAAACGTGTAAGGAATTACATTGAAAATATAAGTTCATGCATGAAAATGAGCCCTTCATGGGTAAGTTAGCAAAAAAATTTAAAAAAAAATTCTCTAAGACATTTCTAAGGTAAAGTGAGAAATACGCCTAAGGAGGAGGTGATGCTAAAAATTTCCAAAGGCAAGGTGGTATGTGCCCATGAGTAGGGGGGAATTCTTCAGGACAAAAGGAAAACGCGGAGGCATGAAAAAATGAAAACTACAGGTGTGAAGTGCACCCAAAATAAAATGGAATCAACCCTAGCAAATTTTATTATTTTTCAAAAAATAATAAAAATTAAACTTACCCCTTCGTTTGGATACACATGAAAATGATGATTTCGGAGGGGAAATTTCTTCTGGGTATTGGACATTTCCCACTGGGAGATGATTTAAAGTTCTTCCACACCTTGCTCGTGTTGTTTCGACAAAGATTTTAGCCTAGCACCCGTTTAACAAATTTCCTAAGGCCCGGATAGATAAAATTTCTAAGGCATGGTAAAATAAAGCTCAAGAGGTCAAATACACTCACAGGGTAGAGATGAAATTTTTCCAAGGCATAGAAGAATTTGAAGATGAAATGAAGCTAGAACATCAAGCATTCAGATGTTGAAAAGTTATAAAAGCTTGCTGGAAATGATGAATTCTCTCAAGATCCCGAGATCAATTAGTCAGAACATGAGAACTAGGTAAGTGAAGTGAGTTTATATTATAAGGTTCTGATGCTCTTCTTTTTCTTCATTTTGTAGGAAGAAGATGCTGAAAGAAATGGCTAAGTATTGGGACAAAGTTGAAAAGGTTCTCAAGGAAAGAAGAAATGGCAGTGAAGATTTGGCTAAGGCATTAAGAATGTGATGCAAAGGAGGCTAAGTGCGCCCAAGGCAATGAGCCGAAGAAAAATATGAAAGTTTCAAGGAAGAAATGCATCTAGGAATTGAAGCGACACGAGGGATGAATGTGAACGACCGAGCAAATGAACTTTGGAGACAATATTTGAGAATCTTTTACCCTCCTCCTAGCACAACATAATTGGTAGGCAGAGCAGTGGGAACGTGTTTCTGGACAAGAATCTTCTGGAGATAGTGGGAATTAATTGCTCATAGTGGTTCCTGTGGAGGAGTGGAGAATATTCTGTGCATTCATTGCCCCACTCCTCTTTGTGGTGGTTTGTAGGGAGAAAACCCTAATTAGGGAATATGTGGCTCAATCTGATCCCTTCATTGTAATTCAATCTAAGTCGTTCGCTGGACTGGGCCAACTATAAAAGGGGCATCCCCCTCATTTGTAATCTATGTTAGATTAGATCAAAAAGATTGAAAGTAGAGAAGATAGAAGTTAGAATAGATAGAGAGTTAGCTTAGAAGTTAGATTAGTTTGAAAAGGAAAGAAAGCTTTCCCTTTGAAAGTTTTGTAAGAGGTTGTTGTGGAAAACTCTCATAATACAAAGGTTTATCATTGCATGGTGGTTCTATCTTTTATTGTGAGTAGCTAGCAAGGCCTTTTCATCTCTCCAATTCTTGTAGATAAAGTAAAGTAGGCTTTATTTTATGCAAGTAGCTGTTAGTTGTGGAATAGATAGTCTGGTTTGAGCAAGTCTTCTTCGTCCAGACCACTAGCAGGCTTGCTGATGGTGAGTTTGCCCTGTGTGGTCAACTAAAGCATTAGCGCTTAACTTCAATTGTGATTCATGTGTCGACATGCATCGTTGTGATGGTGTGTGCATGTTGTGTCATGATTTGAATATCCTACTCACCCTTTGAAGATTCCACCAATTTTGCGGAAGTTGTCCTAAGGGAGACAAAGCAAAGTCTGGTTTGAAGATTTTTGAAGTCGATCATCACATTCCACCCTTTAGAAGTAGATTGTAGAGTTCCTACACCCTATCCTTTTGCATTCATTCAACATTATCCGGTTAGTTAAAGAACCCGAGCGTCATTGAGAAATCTCCCAAAATTTGAGAATCCTTTCTTCTGAATGAGCCTCTCACGTAAGTCCCCTTGGAATAACCAACATATTCACATCAACCAACTGAGTCTATTCACAATAAAAGGAACCTTGGAGTTGAATGCATTAAATTTCATGTTATCTTAGCATGTAGAATACTTTGATCAAGAGAGAATAGAGTGACCGTTGGACATTCTGTTCTTTGTTGGTGTGGTCATAGAGAACACGTCAACATAATTGGCGCTAGAAGGAGGGTGACTTCAGATTGTTCAATTGCAGAAGAGGAGAAATTCAACTGGAGGGAACCAGTATAAAGTTCGAAATGGCAAATCAGAGATGTGTTAGATCTCTTCTATGTTAGAAAATCCAAAAAAAGTGAAAAGTTAGAGAAATAAAAAAATTAGAGATTCCTCAATGGATGGGTATCGACCACAAATTGCTTATGACCATGGAGGTGTTCAAGTTGATCTCGCCTTGCTACATCGAGTTTTAAATGCACAGTTGTCTCTAGGAAGTTTATCTGACTTTGCAGCAAGAGATAGATGCAGAATTCACGGTACCACTTGGCATAATGAATTAAATTGTATGACGTTCTTGTCAAAGGTGCATTCAGCTTTGCAATGAGAAATTTTATTTCGAGATATTTTCAAACCAGTGGTGCCAGAAGGTCCAAGTCTCAGTGAATTGTTCGAGAGATACAAAAAAAGAAGCAAGAAGCAATTGAGCATTGAAAAGGTGCTCGTAGAATGCATCCTGTTGACTGGCTGGTCTAGAATTCACAATGAAAGGCATTCAAAATCCAATTGTCAATTATGAAAGGAGGCCATTAGCCAAGTGCAACATCAATTAGGATGGTTGGAACATCCAAGTATATGCAACTTATAATTTTTAGAGTCACACATTCTGTCGGCATACTGTGCACCAAAGGAGGAATGCCTAGAAGATAAAACAAGGAAGATGCACCTCACAACTATGACAGATGAAACTTATCCGGAGAAGCATGGCACCAAATCATGTGAAAATCAGGGGAGTGAGTTTCAAGAGGATCACATGACTAAGCCAGAGGGAATTGCAGTTGAAAGTGAAATTCCGAACATGGTGCCAAAGGAAGAAGGCATTAAAATGAAGGAAACAATAAAAGACGTTCAAGAGAATGAAGAAATTGTGAGCAATGATCAAGGTTCGGAAAATTTTCATGAAGACCTATCGCATGATGCTTCACCCATCCAAGAAAAGGAGGAGATCCTTGCCGAGCATTCATCCGCACAACTAAGAGAAGACCCAATTGAAGAGCTACAAGAAATTTCAAGTACCCTTGGGGAAAATGATCAAAAGGATGGGAAAAATAGTGATCAAGTCATGGCATCAAAAGAAGTGCATGAAGAACAATCATCATATTTTGAATGTCCTACCTCTTGCCCACAAACAGAATAATTTGAAGGGGCGCTACCCTTTACATTTGAGAACCAACTTATTAAGGAATCCTCAATTTTTGAGGACAAGCTTACATATGTGCACAAAGATGCTTGGTGTATTCAACATGAGGGCAGAGAGGAGTTGTTCCCAGGTTTCAAGGATGATTCAAAATTCCATGAGCATCATGTTGGTGAAAATGAAGTATTGTATCACCAACTACGACCTCCTGAAGATGCATGGATAAAAGAAGAATATCAACTTGAAGGTCAAGTATGATGAAGCAAAGAGTGATGAAAAATTTGAAGGGGCATTGATTCTACTTCTAAGAAGGTCTCAAGATGAATCAACAAGTAAAATTTTGCATGTCATAGATGCAAATGGAACCACATATCACCAACTACGACCTCCTGAAGATGTTTGGAATCTCTCTTCACATACTAGGTTGGTGCACAACAATCAAGAATCTCCATTCGAGCATGAAGAACACCAAGTTGTCTCTTTCCTTGCTCTTGATTTTGAAAGTTATGAATTTGATTATGGGGGTCTAGGAAAAACAACTTGCTTATGGATTAATCATGGTCTAATTGAGTTGCCTCAATTGCTAGTCTTTCCTGAATTTTTGCTTGATTTTGAGATTTGTATTGTGAAGGATTACTTTTCTAAGTTCAAAGACAAGTTTGCTAGGCTCCGCACTATCACTACTGTTGTGTTGCCACTGAATGTCCTAAGAATTCATGTTGGGAGTTATATACATTTTTGTCCTTCGGGTCTTGTTCATTCAAAATTTTGTCCTGTTAGAGTAGGTTTTTGTTTCTGTTTTTGCTTGGCTTGGTCCGCTTTTCTTTCCTTAGTTTAGTTGAGAATAAAGAGGATCCCATTTGTGAAGGGGGTGTTGTGTCCTTTAGGAAGCACTTTAGAATCTAAGGTTGTTCTTTCGAGTTTTATCATTTGGTTAGGATTTGTACTTGACTCAGAAGGGAATCATCTATTGTGTCTTGACACCAAGTCTCACGATTACTATATTTTACACACATAATTGATTGCTCTAAGTCATTGGGGTTTCTTGGGAGAAGTTGTGGCAGGTGAAAAATCTTAAATCCTACTTAATCACCCCCGTAACTCTCAAACCCAGATAAGCTTCACTGCTTATGAGCCAATTGTGAATACACAGAAGAGAAAAGATAAAATGTGCTAAAAAAGAAATATCTGAAAAGAAGAATTGAAAGAGATATCGAAGTATTTGGCTTTGGGAATTGGTGAATAACTCCATCGTGGCTATGGACGCCTGGCTGACAATGGAGCAATATTCATGGGAATTACAGGATGCTTTTAAAGTTAGGATCATTATGTAGCTCGTTGCGACGGATTTTAGGGACTTCAATGGTCATTTGGGTTGGAATAAACGCATGTGCACACACTAGTAATCAAAAGATGAGGTGCCTTGATCCAATTTAGGATTCCTCTTCCATTTTAATTATTCCCCTAGCCAGTTGATAGGTTGGAAAGAATTATCCAAAGGTTCAGAGTATGAAATGGGTTTTGTCTTTGAAATGTTCATGAACATTTATTCGAGGTTGCGCTAATGTTGTGACCTTTTCACACATCGCCCCATTCAAATGGGGACCCCCAATTTTTGCTCCATTTCTGGTCTTTTGGCTTTGTTTTTGTGTGTGTCTCCCTCTCTTTGATCTTTTTGTCCTTTCGGGGATGTCCTATTATTTGACCTAATTTGGAATTTTGGCCATCTACGAAATTAGGGTTTCATTCTTCAGGACAGTATGAAGTACAATTGAGTTGGCTAACTAGGATCTAAGCTTAGTATTGCAGTTACAAGGCGTCCAACAAAGCCCCACTGAAGTTTTATCGAATTCTGACAACCTACTATTTATAGTAAGTACTCAATCTGGGACCATTTCATCAGGATTTTGGAATTCTGTCAATTCCATCGCATTCTAGGTACTTCAAGCTACTTGCACGCAAAATTTGCGCAGAATCAGACAACTTGCTATTTTTAGCAGTTCAGGCTTCAAGAGCCATTTTCAAGATCTTCACATGTGCTTTTCAAATGCATGTCTGGGGAATGTTTTTGGGTTTTTCAAAACCTTCGCAGTGATGTAACATGCAAACCAAGATGATGACTTTTAACGTTCAGCCTTCAAAGGCTATTATTAGGGTTTGCAGGCAGTATTTTTCAGTGCATGTCAAGATATTCCTTATGGGTTTTGTGAGAGCTTCGCAGTGGTGTGACATGCAAACAAAATGGATAAGTTTTCAGGGACTTATTATTTTTAGACAATGCTCGTATGTTGACCAGTTTTCTAGGTTATTTTGGGTTTTTTGAGATCCCACATGCATCGTGACATGCAAACTCATCTGACATCAGATTGATCACTTTCCGGACACTTACTATTTTTAGCAGGTTCACTCCAGTAGCTCCCCGACACTTCAGTTCAACAAGCAGAATGATAGGCAATAGAAACAGGATCAAGCAGAAGTCATTTGAGCCACACGCAAGTCAGATTAGGGTTTTGGGCTTCGATGCCTAAAAAGAGGGGTAAAAATCCAAAATTTCAAGAAACGAAGGTATCCCACTACGATCAACATTCTTCAGACAATCTACTAGTAAAATTTGGGCGTAATCCGAGCACTTACTATTTATAGTAAGTCATCTCCAGAATAGGGCTATAAATAGCAGGTCAGCACGAGGGGCATGTGCGAACAGGTTCACCAAGCGATGAGGACCACATGGTGAAAATTCAAGTCAAATGAAGCTGCAAAAGTGAGGCAATTGTAGGGTTTGCTAAAAATAGCAGACGGGCTAAAAATAGCAGATGAGCTTGGGCAACAGGTATAAAGGGGGTAGCTGGGGCATTGAAAATTTCCAAGTTAAGAGCTAGGGCAGGCTGAAAATAAGCCAAGTGTTCAGATACGCCAAGAAGGGGGCATAAAATTTGCCTAAGTCAGAAATAGAAGTATACCCTCTCATATGCGCCCAAGCAAGGAGTAATGTGAGAAATAATGCGAAGTAATGAAAATGAAAGTGCTACCTTCAAAATGCGCCCAAGAGGGAGAAAGACTTGAGGATAAGGTTAAGGCAAGCTGAAATGAGAGTGGACACCTCAAATGCCCCCTCAACAAGTTGGAAAATTTGAAGAAATTTCTAACTTAGAAAATGGAAGTAGAGGACTTCATATGCGCCCAAGGTAAAAGGGAGATTGTATGTTGGCTAGGAAAATTGCCTAAGGCAAGAAAAAAAAAGCAACAAGGGTGAAATGCACCTTCAGCATGGAGGATGTTTAAAAAAATTTCTAAGTATGAAATGAAAGCCCACTCCCTTGAATGCGCCCTTGAGGTGAAAGCCACTCAAAGATATTTCTAAGTGTTGAAAATCAAAGCTTGATGGGAAAAATGCGTCCAAGGTAAGCACGAGTCTTAGAAAATTTTCTAAGTTTTGAAGAATGGAAGTGTATGAGTCAAAATGCGCCCAAGATGAGAAGCAAGAAGTTTTAAAAAGTTTCTAAGTTTAAAATGGAAGCTTGACCCTCAAAATGCGCCCAAGGTGGTAGAGAGGCCTCAAAAAGTTTCCAAGGCACAAATGAAAGCTCCCTAGGCAAAATGCGCTCACTTCAAGGAGCTTGTATGGAGACTTCAAAGTAAATTTCTAAGGCAAATAAATGGAAGGCCATGGTGTAAAATGCGCCTAGGCATGAAGGGGTTAAAGGAAGGAAATTTCCTAAACGTTGAAAACAAAATTAAGACAAGCTCAATGCGCCCTCCAGCAGAGATAGAACATAAAAAAATAATCTAAGGCACGTGAAACATGAACCTCAAAGAGCCTAAATGCGCCCCAGCTAAGAAGTGAGTTAAAGGAGATTTTCTAAAGCATGGAAAATTGCAGCACATGGCCTCAAAGGCGCCCTTCACTTGAGGTGAAGGAGCTTAAAAAATTCTAAGTATGAAAATTGCAACACACCCCATAGAATACGCCCAAGGGGAATGAGGACTTGTAAAAGCTTATAAGGCATTGAAAGTAGAAGCTATAAGGCTGAAATGTGCCCAGCCAAGGTTAATGAGGTAAAGAAATTCCTAAGTAAAGAGAAATGGAAGTCCCCCCTTCAAAGTGCGCCCAAGTTAATGATGCCAAGCAAAAGGATGTTAAGGCATGAGAAACTAAAGCTTGCCTGGCTAAATGCGCCCAAGCAAGGAACATGACTTGAAAGTATTTCTAAGTCATAAAATGAAAGAAGCCTACCTCAAATGTGCCAAAGGAGGTGAAGGGATAGTGAAAGCCTTGAGGAAATTTTGTAAGGCATGGAAAATAGAAGTTGAGAGGGCTAAATGCGCCCACCTTGAGTGAATGTTTGAAAAAATTCTAAGGCATAAACATGAAAGTGCAAGATGTCAAATGTGCCCAAGGTTGCTGAAAGGACAAAAACATCTAAGGCATTACATTGAAAATATAAGTTTATGCATGAAAATGAGCCTTTCATGGGTAAGTTAGCAAAATTAAAAAAAAAAAAATTCTCTAAGACATTTCTAAGGTAAAGTGAGAAATACGCCTAAGGAGGAGGTGATGCTAAAAATTTCCAGAGGTAAGGTGGTATGCGCCCATGAGCAGGGGGTAATTCTTCAGGAAAAAAGGAAAACACAGAGGCATAAAAAAATGAAGACTGCGGGTGTGAAGTGCGCCCAAAATAAAATGGAATCAACCTTAGCAAATTTTATTATTTTTCAAAAAATAATAAAAATTAAACTTACCCCTTCGTTTGGATACACATGAAAATGATAATTTCGGAGGGGAAATTTCTTTTGGGTATTGGACATTTCCCACTGGGAGATGATTTAAAGTTCTTCCACACCTTGCTCGTGTTGTTTCGACAAATATTTTAGCCTGGCACCCATTTAACAAATCTCCTAAAGCCCGAATAGATAAAATTTCTAAGGCATGGTAAAATAAAGCTCAATAGGTCAAATACACTCACAGGGTAGAGATGAAATTTGTCCAAGGCATAGAAGAATTTGAAGATGAAATGAAGCTAGAACATCAATCATTTAGATGTTGGAAAGTTATAAAAGCTTTCTAGAAATGATGAACTCTATCAAGATCCGGAGATCAATCAGTTAGAACATGAGAACTAGGTAAGTGAAGTGAGTTTATATTATAAGGTTCTGATGCTCTTCTTTTTCTTCGTTTTGCAGGAAGAAGATGTTGAAAGAAATGGATAAGTATTGGGACAAAGTTGAAAAGGTTCCCAAGGAAAGAAGAAATGGCAGTGAAGATTTGGCTAAGGCATTAGGAACGTGATGCAAAGGAGGCTAAGTGAGCCCAAGGTAGTGAGCCGAAGAAAAATATGAAAGTTTTGAGGAAGAAATGCATCTAGGAATTGAAGCAACAGGAGGGATGAATGTGAATGACCAAGCGAACGAACTCTGGAGACAATCTTAGAGACTCTTTTACCCTCCTCCTAGCACAACATAATTGGTAGGCAGAGCAGTGGGAATGTGTTTCTAGACAAGAATCTTCTGGAGATAGTGGGCATTAATTGCTCGTAGTGGTTCCTACGAAGGAGTGGAGAATATTTTGTGCATTCATTGCCCCACTCCTCTCTGTGGTAGTTTGTAGGGAAAAAACCCTAATTAGGGCATATGTGGCTCAATCTGAGCCCTTCATTGTAATTCAATCTAAGCCGTCCACTAGACTAGGCCAACTATAAAAGGGGCATCCCCCCTCATTTGTAATCTAGGTTAGATTAGATCAAGAAGATTGAGAGTAGAGAAGATAGTAGTTAGAATAGATAGAGAGTTAGCTTAGAAGTTAGTTAGTTTGAAAAGGAAAGAAAGCTTTCCCTTTGAAAGTTTTGTAAGAGGTTGTTGTGGAAAACTCTCATAATACAAAGGTTTATCATTGCATGGTGGTTCTATCTTTTATTGTGAGTAGCTAGCAAGGCCTTTTTGTTTCTCCAATTCTAGTAGATAAAGTAAAGTAGGCTTTATTTTATGCAAGTAGTTGTTAGTTGTGGAATAGATGGTTTGGTTTGAGCAAGTCTTCTTCATCCATACCACTAGCAGGCTTGCTAATGGTGAGATGGCCCTGCATGGTCAACTGGAGCATTAGCGCTTAACTTCAATTGTGATTCATGTGTCGACATGCATCGTTGTGATGGTGTGTGCATGTTGTGTCATGATTTGGATATCCTACTCACCCTTTGAAGATTGCACCGATTTTGCGGAAGTTTTCCTAAGGGAGACAAAGCAAAGTCTGGTTTGAATATTGTTGAAGTCGATCATCGTATTCCACCCTTTAGAAGTAGATTGTAGAGTTCCTACCCCCTATCCTTTTGCATTCAACATTATCCGGTTAGTTTAAGAACCCGACCGTCATTGAGAAATCTCCCAAAATTTGAGAATCCTTTCTTTTAAATGAGCCACTCACGTAAGTCCCCTTGGAATAACCAACATATTCACATCAACCAACTGAGTCTATTCGCAATAAAAGGAACCTTGGAGTTGAACGCATGAACTTTCATGCAATCTTAGCATGCAGAATACTTTGATCAAGAGAGAATAGAGTGACCATTGGACATTTTATTCTTTGTTGGTGTGGTCATAGAAAACACATCAACAAGACAAACCAATGCAATAGTCTAGTTATGAAAGACACTTTTTGCGACTTCATATGATTTTACATGATGCATTTGGCTTGTTGATTTTACAAGTGTGGCACCATGCCTTAAAATATTATGAACTTAATCCTTGGATAGGATCATTGACCAAAGATTTTAGCACTTTTCACATGCATTGGTAAGAGGGACGGGAAAGAGTATTCAGTAAAAGAAAAATAGCTGATTCTAATCTTAAATAGTAACTGTCTTTTACAAAAGACCAATATATAATATACATCTTTTAGAAAGTAAAAAAAGTTAAAATGCTAGGTGTAACTGTGTACCTACCGACCTCTCATTTTATTACTAAAGAGTGAGTTTGATTGGATTGTTTATTTCATGTTATACAAATAGCACACAAATGAATTTCATTTTATCTGGTCCTCCCAATAGTGTCACCCTTCACACCCATAAGCAGTTCTCTTGTGCCTTATTATTTAAAATATGTCTCTTCATCCAAGATTGTATTGGCAGAGCTATAGAATATATTCTATTTTCAAGAGTATTTAATATTAAATCCCAAATGCAAGTCTCTTTGCAAGATTTACATAAAAGGACACAAAAATTAAAGGTCAAAATGTGTGGACTGTGAGTTCATCAATGGAAATTTTGGAAACTTGCACGCCAAACTCCACAACACCTCCAAGAGTGGCCACCTCATGTACAACAAGATTGTAGGATATGCACAAAATGGATTTGTTGAAAAAGTTTATAACCCTATGTAGTCACACTATTTCACCATATGCAACAAACATGTGTAAAGATAAAATCCATCACTCTATCTGTGTAGTCCATTCCCTCACTCTAGAACATGGTAGCAATGTATACAAAATGTGGAAGCAAAGACAAGGATGTGAGCTATTCGAAAAGAAGGCCTCAATATTACCATATTTGCTCACTTTTCTTCCTTGTACTCCCAATGAATCTACACAAAATGTCAAGACATGGGATTAGGAGTCAATTTTCATCTTCACTAGACTAAAAAATGGGACATTGAGATGTTTTATTGTGGTGAACATTGGTGAGAGTTTGTAGGATTGGGCATACCTTGATTAACTATGATCACTTCTACATTGCCAAGAATATCTACCATCCTTGCACTAAAATCTCACATAACATCTGATTAGCAATTATGCCTGCAATCATGATTTAGTGGAAACAACATTTCAAGTTCACTTTCTTACATTCAAAATCTCAACAATTGTTGCTTTGATCCATTCACAATAAACAAAAAGTGGCTCTAAAAATATCTGGCCTTAAGATTTACTAGATTCGTGAGTTCCAAACAAGAGTTCTTGCAACCTCTTTAACAAAAATATTGATTTTGAGTTACAATTTATATTAACGCCCCACACTAGTCTCCCTACAATTGCTACTTCAATCTATTCAAAATGAACAAAAATTATAACACTAGATATCTATAGCCGTTTAGACAAAATAGTGCTTGGTGATGAGAAAAACAAAAACCAACGTGGACCATACTGCCAAGCCAAACGTGGAAGGAATGGATCTATTAGGTGTTTTTTCCCTGAGGGTCCTGATAATTATATATTTATTAGGTTGTGTTGGTTAACATCTTCTGGACAATGCTTTCTTTGCATTCTAATATTTTGGGAGAGAAAATCAATGGTAGGTGACATAACATGGGCAAAAAATGGGTCCCATTCCAGAGCCTTTGTAATGCCCCACCATAGGACCCTAAAGGAAGTTGCAACACAACATGGAAGGGTACAATTTTTTTCTTCTTAAAAGTGCATTATTAACAACGAAGATGCACAACACTTCACAACAACCTCTAAGGTAATGTGACAAGATTACATTAATTACCAACACATACACACCACTTGCACATAAAGCATTATTAAAATATTAAACATACATTTAATTGCACATACTTACAAAGAATTAAAGATACTAACACTACGAATATGATATAACAAGTTCCATATTACATTAACTTAAAAGTAGATTACAATACTCATTTCTGGAATGAGGTAGATCAAACCTAACTATTACATTTACAAGACTCCTCCTCAAATACAAATGAAGAGAATAATAAATACAAGAGCTAATCTAAAGTAAATAGAAAGCTTAAACTAAAGAATGAAACCACTGTGAGCTCTCCATTGGAAAACCTCGCAACACAATCTGCAAATCAAAAGGGGACCCAACGACGTAGGGCACACGTTCCTCTCAACCAAGTGGTACCTGAAGGCCCACCCCCCGTGCTAGTATATAGTAACACAGATACAAGGACAATCCCTACAACCTCTAGTCACAGCTGAATCCACACAAAACAAAACCACCACAAGAACAATACTAAGTCAAAGATTACATTGCTATCTGAGTATAACAATATGAATCACCAGTAACCTATACATACAACTAACCTAGGAGAAATATCACTCAAGGTACATGAGTTACCCATAAGATCTTTCTAGATCTCGACCCCCATTGAGCCTCACCCTCCTATGGTTATCATGTGATTCATTACCACTCCAAACTAAGGAGGTACAAAATATCTAACAATCCATTCAAAGAAGAACAAACCATTCCCTGTTCATGGAAACTGGATCACTCACTGAAAACAACAAACCTTGCTACCGTAGAGAACTAGAAAAGACAAGACCAAGAAATGATAACTCAGATTTAACATACCCAAATAGGAAGACTTACAATACCTCATCTAAGAACTCTTTTCAATTACCCCTAAATACCACATAAGATATCTCAAACACATCCTAAAGGCATAATAGTTTAATGTTTACAATATTCAAATTTATCACAACCTTGCATACAGTCAACAAAATAACTTATAATAGTTCACACCACTCAATTATCCCAATTTAACTACCTAATTAAAAAGGCTCTTCTAAACAGAGATAAACATCACACTAACCATTTCCCCTATTTTATCAATTTAAAATAATAAAAACCTTTATTCCTACTAACATATTGTATTTTTTTTTTTAAATACCTATTCCCGCAATACACTTAATTAAATATTCATTTCCTCTACATGCAAATAGAAGAACCACTTCAACAATCAATACGATAATTAAATCTAAAATTTGGATTTACTAAATCTTTTCACATATAGTGATCACAAGGAATAATAGGACAAGTTATTCAATTTCCTCTAATTTAATAAGAACCCTTATTTTGACGAAGTAGAAAATAATCTATCTAGATTTCAATTCCATAATAATTTTTATAAAATATTAATTTTCCTATTTTACTAAGAATACCCATTTAATAAATTAAACCATGCATAGATACTATTCTTTTCTAAATCCCCATTTGAACTTAATGCATGCAACTAAATTCATAAAATAAATCAATAAAAATACACATGCAACGTAAATACAAATCTCCTTTATACTATATATTTAATAATATATATATATATATATATATATATCTAATCCAATATATATATATATATAAATTAAATATATAATAATATATATTATAAAATTATTATATTATTATTAACCAAAACAATAACCACTTTTTAATAAACAAAATCCGATATTATAAATATAATATTACATAATATATATATAATTAATTATAAGACATGGAAAAATCAAATCATAAATGATTTGACAGAGCACGAGTCCCAAGAGAGAGGACGCAGACATAAACAAAAATGCCTGAGTTATTTAAAATAAAACAAAGGCACAAAGCTCCAAACTTGGGTGCTGGACTGTACTCATGGTACATCCGGCCGACCCCAACCTAGTGGAGGGAAAGGCTTCATTGCCTTGGGCAACGCTCCCTCCACGTATGTGGAGGGCGTTGCCAAGGCAACCATCACCCCTCACAAAAGGTAGAGTGGGAGCCATAAAATCTCACCCCATACTAACCAAAGTCCAAAAACTCATTCCTCCACAAAAATATTTTCATACGACGACTTTCGGATTTTAACATAAATATATATATATATATATTTTTTTAAATTTGGATTGCATAAAAACAGTAAATATGTCTAATATATATATGTTTGTTAAAATATATATATATTTAAAAATTTTAGTATAATAAAATGATTGGGGAAAAATTTCTTAAGAATGACATTTATAGGTAAATATTTGGCAAACAATTTTCTTAGGGAAAATTTGCACAATATTAACAAATGATTTCCCAACTTTTCTATAAAGGATTTCAATTTCAATCAAGTAATACAAACTTCCTCACAATAAAATTTATCAAAACCACTACAAGTAGATTTAAAACAAATCTCAGAAGATTACAAAAATTCCTTCCTCTAAATTTACACAGAGGCTTTCAAAACCTAAAACTAAATTCTTAAATCACATATTGTTTTCCTTTGAGTTTATCTCACAACAATTCAACAATAAAGAAGCCTTACAATTTTCAAAAACAATTTGAAGCTTCTACAACCAAAACACAAAAGCTTATTGCACAGACAATCTTTCAATCTCAATTAAACCATTTTAAGCAAAAATTCTACAAAATTTAACTTTTGTACAAACAATCTTTCTTAAACAATCAAATAAATAAAATAAAACTTGAAGGAACCTGTTTTCCTGAAGCTTGAAGAAACGAAAGTTGAAGCAGAGCCTCCCCTTCAGAGATCAATTTCCAAAGCTTCTCCCAAAATCACCACTTCCAGGAAGATGTAAAAATATAGAAAAACCCCCCAAAATTCTGAAAATCCCCTTTTGTTTTCTTTCAATTTTCAACCAAAACCCTTTTTCAAAAATAATATCTTTTCATCTCCAAAAATCTCCCATGAAGAAAACTTCTCTCCTTTTTTCCAATTAAATACCTCTAAAAAATAATATCTCAAGCAAAGTAAATAATTAATTCTACTCACACACATGTCACGTTCAAATTATCTTTTCAACAATCAAATCTTTTCTCAAACCCTTTTGCATTTTGAAATAATTTCTAATTACAATTCAATTCCAAATTGAAATTAATTAAACACTAATTGAAATTTACAATTTACAATTAAATTAATTTTCCCTTTTCTTTTAATTTCTCAACAACTTAATTAATTAATTAATTTTAATTACTTAATAAATAAATTCAACCCATAGGATTAAATTCAATTAATTAAATAAATCAAATTTAATTAATCAACTTAAATAAAAACTTCTATCACAATGTATAATTTTAATTTAAATAAATATCAACACTATTTAAAACAATAACTCTAAGCATTTTTTTCCAATACTCAAGAGCCCTTCCGAATTAAATAATATTAAAACAAGCACCAAAGACACAACAAACTCAACAAACGACCTGCTAAGGTTAGGGTGTAGACTTGACACAAGTAACCTAGCTACTATCTCCCAATCATCATACCGTTGGGTCAACACGCTCAAACCTGTGAAACCAGGTGGAGTCAACGTCATGTACCTGCAAACCTAAATCCAAGACATCAATAGCACATGCATATAAAATCATTGTAAAATACACCATGAAGAGGAAATCACAAAATCACAGGGCGCTTGCAAGCAAGTGATGCAATCATGTCCCCTTCACCAATACAATATCGCCAAACTGACACTTCCATCATTAATAAAATTCATAAGCAATAATCATGTCATAATAAACCAACATTATTTTAATCAAAACATGTCAAGTATAACATCAAGGAAAGTACATCTCATAATACACATAGTTCGTATTGCTCAATAAGAAATGATAAAACAACAAAGCATCTTAATCTAACATAAGAGAAAAATAGAGGGGTGTTATAGCCTTTGTATGGATGTCAAGGTTGCAACAACTCTGATGATCCCAACTCTTCACCACCATAATTTAAATCTTTTTCCTTTTCAACAATCTATTGAATAGTAATTAAAAGAGGAGTAATTTTCCCACCCCCCAAATTTAGTAGCATACAAAAATTTATTGCATTGTCAGATTTCCGAGTATTATTGCTTTGTAAGGCTTACCAACATTGCTCACTGAATTTCTCTCAAATTGGGAGGTGAAACCTGTATAACAGATAGCAGAGCTACTTTAGTAGATAAGGAAGATTCTCCTAAGTTACCTATTAATTTCATTTCTCATAACTTCATTGTGGTCGTCTATTTTTTTCAATTTGTTTACTAACCACTGGGTAAATGAATGAAGTCTTCTTTATTTGCTTAGAATTAAAAGATTTGGACAATCTTCCTATTTAGAACAACTGCACACAGTAGTTACTTTCTCTACTTAGTAATTTTGATTACCTGTTTTGACTTCCATGCTCTTAACACTAACAAGAGTTTTTATTTATTGTAAACATAACTATCTAATAATTTTTTTGAATCAACATTAACTATGAAAGTGCCCTATTTTAAAAATAATGCAGTTTATTTGAGTAATTTCATTTTCTTACTGAAAATGCAGCCTTTGTTCCAAATTCTTTATTATAAACTAGCTTTACCTAAAGAAGTCATGAAATTGCACATATTAGATTCACATGAAAATATTTAATTTCATAGATTCAAGCCTGGAATCGCTTTCTCTTGTTGATCAGATAATTTCTTTTCCCAAATTTTGTTGTAGTTGTGTAACACTATAAAACTTCAGCTATACATATGACTACTCAAAATATACTATAGAGAAGTTGTCATGCATTTTTTTACACCAAGTGCATATTCCAACACCAACATTGACTCCACTTTAAGGAATCCAATAGATTGCATCGATATTTAAAAATAGTAAGTGTCCATATAAATCAGCAACTAGAATAACTGATAAATTGATTATTTATGTTATCGAGGGAAAATTGACAAAGTCTTAACATTAGATAATACAATCAAACTGTTTTAATTCCTATTTTTGATGTGATTCCCCAACAATTTGAATTTCTGACTTTTCTTTTTCATAAACTTCCTAACTGTGCTATTAAGCTTCAACAATCATAATCAGTTGCGATCAACTTCTTCTCCAATTCTCATTTTGGTCTGACAAACTCTATCGCTTTAGCCTACACTCACACACCATCCATTTCATAGCTAGTAACTAATAACTACGAGCAACTGCCAATTGCATCTGCTTGTCATGGCATTCCATGAGACCACATTTCTTCGAGGCATTTTCTCAAACAATTTATTGCCTTGTCTATGCTATCATATTTTCCATACATGTATACCAAAGTATTTTATCAAACAACTCACTGTCTTGCTGCTATGGCTACCCGTAGTAGTTACTTTCTCTACTTAGAAATTTTGATAACCCATTTTGACTTCCATGCTCTTAACATTAAGAAGAGTTTTTTTAATTGTAAACATAGCTATCCAATATGACTACTTGAAATATACTGCAGAGAAGTTGTCATGCATTTTTTTACACCAAATGCATATTCCAACACCAACATTGACTCCACTTTAAAGAATCCAATAGATTGCATCAATATTTGAAAACATTAAGTGTTCATATAAATCAGCAACTAGAATAACTGATAAATTGATTATTTATATTATTGATGGAAAACTAGCAAAGTCTTAAAATTAGATAATACAGTCAAACTGTTTCAATTCCTTATTTTGATGTGATTCCCCAACAGTTTGAATATTTTACTTTTCTTTTTCATAAACTTCCTAATTGTGCTATCAAGCTTTAACAATCATAACTTGCCTACACTCACACATCATCCATTTCTAAGGCTCAGGCCTTCAAATGCGATTTGTTGAGGACTGCTTATGTTGATGCTTCCAAATTGTTGTTTGTTCTTGTATCTGTAATATTTATCCTTGCAATACCTTCTTAAGCGTTTTCTCCTTCCAGAGTATTGGTAATAAAAAATGAAAGAAATATATGTAGCTTTTGGCAATGGTCGAGGCACATGCACAAGGAAATCATCTCTTTTACATATCTCAACTACTATCATTTTCCTAACAATTGAGAATTATTTTGAGTGTAATTTAATGATGTACTCTTTGAAGGAGAATAAACATGTTCTTACAATTGAGTGTAATTTAATGACTTTAAACCTTATACTCCATCCACCAACCAAGGGTCAAGTCTAAATCACTTATAACTGTATTTATTTGTTTTTGCCAAGGAATACAATCAAATGATTAGGAAGATTGTCACCTGAAGAACTTGAAGTTCTAGGACAAACTATCAATTCTGAAGGATTATATTCTATGTATATGTAGAGTAAAAAATGCATATGTAACATTTTTTTATCCTATTTTTTTAATACTCTAGTCTTGTTAATAAAGATGTTTTAGTTTTGAATTGGAGTGTTAAACATGTGAGTTGACAATCCCAGTCTTCTCCGAGTTCTTTAATGTGATCATATAATTGGTTTAAACATGAAATATTAAAATTTAATATTTAGGATTGTCAATTTAAAAATAATTTTTAGGACATTCTAATAGATTCATTATATTGCAATCATTTGAATATCCGAGAACAATCTTATTACAAACTTTTGCAATCAAATAATGTTTTTAGATTCAAAACATCCTTAAATCATACAAGCAACTCTTGAACATTCTAATAGATTCATCTTGTAAAAGTCATTTGAGTGTACAAGAACATCTTACTGCAACCATCATAGTAGTCAAAGAGCATCTTCAAATAAAGAATGCCCTTACATCACATGCCTTGTATTTGACACTCAGGTATCTTGCCATTAATCAATGTGAACAACTATTATAAAGGGCTTGATTAAGGTAAGTGAAGTTCTTAAAATCCAAGCTCGATAAACACTTAAAGTTGTTTATTGATTCCCTTGACCTAGTGTAGGTATTGAAGTAGGTGAGTAAAATCCAAGCTTGACACCTCTTAAAGGTGTTTATTATGAATTTAGAGGATATATCACTGAATTTGTAGAATCCCTTTTATGAAGTAGAATAAAATAAATGAACAACCAAAACTCTTTGTGTTGGCTCATTCCATACAACAACATGAAATCATCGATTACAAAAGCTTCAAACTTTAAATTGTTGTGATTCTTTCCTTCAATTCGCTATAGGAAAATATATAATTCAAATACTTTAACTGTTCCAAACAAGATTGTATGTATTTCCAACTTCTATTACAAAATTATATAGACATTGCAAACTACACTTCCTTACCATGTTAACTTACATATAATTCTCTATCAATGTACCCATTGCACCCCTCTTGGTGCAAGTGCTAGTTAATATTACACCAAACAACCATTAAATAAAGATTGAGTTGTTAAGAATGGTCAACCAACATATGAAAGGCTGTGTCATTTGAGGAAGATAAGGTATATAAGGAAGGTAAATCTAGAAGGAAAGGAAGGTGAATAATTATTAGGACTGATTACAAGTAATAGATAATAGCACTAACAAATTAACTTATTTAAAATTAAATTATTATTCTCCAAATGCAGCGATACTAAATTGTAACTATTGAGGTGAAGAGGGGTGACTCCCTCAAACATGAGATATAAAAGGGAGAATTTCATTTGAGAAAGGGATCCATAACATTGTTGACTTCAATTGAGAATGGAACCTTATGTGACTTTCCAAGTAAATTAAATTATGTTCTCAAGAGTAGTGATGATGTGAGAAAGGATGTGACTCCTAATATGAAAGGTTGCAACTCTTCAAATGTGAAAGGTTGTGATTCCGTCAATAATAATATATAAAAGGGGGATTATTTCATTGTGAAAAAAATCCTCAATGGTGAATAAATCTATCAATCAATTTGGAAGTAAAGTATTATTCTCAAAAGAAAACAATGAAGGGTGGTGACTCATGATTTATTATGAAGGGTGACAAATCCTTCAAGAAATGGATATAAGGGTTAATCAATTCACAATCAATAAGCAATCATCACTCATCTATCCATCAAGAAATAACAAAAATGAAATATCAAAAAGGTCAATCAAGCAAACACCAATAAGTCTATCAATAGATTCAATCATCAAATTATTCAAGCATCCAATCATCCAATCATCAAATCATTCAATGATCAATTCATCCAAGTAACACACTCAAATATGAATTGAGCAAGTGTATCAAGTTGGAAATTGGAAAATAAAAAATAAATCGAGTCATAATTTAGAAATAAATAGCATCTTCAACACTAATAATATTGTGAGATAAGTTTAAGAATAGTATTAGATTACAAATAAATAGATGCATAGATATTCCTTGTAGAAATTAAGCGATTGTTAATTGTAAGTAATTTAAATGCATATCCGTTTAAGAGTATTTAATAAAAAATTCATATAGCTAATTTATATAAATAATTGGTCTTGAATTTACTAGAAATGGCTTGCAAATAAGGACAACTAGCATCTTGAGTTCAAGAGAGGTGAAGTATTGATATTTCCTTCATCAAGCATTCCACTCCAAGGTGTAGGCTCGTGGGTTAGGAGGCATATGAGTGATCTTGGGCTTGTTGAGGAAGTCAATCTTCATGCATCTTATCAAGCATGCCACCTTGAGATGGATGGATTGGAGATCCTACCATGCTCGTGGGCGAAGAGGTGAATGAATAATCTTTGGCTTAATCAAGGAGGATGGTGCACTTCCAAGGTGGATTGGGGGATGGAGTAGACCTGAGATCCTACTATGTTTGTGGGCTAGGAGGTGGATGAGTGCTCTTGGGCTTGAAGGTTTTCTCAAGTACACCACCTTGAGATGGATGAATGAGGATCCACCTATGCTCTTTCAATACAAGGACAACCATCCTTGAGATTGCAGTTTGCAAGCATTTCAAGTGAATTCCTAATATGATTGGTTGTAGGAATATGCCTTGGAATAATCATTTAT
Source organism: Sequoiadendron giganteum (assembly GCA_007115665.2). NCBI lineage: Eukaryota > Viridiplantae > Streptophyta > Pinopsida > Cupressales > Cupressaceae > Sequoiadendron > Sequoiadendron giganteum. The sequence goes on from CM021109.1 coordinate 535,522,891, forward strand.
GATGTTAAAATATTTTGAATTCAAATATTGATAATGTTATGAACTATAAATCTAAATATTATGATGTTTTAGCTATTATGTATTGCTCTCAATATTATAATATTTTATGTATTAATTTGAATATAACCGTAAAACTGATACTAGTTTTTACCAATATTAGTTTTTAGTGATTATTATTGTTTTGTAGTCCTAAAATTAGGAATTTCCCAAAAGAGACATTACAATGGCTTCAAGGTTTGGGGACTTAATCTTGGGCATTCTAATTGGATATGCATGAAGATTTTGGAAATATATTACAACTTAGCACATGATCTATTGTTTAATTAGAATATCCTTAGACCATTGCCCATGGAGAATTTGGGCTAAAAAACTTCCCCTTTGGGATATCTTGAAATTGACCTTTTATTTGCACAAACTTTAATAGATGGAGATTGTCCACCCATTACTTTGGACACATCTTAAGTCCTTCCAAGGCACACCAAAGCTTTAGTGACCATGCCATAGGACATTATGACTTTATTTGGAACTAAACATAATAATTTTTATAAAGAATTTAATGCTCGATTAAAACTTGGCATTGATGGGCCTATAATGGAACATATGGTGCTTTATATACATAACAAGCCTTTTGGCCTATAACTAAAAATAATTATTATGACTAGTTTCTAGGACATTGACCCTTCACACAATGACAAGGATTTAGGAAAAATAAGAACTTTGTACCTTTTAAAGCATTTTGACACTTACATTAACAAAACCATCTTGGCACTTGTGTTTTGTGGAAGCATTCAACAACATGAAAAGCTTTAGAAATTGAAATACTAATGCTTTTACTACCTAAGCTCACATTCTATGGGTTGACAACCACAACATGCATGAACACATGAACCTCTAATTAAAGTAATAGTTCAACAATTCACATTTAGCAATAAAATCAAAGTCAAAATTGGTTTCTAACTACACATGTTGGTTTGTTTTGATGCATCTTTATTATTAAATTCCACTCTTCACTTTCCTACATGCATATTTATTGTTAGGAGGTTGCACAATCTTGCAAACAACAAGGGTTGTTGAATTTTGTTATGTTATTTTCTTGGCTATAAGTAATACATATATGTAATGTCAAATGTGGTCCATTAAGTAAATATTATATGTATGTCTTTTGGATGTTTGAAACTATAGAGACCTTGAATACAACCTTATATTTTTTTAGGTAAATTGAATCACTCATGGTCCATTCATAGAGTGTGTGAGTGTGTGTATTGGAGAAAATTTGGAATGAGACACTTTTAGATTTGTCATCTCATTCCAATCCAATAGATAATTGATCTTTTGCTAAACAAGTAGTAATTGTTGCTTTAGCCATAATTTGCATTAATCTACATTCTAGCATGCGTTGCTATTTTTCATCTCATAATGAAAGTGAAGTGTGGAATCTTTTTGTTTGCTTGTGCATGAGGAGGCTATGCTGATTGTGTAAGTGCAATAAGAAGCCAAAGTAACATTGGCAACAAGGCCCTAAGATCAAATTGTTAGTATATAAGAAGAAATAGGGTGTGTTTCAATGATAAAGATAAAGATAGGGTAAGTGAAGAAATAAAATGGCATCACACCTAAAGATGGAGATATTAGCATAGATGAAGTTAGTAATCTTGTAGATGACTAGATTATTGGGGAAGATAAAAACAATTCTTTGTAAAGTAAGCATTCCAACTCCTATAGGTCTAGAGCTCAAAATCCCTTGACATGGGTGTGGGCAAGGCTTAAATTTGATGGTTAAATTTTCCCATTAGATATTTTTTTCATACAACATAGTCTTCACCATTATCCTTCACATGACACTATTTTCTTATTTTATAAGTCAAATTATATACATGTATATTTTTTCTTTAAACTGATTTTAATATATATTTTCCTTACATACATTAGTCAATAAATAGAGTCTATTTATTTAAATCATTAAAAAGAAATTTATATAAATAAAATGTATATATTATTATAAAAATAAAATATTTACTAATATAACATATATATTATAAATATAAATCTGTTTAATTTAGTTTTTCTAACTCTAATTTATATGGTTCATATTTTTGAGAGGTAAATGAATGCAAAAAGGTTTCATAACTTTAAAATTAATTATATATATGATAATTAATCTGCACTTTTCATAATGTATCAAATTATGATATTGTTACTAAAATTCAATTGTATAGTTTATATATATAAGTTATAACTCCATATTTCATAAAAAAACAATAATAGATCTTTGTTGTACATTGTGGTGGTCCTTGTCCATTAAATAAATCCAAAACAAGTAAATCTATATGAAATTAGGGGTGGTGGCTCCAACGACTTGCAATTCGAGGTTTATATATACACACTTCTGAGAATTTTGTATAGATCAAAAAATCTACAAAACAAAGAGAAGTTCTATAGAGAATTCTTCTTTAAAAAAAGGTAAAAAATATGTGAATAATAAAAGTATACATATTTACTCTTTGTAATTATGATAAAAAAATGTATAAATACCAGTGTGACTATACATTCTCCCTACACATCGAATTCTTTCATTTCAACCCTACAAAGATACTTTGAAATCTTCTCAAAAAAATTATAGTCAAATTTCAAACATGAAGATAAATGTATATATATAAATCGGGCTGTGTTTGCTGCTATGGAGGCTACTGCTCCCGTGTTTGGTGTTGGGGTCGGTGTTGATGGGGCTCCCCCCATCCCTGGCTTTGCTAACGGTCTGGTTGCAACGCTACATGGTGTGGGTGTTGATCCCTCTGGTATTCCTTCTGTGTCGGTTGCTCCTGTCTCTTGTGCTCCCTTTGGTCAGAGGTCCTTCTCTGAGATGGTCTTCTCTCGACCCTCCCCTACCTCGGTGCCTATGACTGCTCGTCCTCCTGCTACTAGGTGTTTTGCGGGGAAGGAAAAAACTCTTTTTGAAGCTGCTAGAGTTTGTGGTCGGCCTCCCCAGAGGTCTATTCCTTGTGCCTGGGACTCCCCGGTGGTGGTTTATGGGCCTGAGATAGTTGAGAATGAGGAGTATTACCTAAAATTGGGTGTGGTCTACAGATTTAATGGATTGTGGCCATCCCTCCCAAACCTCCATGATTGGGTGAAGACTTCCTAGAAGCCTTTGGTTGCTGGGGAAATTGAGCTCTACCCTAGCGCTAGGGGCTTCTTTATTGCTACCTTTGGCTCCCCTCGTGAGTGAAGCTATGTTCTGGATAGAGGATGGATGTGGGGAATTCATTCTCTATCCATCAGGCCCTAGGCTCGCTCTTTCAACCCCCTTATGGAGTCATTGAATACCAGACCTGTTTAGGTCCGTTTGCCAAACCTTCCTCTCCAAATCTAGGAGGAATCATGCTTTGAAGCCATTGGTCGTTTCTTGATGGTGGATTCTACAACTAGGGAGTTTGGGCACACCACGGTTTCTCGGTTGCTAGTTGATCTGGATATATCTAAACCTCTCCATGGGGATGTTGTTTTGCTGGTGGAGGACAGACCTTGGAAGCAACTCTTAGACTATGAGGGTCTCCCCTTTCGGTATAGGAGATGATTTTCGCTGGGTCACTTGGCCTCTGCTTTCCCTCATGCCCATCGCAAGGGCATTGCGACTTGGTGGACTAATGCTCTCCTTGATCACCTCACGGTGTGTTCTTCTTCGAAGGTTTCTTCTATGTTGGTTGACCCTCATGTTGCTGCTCACACGAAGCTCTCTTCCTTGGATCCTCCATTGGACCACTCTACTGACATTGTTGTGCTAGACCCTTCTGCTGTCACTATTGGGCCTAACCCTACACCTATTGTCACTGCCATAACTGACCCTGTTCGCCCTTTGTTGGGTGCCTCTTCTATTCCACTTGTTGATCTGTTCTCAGATGCCTTGCTGCTGAATCCCTCGCTGCTTGGTGGTCCTATGGTGGTTGAGGCGGGGTCGCTCCTCTCATCGTTCTCCTCATTTCCTATTTTCGAGCCTCCCTGGTCAGTTGTTATACAGAAGAAGAAGTCTGTGTCTGCTTCTCGGTCTCGGGCTCATGGAGTGAACTCTGAACCCTCTGTTTCTGGGGTTGCTTAATCTCTTTGTTTTCCACAATTGTCAGTCAGTTGTTTTTGGTTGTTCCTACAGTTCAATCTTTGTTTTGAACTATGTTTTTTTTTGGCCCCTTGGGCTCTTTATGAAGGGTACGACACCCTGAAAATACTACTTATCTTTTCAAAAATAGTAAATATAACTTTAGAAAAATTATTGTAGTAGTTTAGTGCTAAGGTCATTTTGGGATAGCTCAGATAAGTGACATTTATAATTGCGAACTATTTTGGCCACAAATATACAAGCACATGAAATATTTATTTAGAGTTATGGTGTGTTAATTAAAAATATGAGTAGAAAAAATATCAGGTTATCTCAACCATTAGTTATTTATGAGAAATATTAAGAGGATATGCATGGATATGGTAGTGGATTTGTCTAGAATATAAGACACAATTTTATATTGATGGTAAAGATATATTTTCTAAGATGACATTTAATTCCATGTAGAATGAATAATGATGAGATACATGTAGTTGATCTATTTTTTTGAGAAGTTTTAAGATTAAATGGTTTGCAAGTATTATAAATTTAGATATGGATACTCATTTTTTGATAAGATAATTTAAGAGGGTAAATATGTGCCCCTACGCATACAAGTTCCAACGATGAAAGTTCAAAGAAAAAGAGAAACAAAAAAAATAACAAAATCAAAATTTCTAACTCAAAACAAGAATAACAACAAAAAACACAACCTTTATTGAGTGGGGGATCTAGACAAATCTCTAAGTCCACAATAGAATTTCTTTCTTTCAAAAGCCTATGAAACTCAAATTTTAGAGATATCAAACCGTCCCCATTGTTCTCTTTGATATCTTTCCCTTTTTTATGTTTTCTCCTATTCCTTTAGAAGGATTTTAAAGCTACTTGTTGAGAAGTTAAGGATTTTCTTATTGAGATTAATGATCTTATTTATAGACATTTTTAGTTCTTAGAATTTCCTTTTATGTCCATCTATAGTAAATCCATTTTGATCCTATTTATATGACATATGAAACAAGGAGACCCATAGTTGTTATTTTATGACCATGGTATCCTTACTCTCCATTGATTTTTTCATATTCTTCTTCATTTTTCTATTGTTCCTTAGTTATTTCCTCTTGGGATTCTTTTACTTTCTTCTTACTTTCAAGGTTTTTATTATCATTTTGTCCCTTCCTATGTAGATTGGAATTTATATTAGGGTTGACAATTTGATAGTAGGGATGGTTTTCTATTCTTTAATTTTTTATTAATAGATTTTATCATGGAATTAGAGCTAGATTCCGATCTAAAATTCATCTCATAATGGGTTTCATGGAAATCACTATCATTAGTCTTCATATTATCATCCATAATTTTAGGTTATTCATTTCCACTATAACTAATTCATTTATAATCTCATGTATAGTAGTCTTCTTCAACTTAGGCTTTTGGGAGGAGAGCCTAGCAAACCATCTCTTATTGTTAGGTCTTTGGTGGGTTTTCTTCCTTACCCTTAGAGTTGGAAGAAAGAATATTTTTTATTTTCATAGGTAAGGGTTTCTTAGCTATTATAATCTCCTTCGGACCTTTAACTATAACAACCTAGATTTTTATTTCAAAGTCTCATGTGGATGATTGGGAAAACTAAAAGGGGGATATTAGGGTTAAGACTAGGATTTTTAAACTATAGGGGATTAATCACAAGGGTGGTAGATATAAGTGGTGATACAAATAGAAGATGAACCCTTGGTGTAGGAGAATGTGTAATACCCTAAATTTGATTAAAGGGAAAGAACATAGTTCTAATAATTTTCTTACACATATATGTAAATATGATCTAAATTGCTCTATCATGCTCGACATGGTAACACTACTATACACATCAGATGTCATCAAGCTTGTGCAACATCAACATCAACATTTTTCCCAAGAGTAGGGGATGGGGAGGTAGGAGTAGACAAGTGCACAAAGTCCCTCGTGTGCACCTTAAATTGATGAAGGGTGACCCTAGAGACTTAGGTTAGACTTGAAAACATTTATTTACCATCCAATGGGAGAGTTAGAAAGGAGTTCCATTCAAAAATGATATTTCCCTAAGGATTTATTATTAATTTGTTATGTTATTACATTTTCCTATATATACCTAAAACACCATCAATTAACCATACCTCATTTCATCAATGACTTAGTAGAATTAAAATATTGGTAAGATGATACTCTTAATATTATCATTAACATTCATACCCATATTAGTAATAAAGTCACTATCGATAACCACCTTGATAGTAATATTTAATCTCTGCATTAATATTAATAATCTTATTATCTCTTCATGAGATTAATTCTTGCACTCATTTATTAATATTACTATCATTATTAACCCTAATGATATTAATATTGATTCACTTTAGCATTAACATGATTATTATGAATCCTACCATGTTAATAATACTAATTTTCATTTCCAATTTAATATTAATATCATGTGGTGAAAAAATTAGGTTAATATCAATTTGACAATTGATATTGACCTAGAGATAATAAAAAATTGATTATTTATATTAAAATCACTTAGTATTAATGTTTTTGAAAAATTAAGCAACATTTTCAGGGTGTCATACCCTTCACAAAGGGGCCAAAGGGCCAAAGGACAACATAGTTCAGAACAAAAATTGAACTATAGGGACAAACATAAACAACTGACAGACAACTGTGGAGAAAAACCCAGGAACAACTGACAAACAATTGTAGAAAACCAAAAGAAATAAGCAAACCCAGAACCAAAAGGGTCAAGGCTGGTACCATGTTTTCGATGTCGAGAATCAACAACGAAAAAGGGGAGACCTTTCTTCTTTCGTAGAACCACCGACTAGGGAGCCTCAGAAATAGGCAACGGGGAAGGAGAGAGATGCAACACCACCCTATACACCACCGAAGAGGAGCCATCAAGCATCAAAGGAGACAAAAGCAGATGAACAACCAACGAGTCAACCAAAGGAGGGCAGTTCGAAATAGACAGTGCAATGACAACAGAATCAGGAGAACAGTCTGACATAGACAAACCAGTGCCAGCAGAGCGAACCAAGGGTGGATCCACAGTAGGGATGTCTGAGAGAGGAGTAAAAACCTGAACAACATCCTCCACAAAAGCAGAATCAGAAGGGCCTACCTTGAGGTGGTCCAATAGGGTGCTGTTAATTTTACTCATAATATCAATTTTAATAATTATTATAATTGAATTAATATCACTCTTTAATATTAATAATAATATTATTATTATTTTTGATATTAAAATTTCTCTTAATAATACTTTTATTACCTATTATTAATATTAATATTAATCTTAATATCATTATTGAAATTTAATATTAGTATCATTATTAATAATACTAACATTAATACCATCCCTCTTTTTTTCTTGTTAGTGGAACTAGTATTACTTTGGAACTTCCCCATGATTCTACACTAAACGACTTTAGTTCTGTATATTAAGAATACATATATAATTTCACTTCAAGAAAAATAAGTATATATAACGCACATCATGTAAGAGGTTTTCTTAACACTTATTTTGTATCCTTTTATTGCTTATAATAATTATATATATGCCTTATTTATTTATATACATTATTTCATGTTTTTATACCACTAATTTATATAAATGTATATGATCAATCCTAAGCAATTTATAGTAGTATTCCTAGGAAATAATAATTAATTGTTCGGTTGGCACTTCCAATGGTGTCTTGCTACGATAGTTATGCTCATGTTGTTACAATATATATATATATATATATATATATATTTACTTCAAAAACAATAAGTATATAAAACACACATCACATAAGAGGTTTTCTTAACACTTATTTTATAACCTTTATTGCTTATAACTAATTATATATACATCTTAATTATTTATATACATTATTTCATGTTTTCATACCATTGATTTATATAAATGTATATGATCTATCATGAGCAATTTATAGTAGTATTCCCAAAATAATAATTAATTTTTAGGTTAGTACTTCCACCGATGTCTCACTATGATAGTTATGCCCGTGTTATTACACCTCTTTGAAAGGAATATTAGTGTCGTTCCATACTTATACACCCTTCCATGAGTTTTAACGAGGATATAAATAAATTAAAAAAAAACATTAGAAACCCTAAAATCTATGAGTGACACCTATGTATAGGCTTTTTTCATTATTTCCTTTTTTTGACTTGTTTTCTTTTTACAAGAGTTTTTTCCCTAACTTGATGTAGTGAGGAGAAGAGAGATAAATAAGGCTATAGGGTGTAGGAGAGGTGAATCATGCTGTAGATCTAGGTAAAATGGCAAGAGGTTTTGGCACCATCAAAACCTTGCAAGGGGCTTGCAAGTTTGTTGATATGCCCTCAAAATTCTTTTATTTATTAATTTTTATATTATTTGCTTTGTTTTCTTAATGTTCCCATCATCCAAGCAACATTAATTAATGTTCCCAGTTGTCATCCATCATCAAATTTATATCCATTGAATGTACATCATCACAATATGATTTTTTTGAAGTTATCTTTTATTCCACTCAGTACATCTTTTCACCATCGTTTATCTTTTCAAGAGACCTTGTGGGATCTATTTTTCCTAATAGTTTTCTTAAGTGGGCATTAGTTCCATCATCATCCCTAAGTGATTGGGGAAACCTTCCACCAAATCTTGACTCCATCCCATCCCACTCTTTGTTCTTATTTGACATAAGACCACTTAGTTGTGACATTGTATCAAAGAGGGACAAAATTTAGACACCTAAATATTTATCTAGTGCACACCTAGTCCTAATAGACCAAACACATCACCTAGACAAGTCTCCTTCACCTAAAGTATCTCACTTAATTAATAATCATATAATTTAATTATCCCCCTTTTCCAGGGTGATACAATAGTGGTTTATAATTTTTGGCTAAACTGGACACTGCAATTATTATTTTTAACTAAATCTTCATATTCGGGAACCTATAGCAGCTAAACTGTGAGGAATTTGGAGATGATGCAAACTAGAGTCTCATCAAATTTTGTATTTAGATTCTAAAAATATTTTTTTCAAATTTTTTGGAATCAGATTGCACTTTTTTTTCCATCTCCCACGAAAACTGGTTTTTTTTAAAAACAACATTTTTAAAAAGTGACGCTCACCGTATACAACATAACTTTTCTGTATGAATGATAAAATTTTAATTATTTCAAATATAGATTTGTAACTATGATATCTAGCACTTGAATTTGGTCTCATAGTTTTTTATTGAATATTTTTTCCTTAATCAAGTTTTGAAGTCAAACCAATTGCAATTCAGACATAGGCGGATTGTATACAACATAACTTTTTCTGTATGTATCAAAATTCAATATTTTTTTTTTAATGGATCAAGGACATCAATACACAGCCTCGACATATTTTTTAAAATTTTATTTTGATAATCTACTATTTTTCCACATGTGCAAAACAAAGAGCTTGACTTTTGTTGAAAAACCTATGTTTAATAAAACTAAAAAAATACATACATAATAAAACCAAAACATATTAAAATTATATTTGTTGGATAGCTCATTTTGAGGACTACCTGATTCTAGTTGGGTTTGTGAAGATTCCTCCATTTTCATCCTTAACCCGAGCTCCGAAGTGCCAATTTTTTTTGTGCCTAAGATGGGAAATGAGGGCTAAGGGGGTTCGTTCGAACCCATAGGGGTTCGAGCAAACCTCTAGGGGTTCGCTCATACTAGGGTTCGGTCGAACCCTAGTTCGAGCGAACCTCTTTGAAGGGGTTCGCTCAAACCCCTTTTCTATGCATTGCATTGGCTTTTTTGGTGGCAAAGATGCAAAGGGGTTCGCTCAAACTAGGTTCGAGCGAACCCCTTTTGTGGTTTGGTCAAACCAATAGGTTCGTACGAACCCCTAAAATCACCTTTTTTTCTTTGGGTTTATTTTTTGTGAGTTTTCCTTCCTCACTTGAATTGTAAACCGCTATTGTGGCTTCACCCTCCATCTCACCTCGTAATAAAATAAATAAATAAATACTAGTTACTCCTATTTTCCACCTCACACATGGCTAAAATAATTAAACAAAATTATTATTTAATTATAGCTATATTGCCTCAACCTAAATTCCAAGAATAAAGGATACCTAAGAACACTTGTCCTTATGACTCCAATATTTTCTCTACTAAACCTCATAATACAAGGCTCCTAAGTGCATATGTCCCTTATATTCTTCATGGTTATCTAACTAACCAAATTTAGTAAGTCAGTCCTAGCCCTTCACATTCCAACAACCTCCATCTAAACCATCCATTCTCTTCTTGATCTTATGGAAATAATCTCTGACATCTTTCATTGTTGATATCACCATCAAATCTCAATCGTCCATTGCCTATAAAATTCTATAAATTTAGGCACTCTCTTAACCATTTCATATCCATCAACTTTGAGCTAAGTATATGCTATCAAAATTAGTACCCTCAAAAAAGAGCATCCACATATCAAGAAATCATAGGAGAAAATCATTCAACAATCGAGTTTGTGGTAACATTCAATTTGGTTTATGATGTTTTTGAAAAGATAAGGAGCATTTACAGGGTGTTGTACTCTTCACACAGGGCCCAAAGGGCCAAAAGAAAACATAGTTCAAGCAAAACTTGAACTAGAGGAACAACCAGAATACACTGACTGACAGTTGTAGAAAAACAAAGAAATTAAGCAACCCCAGAAACAAAGGGGTCAAGGCTGACTCCACAAATCTGGGGCCAAGAAGCAACAACAGATTGGGGGAGTCACTTCTTCTTTCATAGGACAACCGACCAGGGAGGCTCAGAATCAGGAACCAACTGGGAAGGTGAGAGGAGTGACTCCACCCCAGACACCCTAGGAGAGGAGCCACCAAGCAACGATGGAGACGACAACAGAGCAACAAAGATTGAGTCAACCAAAGGAACAATAGAGGTGTTCAACAAAGGGTAGGCAAAAATAGACATTTGGTTTATGATGTTATTGTGTTGTTCTGAACTCTTTTTTTGAGCTCTATCTAGTTATTTTATTGGTTTGAATAGGAAACTTACAAGCTTGTTTCATTCCATTTGCATTTTCAAATCATATCATTATAGTAATTATGAATATTTATATTTTATTTTCTCTTATGTTATATCTGTGATATAGACAATGTTTAAATCTTAGTAGTTAAGTGGGGGTTAAATGCTCAAGGAATTTTTTATGTTTGTAAATATAGACAATGGTAGTTACAACTTTTATATTTTTATTTTCAATAATGTAAGTGTAATCTATTAACCTTAATGTAGTTTTTGTTTTATTGTGAAAATTTCGTCTATCTCCTAGTAGTGTACATCAAATGGAAATGCTTACTTTTTATGGACATCCATTAAAAGTTAACTAATAAAGGGTATTATTTTGGATTTTGTTCTTGTAACTGTTACATAACATCATCAAGTTGTGCACTCCTATTAACATATGATAAATGGGTTCTAATTAAAAATTTAATTTAAAATCAATTATATAATAATTAGGTACCATAGAATTTATTTTTTCAACATAAAGATGATTCTAGGGTAGGGTTAATTCTTATTTATGTATGTATAGATTTAAAGATTTTAATTTTCTTTTTTAGTGGTATTAAATCATAGAAACTTCAATAAAATTTAGCAAATGCTAGTAAAGTGTGTACATTTTAACATTATATGAATAGTTAAATGAAATTTCATCTATTATACGTTCTTTGATTTTTTTTTTAATTGTTTCTTGTTTACTATTTTTAATTGATCACAAACTTGGGAGTGTTGTTTTGTGAACACATTAAGCTCAAAACATTTGGTTTCTTGGGATTAATTTTTTAAAATATTAATTATTATGTATTTAAATGCAAAACTTAGTAAATTGTTTTTTTTTTTTTAGATCTTCTCCTTATGCTTATAATATACTCTATTATTTCTAATGATATTTTTTTAATCTATTATTTAAATTATTTTAAAATATATTCCACCATAAATCCATACAAAGACAACATTCACTATAATGTAGGTACAAATAATTTTGGAATCATTTTGATTGGATCTATTATCAAACTAATAGAAATGGTTTGGGTATGTGTTATATAGATTTATCATTTCATTACTACAAGGAAAATTATATCACTAGATATATGAGGTGTATTGAAAATCATTACATAGATTTCAAAGGAGGAGAAAATTGACTATATGCCAGATTTTAAGGGCATCCATTACTTATTGGGAAACAAGTAACATGTTTCATCTTTTAATTTTTCTATTTGAATTTGTTATAATCAACTTAATTTGATGCTATTTTTCTGAAGAAACACCTCAAGTTGCTACTCACTTATGTGATTATATTATTTTAGACTTTAGTAAATGTTGATATATTTAATATTTCTCTTGTCCAACACAATATTTGGTTATTTCTATGGGTGTTTTATATTTTATCTATTGTTTTGATTCTTAGATGACAATTCTAAATGATCTCGTTTTTATAGATGTATATAAAGGGGAATTGAATAAAATGATGATTCCTTTTACATGTAGGGGGTTTTAAACTTGATATAGTTTGACCACTCTCCTTATGGGATGTATGGAGTTTAGGATTGTTTGACTATAGAATAATTCACATTATTAGTAGGACAAAGTACTATTATATGTTCAATAGTTTGTTGATATATTCTTAGTAACTTATAAAATTAGCAAGAGGCTCACCCAAAACAACCCTAGGAACCAAAGGGGGATTAAAAACAATCAATACCCTACTACAATCAAGAGTGGACTGGACTCAACAATAATAGGACCTACTTAGAATCCTTTGAATCAATGTCATCCTATACAACCTTCATAATAAGGTGTTCTTGATGAGCATTCTTCCACCATGAGGAGTAACATGAAATCTTCAAGTGAGGATAATATAATACCAAGTGATTGGTAAAAAATCATTTTAGACACCAAAAAGGGATGCCTTCATAATCCAAAGATTGGATCTAAGAGCTATGCCCATTCTATAAAACAACCTCCATAATGAGAGGTGAAGACAAGACCGATTCTGCAAGGATACAATTGTAGGTGGTGTGAGATAACATGGTAGTGACATTATCCACCATAATACAATGCCCCAAGGAGTTACCAATGCCCATATAACATGAATTGCACCAAAAATGGAGTGGGAGGTTCAAGAGGCAAATATGTGCTAGTTGTACTTGTAAATCTAAATGGTTTTTTCTTCATTTCTTTAAAACATTATTTGAAAAAAATTTGGACAAAAGGAATGTTTTTATAAGTTTCGATTAGGGGTTCTATTAGGCCACTGTGAACTTAATCTATAGGAGAATAGTGTTGTGTTTGAGACATTTGTTATAATTTGATATAAATGCTAATTTAAACTTATTTATTTTTATTTGTTAATAACATAAGTAAATATGTTCACGTTTTCTTTTGTTAATTCATATATGAGTATTTGACAATTTTATTTATTGGATGAGTCATAGTGCAATATGACGATGCTTTTGATTTTTTAATATTAACTCCTATTTTAAATTTTTCTCTAAACTCATTTACATATAGCTAAATATATATATATACAATTATTTTGCTACACCTTTCACACATTAATGTGTAGTTTTCATGTTATATAGATTTAATGTAATTTATACACTATACAAATGAAAATATATAAAAGTTAAATAGTGATAACTTCCTTTTTATTTGTAATGTTATGTTAAAAATAGTAAGATTGACATTATCAAGGACAAACACAAAATACAACAATGTGTTCCATGTTGAAATATTTTAAAAGTAATGACTAATATTTTTTAGAGGGATTAATAAAGAACCAATCAAATGAGTGGATGTGGTTTATAGTTGTAGAATAAATTTTTACCTATAACTACTTTAAAAAAAAAAAGAAAAACTATTAAATTTTTATGTAGATCACTTTTAGAATCTAAAGTAGTGCATGTCATGAGAATTTTTTAATATTAAGGAAAGACAAAAATTAAAATCTATTTGACCAACACAATCATGTTCCACATGTCATATTTACTTTTACAAAAATTATCTTGATCCAATTATCTAAAATAAGCTCTTTTCACAAAAGACCTTCTATTGAGGACAAATTAATTTATCAAGATGAATTTTATGTGTCAATTATGCAAATTCATTTCCACATCAATAGATCAACTCCTATTTGAATTCATACCATCAACCATCTTGACCACCCAAAACATAGAAAAATAAAGAAAAAATAACAACAAACAAGATTAAAGAAACTAAGCAATGAAATTATAATAAAGACATGTATTAAATCCATTTTTTCAAGTTTTACAAGATATTTTATTCTTACCGTTGAAATGGGAGCGGATAGGGAAGAGTAGGGCCAAAATTGGCAGGGGAAAGCGAGATTATCAGTCAAGACCTTTATAAGCCGTGAAAGCCTGTGAATACGTAAACGCCCCTCATCGGTGCTCCTCACGGCAGAAGGGTGGTCGCAATTCCGGTGTCGGAGCAACGGTATTGTGCTCGGCGGGGACTGTTCGTCGCCGCGGGTAATGTATGGCCTGATGGTAAACAGTATGCAGATTGGGCACTCGCCCGTGCGGATCGTGGTCTCGGCGTCGTTGGATTTTGTGGCTACGCTCTCGCCCGGAGTTTCAGAGGAGGTTGGGCTGCAGAGGGGTAGAGATGGTGGAGTTGGAGGAGTTCACCCCAAGAGCTCCTATGGGGTATTGATTCGTGAGGTTGTTACGCTTGGTGTAGAAAGAAAGCTCGTTTCATTCGGTCGATCAGGTTGGCTTTAACTGGGCAAACCCATTGAGTTTGAGATGCTAAGATGTGAGGATGCTCAAATCACCAATGCTTCAACTATCAAAGAAAATTCCAGAAGAACAGGAGGAGTCAAAAGCTTTAGTAATTCCAGGTAAGTGAACCAAGATCGAAATACTTTAGTTGTTGTTTGATAGCAGCTTAAATTAGAAATCACCACCCAAACATGCTTAGAATAGTTAGGATGCAGACAAGTGGTCTGTTCATGCCGTATACTTTGGTTGCAGAAGCCTCTTTGTTGATTAGGGCAAACCCAGGGATGGGGGATTTCGTCGATGGTTAGATTGTTCCATGAATTTGCCTCTATCAATAGAAATGAGCATTCTAAGCAGTAAATTTCTCTTTCCTGTAGGTGTTGTACTCTGTTTTATTTAAATGTGTATAGGATCTTACAGTTCAAGTTGCCATGTTTAGGTTGTCTGCAAATGCATTAATGCCCTTTCTCTGTCCCTCCACTTCAGCTGCCTGTGCTTGTATGTTCTAATCTATTCTGATTTGTAGTTTTTGTTTTGGGATCCATTTACAATGTTTGCTTTCAATCGGATCTTACTTTTAGACCCAGAAGGAAATTTTTTCAATTAAAAAATTGGTGAGTTTCAAGGTATTTAGTATGACTGATAATTTAGCCGATAGGCTATATTTAGTGGCAGCTTTCAACCAGGAATTTGTCTCAAGCCGGTAAACTGTTTCTCTATATACGTATTGCGTCCTCTCCCACCGGTATACCGTTTAGGGTTGTTTTTGCTGCTGGCAAGCACTTTCCACAATAATTTTTAATGGAATTCCCAGGCTCACGCTGGCAGCCTCAAAGTTAATCGCTGCATAGAAATAGTTACCTGGCTGGCATTGTTCTCCGTCAATGGCGATAATGCAGCTCCTATTTGCTGTCCTTTTGGGTGACAATAGTAAGTGGCCTCAGCCTACACAACCGCCTATCAACTCCAAAATCGTTTCCCTACACAGAGACACACTCTCTCCTTTCACCACGCTAGAGTTTGCAGACGGAACTAGAGCTTTCTGGCCTTGAACTACTTTCTCCATAACAAGAAAATAAAGCTTTTCACTCAGTTTCTCAAAATATAGCTTCGTTACTCTGAAGTATGGATTGCAGATTGTGATAGGATGCGTTGCAGATTGTGATAGACAATTCAACTACAAGCCTCGCAGATTTGTATGGCTCTTATAGCGGTGTGAAGAGATACCTGCATTACACTTCTTCATACTCTTATTGCACAAGATCTTTTAGGGAAATCCCTTATTGCTTAAGTTTAGGCTATGCGTAATCACTTCTCAAATGGACTTCGATTTTTAATTTTTGTATTCTTTTTTAAGGGCTTCCACATCATCAGTTTCATCTGAACCCTACACAGGGAATGGTGGGGGACGGGCTTGGCGGGTAAGACATGATTCCTTCCTTATTTTTATTTAATGTAGAAGTGTATATACTCAACGAAATAGCTTCAAAAAAACTTATAAGCCATTCAAGTCTACCCTTGGAAGACTCAGTATAGGTAATGTGGACAAAATTCATAATGTGAATGTCTCCATGGCCACTCAAAATTCGTTGTTCTTTCGAGTTTTCTAAGCCTGTTGTTGTCTGCTATGCCTGTAAACTACAAGCATGTAGTATGTTAAAGACATAATAATGTGTACAGAAAAACTAAAACCCATTCAGCGATTAACAAAAGTGGAAATTATGCATCAATTAAATTATTGTATAAGATTTAGTCCACAACTACAAATCGCATCAGTAATGGGCTCATCTGTTTGGTTCTAGAAGGAGGTTTCCTTTAATATCTCTCATGTTCTGAGAAGTAAAATCATGATAGAGAATTTAAAAACATTACAAAACCCTACCAAAGCAAAAATTTCCTAGATTGAGACAAACCGAAACCAAACTTCGTCCAACAATCTTTTCACAGTAAACAAAGTTTAGATCTAAAAATATCAGGTTTTGCTATTTATGGGTCTTGATATGATCTTCCCATTTAGTGACACTTTTGCTAGAGGACTGATTTATCTAGAGTTTTTGATGTGCTTTTGCTTAGGCTTAAATACTCCTTCCAGTAACTTATGTATGATGGACAAGTATTTGGGCATGGAAAAAAACCTGAGACATATCCAATTCCCTCCTCTAATGGTACAAATTTAGCTGTAAATGTGTGTGGACAAGTATTTGGGCATGGACAAAAACCTGAGACACTAAAACTAGCTTGTGCAATTCAAGTATACTTGGTGAAGCACTCTACTTCCTGAATGGTTTTCCATTTTTAACTTCCATTGTCTATTGTTTTCTATAGTATTCTGGTTACATACTTGTCTTCATTAGTAAAGGACTGATATTCATCATGAAGCACCAAAATTTGGAATATAAATATTGAAGCAAAAATTTATTTTGTACAAATAGATACTCCGAGTAAATATAATGTCTCCCCAAGAAAAAAACATCTACAAACACAGGGTCAATAATGTTTAGGAAATTATATAATACTATCGGCTTATTCCTTGTAGCTCCCCCTACTATAAGTGCTAGTTAATAGTGTGTTTGGGTGTAATTGGGTAATAGTTTTATGCAGTTATGAATAGTTTTTGTTATAAATTGCACCTTGTTCATGATGAACATGAAAGAAAGTTATACAAGATCTTTTGTAATTACACCCAAAAGCACTATCAATCATTATCATAAGATGTAGAAATAATAGATTGAGTATAATTATTTATTGTTGATGCAATATCAATCATAAAGAAAACTTTGGATTGTTAGAGGAATCACCAAATTAAAGCTCAATAGTCTTGCAAACACTAGGAACGATATTCCCTACCCAGCTAAATTTTAACCAAAGACTAACTCCCCTTATAACTAGGTGTGGTACTAGCACCGGTTATGGTTTAAATTGGTTTCCTTAATAGCTTTTCTCACAAGCTCATCCTTGAAAGGATTTTACAACACTCATGAACAATATTTCTTTAATTCTTGAAATTTTGTTCCTTCTTGAGCATTTTTAAATATAGGAAAAAATTAGAGTCTCATCTAAAACAATACAACAAAGGATTTGGCTTGCTAAAATGTTAATTTTTTAGATTATGCCCCTTCATCTAGCCAAGAACGGAAGAAACATCTGCTACACATAAATTAAAATTTTATTTAGGAAAATGGGTAAGAGCATCTATTTTTTGTTCTATAGATTTTTCAAGTTTTTTTTGTCTAATACAAGAGGGGTAAAAATTATTTTCCTCCAACTTAAAATAGTTTTTTCTTGAATTTATTGCCAAGGTTCTAAATCTACGAAAAATGTCTTAAGTTGGTGGAGGAAATTTCTTGGCCTTGCACTCAACAAGACTTGATCTTTTCTAGACTTATTTGAAAAATTTCAACTTCACCAATAGATCGAGGGTCCATTGATAGATGGCTCCTATTTACCAAGAAATATTACTATTTATCCTTTACCTTAAACTTGCAAATGAACCCTACTGATTAGGCTATGCTACTAGATATTTGACCTCAGATAGTAGAACATGGGCATTAGGTCTCAAGAACTTGGGCCTTAAACCTTAGACCTTAGAACTTCAAACTTCGATATTGAATCCTGGATTGTTGGATGATTAAATCTTGGATCCAAGACCATGTATACTAGTCTATGGACCCTAGAATTTAAACACTAGATTATAGAAATTAATCATGCCCTAAATCTTAGAAATCAATCAATGTATGATCGATGTTTACTGTAAAACTTGGAGCCTAGACCTTGGGCCCTATCCCTAGATTATAGATCATTAACCCTTGGCCAAGAAACCTATACCACTTATTATGAACTCGTAGAGCTTGAATTTGGGATCACTAGGACTTTAGCATTATGCACCCTCAATAAGAAGCATATACCCTATACCATAAATCCTTGGACCATTAGCATTTGACCCTATCCTTAGAGCCTTAAATTTAGACACTGGGATGTGGACACTATACCCTTTGGACCTATGTCATAAGAACTTGACCCTCAAATCATACGCTATGTGCCCTTATATTGTGTCTCTTCATTCTTCACCCTCGAATCCAAGACTTCTTGAACATTACACACTGAGTACTTGATCTTGGGCCTTAGAATTTGGACTGTAAAATGAAAGCATGGACTCTATTGATCAAATCTTTGAGCCAAACCTTGTTTCTAGACACATTATCCTAAAACCTTTTACCTTTGAAGTTCCAAGGGATGAGCCTCGCCCCAACATGACACCCCTTTTCGACCCCAACTTGGCAAAATGTAAGACCAAGGTAAGGCGAGCTAGGCGTTGGGTTGGGTGTCGAGGATACCCTTGAGTCAACAAAAAGATAGGGACTAGTCTTGCCCCAAAGTGACACCCCTTTCCGACCCCAACTTGGCAAAATGTAAGACCAAGGTAAGGTAGGTTGGGTGTTAGGCTGGGTTGCAAGAATACCTAATGCAGAGTATCTACAAAACACAACCAACTTTCAAGGGTACTTTTGACCCAAACACTATTTGGAGAAGATCAAATTAAATAAGCAACAAATCCACTATAATTTTCACCAAAATCATACACAATTCCACTTGTTTCTTCATTCTGCAAAGTTTCAAGGTATCAAGTCAATATTCTAATTTCAACAAAAACCACATTCCAAATCATCATCAACACCACATTGACTAAAATCAAACAAAACCTTTATCAGTATTTGTGAAAATATTCCATCCTCTCAATTTTCACCAATTCACTCTTCATTTTTCCTTGTTACCAAAAACAAAAGGACACCCAATCAAACCTTGCACTAACTACCAAGACATCTTACTCACTATGTTTTTGATAGAAATAAACTAGTAACATATTCTCATATCTCTGATTTGACAAATTCATTGATACTCACAATCAAGTCACCATATGCACATTGAGATCACCATACCGAAATCACCAAAACAACAAACACTACCTTATAAAATTTTCCAAAGAATAGAATCACATTTTCCAACATCTTTTAGACAGGTCCAAGACATTTTCAATCATTTATTTCATTGTCCCAATAGAAACTCAGTTTCTTACATGCAATTTCTAATATTCTACTAGCATTTGAAGACCCTTAGAGAGGGTATATTAAACAACTCAAACTGAATCTCCAAACACCATATACTGTTTCAAGGACCCATTTATGCCTAGTTTAACATATCTCAAAAGAAAATCCACTTGTTTTGGAAAATACAAAAGAACCACTAGATTGTCCACCTGAACATGCACCACATTAGGCCAGATTCATAAAGTGACTACCAATGTATCAACTAGAAATCACCAAACAACTTAAGACAGTCTTAGATTGAGTCACAAATCTTAAGATTCAACAATCTTTATGGATTGATAGGCCCAATATATCACTGGACAATGAAACCCTTGTTTATAGGCTTGACATGCTTACAAGTGTGAGGCTTTATTAGAAAAACATACCCTGAACCTTTTACCACCTTAAAATTGCTTCAAACCCATTGGAAAATATCTGCAAAAACTAGTAAACCATCAACCAACCTTTATGCAAGCTTCTTTTATCAAATACCACCTTGCAACCATTCTCTTTGTGAGGAAAACTTTGTTTTTAGCAGCATTACTTCATTTTCTTGTCTCCCCTATTCCAACACACACTCAAAAAACTTAAATCATACTAAAATCTCTCTAAACTATCCATTCCACCAATCTTCTAAACCTACATTGGTGGGATGGTGAGCTCTATCCTCACAAACCCCTCAAAACCCTTGTTTGGATTGTTAAATCAGTTTTATAAAATAGATTAAATCAGATCCCTAACCCAACTAAAGCCTCACAAAATCAACTTATATCGAAGGCTCACACAAATTACTTAATTAAATCTAAACAAGATTAAAAATCAAGAACTACTGTAGTCCGTACAAGATTGATAAAAAGAGAAACACAATAAATTGGAAACAAGGAACTTTATTATCACAATTTGATTCAAGAATACAAAGTTTTTTTTTGCCTTTTCTCACCCCTACAAGGCTTAAATAGGTGTAAAAAATAGTTATAATAACTATCCCATGGACTTCCACCGATCAATGCTTTGAGTTTTCATACAAGACTCCTCAACTTCTTATTTTTTTTTACACTTTTTTGGTTTGTACAAAATTGGCAACTTTAGCATTTTTCCAAATTTTATTTTTTGCTCTTTTTGACCTCCTAGAATGACTCAAATACATTAAATATTCCCACTCAAGACCTTTTTACGATGATTTACATTCTTTTACATTTGAAAGCTCAAATTTTCAAAATTTTTCCTTTTGAGAACATATTACATACAACCAACCAACAAAACCTTTCCAAGTCTCTTGGAAACATATTAACTTTGTTTGTACCTACAAAACAAATTCAAATCTTCCTTGGACTTCTTTACTCTTATGAATCTTTGTTCCAAGATCTTTACCTTCACTTTGTCTATGTTTTCCTTTTACCAACTTTTTTTTTTTCTGTCTATCAGGTTCTCAAACATGTTTCTCCTTCAAAAGGACACAAACACTCAATTTTTCTCTAACTTTTCCTCAACCAAGGACACATGATTGTCCTTGCACTTTCCTTTCTTCCAAGCAATCTTTCCTCTTTTGTTCTCAATTCATCCTTGACCTTCTCTGACCAACTTGTGTTTTCATCTTCTCATCTACTCCCATTAGTGGAGTACCCCTCAGGCTACAAACTCAAGTGCTTTACAATCAGGTATCCATCTATTTCTTACTGCAACACAACTAAGTAACTTCTTTGCCTGACCTAGGAATCTCCTCTTTTCTCTACCTAGTCTCTTGAAATTTCTCTCTACAACTTAGATGGATCAAGCACCTGTAACCAAACTCAACAACAACTCAACAACCTAGATCAGCTAGCTCTGATACCAATTGATGCAGAGCATCTACAAAACACAACAAAATTTCAATGGTACTTCTGACCCAAACATTATTTGGAGAAGATAAAATTAAACAAGCAACAAATCCACTATACTTTTCACCAAAATCATACACAATTCCAATGTCAACAAAAACCACATTCCAAATCATCATCAACACAACATTGACTGAAATCAAACAAAACCCTGATCTGTATCTCTGAAAACATTCCATCCTTTCAATTTTCACCAATTCACTCTTCATTCCATGCTTAGGCTATTCTACTAGATATTTGACCTCAAATAGTAGAACATGGGCATTAGATCTCAAGAACTTGGGCCTTAAACCTTAGACCTTAGAGCTTCAAACTTCTATATTGAATCTTGGATTGTTGGATGATTAAAGCTTGGATCCAAGACCATGTATGTACTAGACTATGGACCCTATAATTTAAACACTAGATTATAGAAATTAATCATGCCCTAAATTCGAGAAATCAAACATTGTATGTTCAATGTTTATTGTAAAACTTGGAGCCTAGACCTTGGGTCCTATCCCTAGATTATAGATCATTAACCCTTGGCCAAAAGACCTATACCACTTATTGTGAACTCGTAGAGCTTGAATTTGGGATCACTAGGATTTTAGCATTATGCACCTTCAATAAGAAGGGTATACCCTATACCATAAATCCTCGGATCATTGGCATTTGACCCTATCCTTAGAGCCTTTACTTTAGACACCGAGATGTGGACATTATACCCTTTGGACCTATGCCATAAGAACTTGACCCTCAAATAGTAGGCTATGTGCCCTTATATTGTGTATCTTGATTCTTCACCTTGGGATACAAGACTTCTTGAACATTACACATTGAGTACTTGATCTTGGGCCTTAGAATTTGCACTATAAAATGAAAGCATGGACCCTATAGATCAAATTATTGAACCAAACCTTGTTTCTAGAAGCATTATCCTAAAGCCTTTTACCTTTGAAGTTGGATTGTAAACCCTAGAACCTTAACTTTGGACCCATGAACACTAAATGTTCTAGCTTGTATACATCTCTAAGGGACTAGCCTCGCCCCCAACATGACACCCCTTTTCGACCTCAACTTGGAAAAATGTAAGACCAAGGTAAGGCGGGTTGGGCGTTGGGTTGGGTGTCGAGGATACCCTTGAGTCAACAAAAAGATAAGGACTAGTCTTGCTCCAACGTGACACCCCTTTTCAACCCCAACTTGGCAAAATGTAAGACCAAGGTAAGGCGGGTTGGGTGTTAGGTTGGGTTGCGAGAATAGTTGAAATAGAGCATCTACAAAACACAACAAACTTTCAAGGGTACTTTTGACCCAAACACTATTTGGAGAAAATCAAATTAAACAAGCAACAAATCCACTATATTTTTCACCAAAATCATACACAATTCCACTTGTTTCTTCATTCTGTAAAGCTTCAAGGTATCAAGTTAGTATTCCAATTTCAACAAAAACCACATTCCAAATCATCATTAGCACCACATTGACTCAAATCAAACAAAACCCTGATCAATATCTTTGAAAACATTCCATCCTCTCAATTTTCACCAATTCACTCTTCATTTCACCTTATTACCAAAAACAAAAGGATACCTAATCAAACCTTGCACTAACTACCAAGACATCTTACTCACTATGTTTCTGATAGAAAACATATTCTCATATCTCTAATTTGACAAATTTATTGATACTCATAGTTAAGTCACCATATGCACATTGGAATCACCATACCCAAATCACCGAAACAAAAAACACTACCTTATAAAATTTTCCAAAGCATAGAATCACATTTTCCAATATCTTTTAGAGAGGTCCAAGACAATTTCAATCATTTATTTCACTATCTTGGAATATAAACTCAGTTTCTTACATGTAATTTCCAATATTCCGCTAGCATTTGAAGACCCTTAAAGCGAGTATATTGAACAACTCAGACTAAATCTACAAACACCATATACTGTTTTAGGGACCCATTTATGCCTAGTTTAACATATCTCAAAAGAAAATCCACTTGTTTTGGAAAATACAAAAGAACCAGTAGACTGTTCGCCTAAACATGCACCACATTAGGCCAGATTTACAAAGTGACTACCAATGAATCAACCAGAAATCACCAAACAACTTAAGATAGTGTTAGATTGACTCACAAATCTTAAGATTCAACAATATTTATGGACTGACAGGCTCAATATATCATTGAACAATGAAACCCTTGTTTATAGGCTTGATATGCTTACAAGTGTGAGGGTTTATTGGAAAAACATACCCCAAAACTTTTGCCACCTTAAAATGGCTTCAAACCCATTGGAAAATATGTGCACAAACTATTGAACTATCAACCAACCTTTATGCAAGCTTCTTTTATCAAATACCACCTTGGAGCCATTCTCTTTGTGAGGAAAACTTTGTTTTTAGCAACATTGCTTCATTTTCTTGTCTCCCCAAATCCAACACACACTCAAAACACTTAAATCATACTAGGACTAGGATTAAAATATGGATTTCCACATCACCATACAAAGGTTTCATTCTACTGTTGGAGGTTTGCTTAACTTGGATTTCCTTTTATAGCTCATGATTTACAATAATAGCTTGGAAGGAAAAATGTGATAGTTAGCGAAAGCATGACTTGGAGAGGAGGGAGAATGAATGAAGATGGAAGGAGGCATGATGTGGAGTTAAAGGAAGGAATAAAGTGGTGTAAATGATGATTATGCAATTTTTATGGGGGGACAATGCAAATAAAAAGGGTGAGGTGCTTTATGGAAGGTTTCGAATTGCACATGCAAATATATGATTATGGTTTTTGAGCACAAATTGATCTTTTAATGCTCCTTTAATCGAGCATTAAAAGATCATGGCTTCTTCATGACCCAATGATGAGGATTCGTGTTATTGCATGATGGAAAATGAAGCACCAAATCCATTTGTGTAGTAGTATGAGGGGGTTTTGAACAATACTTCTTGGATGTGCTTTGAGGATGAGACTCGACTTGGAAGAAAAGAACTTTGTTGGGTGCACACTATTTGGGGAATTATCTACCCGTGTGGGCCTCAAATCTACCCATGAGACCACATCAAATCTGCGTGGGACAAGTTCCATTAATTGGCCATAGATTCTTCCTCTACAAATAGAAACATATCATAATTGACTTTCATGAATCATTTAAAAAATACCCATAGAAAGAGAAATTGGGTATGTACAATTCCTATTCTTCTCACTTCATTCCTATGCAAGAGGAAATTGATACAGTTATTTAATTTGTTAAATGCCTTAAGCTAAGTTACATTTTTAAGGTATAGAAAATTATAGTTAAAATACCATTGCTACATTGATTTGGTAGATTGGTCAAAACTATAGTGAATACAGTAAGCTAGAATGTTTCTTAAGACTAGTGTGATTGAGATTGTCTCTATCATAGGTTATTAGATGTGAGGATTTATACATAATACATGTCTAAAAGTAATCTATTGCCATTATATTGGTTCTTGTATTTTAATATTTCATGGTATGGAGGCATAGTTGATGCAAGTGAACAATTTGATAGATTTCTTAATTTTTTTGAAATGAGAATAATGTAATGCAAGATGTGATTTACATCTTTTATAGTACAGGTCAAAGGAAGAAATTTTACATCATTTTTAGTTTAATAGGTCAAATATATGTGCTTATACAAGTCATGATATAAGGGTATAAACACCTATCAACCATTAGAAGATTACAAGAATATTCAAATATTCAAGTTTATAACATGTTATAGCTATTACAACACCCAATTAGTATGGAATAATGACACATAACCATGAATATCTGATCATAAATATTTGTTGACATGTATTTCCCTTATAGAGTGGTTTATACCTATTATTTTTAATAAGATAAGTTTATAAATTCAGACCATACAAAATAGATAACTCTACTTGGTTGTTGCATATAGACAAGGGTTTATAAGAAAGTTATTTTGGATTCCTTAGAGGGCAGAGTGACCTCCAGTTTGCAACCACTCCACTCTAATATGATTTTTTCTTAAACTATAATATTTACTTGACTATGATGAGGTCTTTGGCCTATCTCCTATGCATAGAGTTAAGATATAATCAGAATCTAGTATGACACCAAGATTATTATATATGTTTTTTTATGCATAAGTTAATGGTGTTAAAATCCAATCCATTGTCTCTTGTTGGCTTAATATAGAACTTTAGATTTTGTAGAATATAAATTGGATAACCTATGCTTGTAACCCCTAGAGTTTGTACTAAATTTTAAAACCAAAGTATTTATGTTTGTGTGGATTTATTTTATATAAAGAATGTTTTATCCATTTAAATGGACACTTTAATTTTGTGCTTTTATATTGTAACTATTGATGATTTGTTTCCTACAAAATTTTACAATAGCTACAAATGTCATAGGAATAACTATGTTTGGTTTTATAGTCATGTTGAT
Source organism: Sequoiadendron giganteum (assembly GCA_007115665.2). Taxonomy (NCBI): domain Eukaryota; kingdom Viridiplantae; phylum Streptophyta; class Pinopsida; order Cupressales; family Cupressaceae; genus Sequoiadendron; species Sequoiadendron giganteum. The sequence continues at coordinate 535,549,198 of CM021109.1, forward strand.
CTGAGAATTCATGTTATGTTGGTAAAGTACTTGTTTCTCTAGTCTTTGCTCATTATCAATGTTAGAAGACTACTTGATGTCAATAGGTAGTCTAGTTTAATGAAAACCAATGTTGTTTTATTTGGACCTTGTGAACCTATCTTGGATGATATATTTCCTATTTGTTGGTCACTAGCTAAATTGTGTATGTTGAGTCTTAGTCAATTATCGTGGATTTGATTATAATAGATCATATATTAGTTTAAAATTGGATGGATTGAATAATATGATGGAATTTTTGAAGAATATTAGAATAATGCTATCAGAGTGTCCTATGAGATTTTAAATCTTGCTAATTGGAATGTTTATTAGAGGCCTAAGTTATTTTATTTATTTATTATTTTTATGGTTGTTTTCTTTTACATTCATCAAGATATGGTCAAATCAAATGCGAATTAGATCTTTAGAGTGTACCCCTCCCGCTTGGAAAAATATTGTGTTGGTGAAAGGCCAAAGTTGATGAACTACTAATTCTCTACATGTCACATAGACAAGGTCATCAAAGATGATCCCTTGAGGAATAGGTCCAACCCCTTAGAAACCCCTATACCTTGTTTGAAAGCAAACGTATGTGATTTGGTCTTGTTTTGTGATTGAAAACTATGGTATTTGTGTTATGTCCTTAGTTGAGTTTGTGTTGGAAGATTGTTGGGCATTACATTAGAGCTCGCTTGCAACACTATGATCTCCGGTTAGTGTTGCTCGTGTGGTGTTGGTTATGTGAGTTTCCCTTTTGTGCTCTTCTTGTTGTTTTGATTGATTGTCAAAATCACCTTATGAGGTCCTAGCCTTGCTTTCATCATTCTTTGATAATTATGGTATGCTCATATACTTGAAGTGTAAAAAGAGTAGTGAAGTAACAATGTTTTCTTAAGATTACAAAATTATGATTGTATGCTTTAACTATGATTGTATAATGAGATTTTTCTCTATGTGTTTTGTGTTGATTTGAAAATGTAATTATTTTCTAGTGTGTAGATAAATACATTGCAGATTGAAATCGATTAAATGCATGATTTGTATAATTTTTCTTATAGATATAAAGGAAAAATGTTGGATTAAGATAATTTTTTGGTAAAAGATCTTAGTCCCAATTAGAATTGAGTAAAGATTAGAAATAAAAGGGGGAATAATGAAATAATGTACATAGTAAATAAACAGTAATAGTAGTAAGGGAATGAATTCATTGGTGAAAATTAGCACTGTTAATTTCCAAATCTATGTTCTTCTGTCACTCGATGATATGCCTGAAATGTAAATGTTAACTCATTGTATCTTGATTTGAGATGCAATTATTAAATGCATGACTAAGTGAAATTATAGTGAAAATAATATTGATCTTGTAGTATGAATAAATTGGACTGTGTTTTTTTTTCTTGATGTGTATTGAACATTGGGTAGCCTCGACTTTCATAAAATATTTTTGAAAAGTGTCATTAGTTATTAAAATTCATTGTTAAGAAATTAGAATTATGCTATCTGGTTAGAAATTAATGAGTTGTTGATATAATAAGTAATGTATTATGGAAGTGTATGTTTCTGTGTGTGTTGTGATACACCATTAATGAGATAAAATGAAATGTGTAGTGATACTTGCAATTTTACATCTATGGATCGATTTTAATCATAATTTGGAAAGAGAAACCCTAATGGGTGTTGGAAGTAAATTATTGATAAGTTATGGAAGTATGGTTAATTATGTGTAAGGAAATGGTTATGTTGTGAAAAACGGTGAAAATTAGAATAAAATTACCTTGTATTCTTTGTGGATGTGAACTCCCTACAATGGTGTTTATGTTGTGTATTATGGCAAGTTTTGTGATAGACCAAGTTGTAAGAGTTAGTGTAAGTCGTGCATGTTTGACTCATGTGGAATGAAGTGATAAAATTCTTGATGAGTTAATGTGATTTGACATGTCAAAACCAGTGGATGATAATTTAATGTTCTATTGTGTTGTATGGTGTTGTATTCCCTAGCATCAATCCATCTACTTAGGTGCAAACATGCTAATGTAATTATGGGTTCAAATATGGTGAACCTCCATCAAAATATTAGGACTTTGAAAAAATGTTAGTTCCCATAAGTCTCCCCCACACCTTTGGATGGCATTAGTTGATTCGTCATGCAAGCCTAATTACTTGATGTTTTACCTATGGGTTTAGGATGGACCTAAGTGTACCTTTGTATATATATTAATGATGATTTAGTTATTACATGAGATTTATGTGGTTTGAGACTATTGTGGTTAGAGACCACCATTTTTTAGCATGCTATTATATTAGTAGATTGAGACCACTGTTGTTTAAGACCACCATTCCTCTCCTCCCCCTTAGGTGATTTATTTAAAGTCATCTGGTGATTGTGATGTGAAATTTGTGAAATTATTGGACACATTTATTTATGAGACTTTTTCTTTGAATGATTAAGCCAATAAAATTGTTATTCTTAAAGTTATTTGATTGACGAGGTTTTGAAATATCCTTTTTGCCTCAAGGACTAATTTAATTTTTTTTTTTTGAATTAAGACTTAAATTTTGCAAAGCAACAATTGATTATATTTTCAATTTATAGTCTTTCCCTTTTATGGGACCTTTATTGAAATCTTTGGTTTGATCTTATGTTACTCAGTTTGAGGCTTTACTTGTTATTTGCAAACTGTTGGCATGTGTAGTAATATAACTATGAAAAAGAATCATACTCACGAGGGGTCCTTGACAGATTGTTTGGGGGAACTAGATGACCTAGGGAATTATTGTTAAAGGGGTTAATGAGATTGGTATGGGACAATTATAAACCATTTACCCTACATCTATCTTATTTTTATGCGGCACTATGATACTATGCATTCTCAAAGGATAAATTTATGAAATTGTTGGACACATTTATTTATTTATGAGGCTTTTTATTTGATTGACTAAGCCAACAATATTATCATTCTTAAAGTTATTTGATTGATGGGGTTTTGAAATATCCTTTTTTCCTCAAGGATTTATTTAATTTCGTTTTTGAATTAAGATTTAAATTTTACAAAGTAGGTACAATTGATTTTTATCTTTTGAATTTATAATCTTTCCTTTTTATGGGAACTTTATTGAAATATTTGGTTTGATCTTATGTTACTTTGTTTGAGGCTTTACATGTTATTTTCAAACTATTGGCATGTGTAGTAATGTAACTATGAGAAACAATCATACTCATGAAGGGTCTTTGATAGATTGTTTGGGGGGAGTAGATGGCTTAGGGAATTATTGTTAAAGGGGTTAATGAGATCAATATGGGACAAATATAAACCATTTCCCCTAGATCTATTTGACTTTTATGTGCCGCTATGATACTATGCATTCTTAGAGAGCTTTGGACATTGTTCATCCTCATCCCTCATGCCATTGTGTGAGTTCATGATGAGTTAAATGTGAATTTAAGTAATGTGATGTATAAATAATGAGATATGTTGATGGGATGTATATGAATATTGAGATAAGTTTTTGAAATTCTAGAATTTGATCAATGTATGTTGATAAGATATCAAAATTTTCAATATATGTGATGTGATACAATATATATGTAGATTTGATGGATTGGATAAAGATAATTTGTAGTTAAATAAAGTGATATATATTTTCTTGCATGTATTAATTTGATTTGGAACCAATATGGTTGTCTAAAACTCTTGTTGATTGAAATAATTATGTTGAATGATAAAAGTGTTAGTGTGATTTTTGTTTATACATGTGTAACTCTATTTAGAATAACGTGTTTGTTACATTAAAAAATCGATGAATAATGTTGAAATACTTATAAAGAAATTTCAAATGGATGAATGCACTATGTGTATAACTCCTCAATTGTGTCAAGATGCATATGTGGTAGGATAATCTTTGTTTTTATAATTTTTTTAGATGTCATTGTGTGGGAATTCATTCCCAAACCTTAGTAACTTCTAGGAAGATGTTTAAACTAGGGAGAGGGTAATGTAAAGCCCCTCCCTTCATACAACAATTATAACTTTGTGTGTTATGGTTTGGATAGTTATGATATCATTGTAGTATATAAGTGTCAATAGTTAATGTCATTTTAGTTCTATATAATAACTAAAATGTTATTCATATTAATGTGTGTTGCTCTAATTAGGTTAAGTTTTCTATCCTTAATGACTTCCAAGAGAAATTATATATAAGGGGGGGAGAATGTAAGCCCACTTGGCCAACTCCCCATAATATATCTAGTGATCACTTCATATTTTTGACGAAGTAATCTTGTTAAAAGAAAATTATAAATGAAATAAAATTGATCAAGTTGTGACTGAGCTTAATGGTTAAGGTAATTTATAACTACCTTTTCTTATGTTGAGTGATTAAATTTATGTTTTTCTAATTTTGGTGGTTGAGTGTGATCCAAGTATAGTCTTGATGAAATCAAGACGATGGAAAATAAGCATTTAAAAAAAAGATATATTTATATAAGGTTTTAACTATGAGTTGGATGCAGAATAAGAGATATGGATTCACTTGACTTCACCTCACCCAATTTTTATGGTTATAATATTGACTTCTCTGTATATGACATACAATAGAATCTCGCCTTGTTTGTTTGTTTATATATATTCCATATTTAATGGATTATAAAATATTGTTAGTAGTTTCAAGAATAAATGAAGATTAACATTTGATATTTATAATTATCGAATAGAAAATAAAAGAAGAAATGTTAGTTACTGACTAGAATTAGCATGGTATTCAATATAGAATAGTATCATAATAATTGATAAATAAAAAGTATCAAATTGATGAGTACAAAGTATTGCTTATAATATTATTACTAATTTTGTATTTTACAAAGAGGTAAAATGTTTGGTCAATAAAGAAACCCTTTATTATAAATGTAGTTCAAATAAATCAAAAAGCTCACAAAAGAGGTGTGTAAGGTTGAGGACAAAAATTTAAAGATCTCTATTTTTCCTGAAATCAATGTTTTGCATGATCACTTTATTGGACCTTTCAACTCATCCATCTCATCATTAACTTCTCCACCCCTTGTCCGTAGACGCCATTTCTATCAAACTTCTTCACTCATCAAGACTACCACATTATGCTTGCTCAATTTCTAGTCGAAGGTTATTTATAGGACTAGGACTGAAACATGGATTGCCACATCACCATACAAAGGTTTCATTCTACTATTGGAGGTTTGCTTGACTTGGATTTCCCTTTATAACTCTTGGTTTACGATAATAGCTTGGAAGGAAAAATTTGATAGTTAACGATAGTATGACATGCATAGGAGGGAGAGTGAATGAAGATGGAAGGAGGCATGATGTGGAGTTATGCAATTTTATGGGGGGTGGGGGGGCAATGCCAATCAAAAAGAGGGAGGTACTTTATGGATTGTTTCAAATTGCACATGTAGATATACGATTATGGTTTTCGGGCACAAAATTCTCTTTTAATGTCGCCTTAATGGATGTGCATGCTTGGTGATATACCTCCCATTTTTAGCATAGATAAAAGAGGGGGGGGGGAATTGTTGAGGGTAGGCACATTACAATGCTAAGGCTAACTCTTAGAGCTTTTCTCAAATCATGGCTTCTTTGCAACCCAATTATGAGGACTCATGTTATTGCACGATGGAAAACATAATGTACCAAATCCATTTGTGTAACAGTATGTTCATGCTAGAGGGGCACAAAGGAGGGGGTTTGGAAGATGTGCCTTGTGGAGGTCTCATGAACAATATTTCTTGGATGTGCCTTGAGGAGGAGACTTGAATTAGAAGAAAAGAGCTTTTTTGGGCACACTATTTGGGGAATTTAAATCTATCTATGCGTGGGCCTCAAATGTTTCTGTGAGCTTGCCTCAAATCCGCATGGGAGAAGTGCCACAAATTGGCCATAGATTCTTCCTGTGTAAAGATAAATATCATAATTAACTTTCATGAATCATTCAAAACACACCCATAGAAAGAGAAATCAGGTATGTACAATTCCTAGTGTTATTTAATTTGTTAACTGCTTAAGCTCAGTTATATTTTTAAGTTATAGAAAATTATAGTTAAAATTCCATTGCTACATTTATTTGGTAGATTGGTGAAAACTATATAGTGAATACAATAAACTATTTTTTTTCTTAAGACTAGTATGGTTGAGATCATCTCTATCACAAGTTATTAGATGTAAGGGTGTATTCATAATACATGTCAAAAATTAATCTTTTGCCATTATACTAGTTCTTGTATTTTAAAATTCCATTGTATGGAGGCACAACTGATGCAAGTGAACTATTTGATAGATTGCTTGAAAAATATTGAAATTAGACAAACATAATGAAATATGTGATTTACATTATATATATACAGGTCAAAGGAAGAAATTTAACATCTTTTATATTTTAATATATCAAATCTATGTGCTTATACAAGTCATGATACAAGGGTATAAACACCTATCTACCATGAGAAGATTACAAGAATATTCAAGTTTATAACATGTTATAGCTATTATAACACCGAAATAGTATGTCATAATGATGCATAACCATGTATATCTAATCATAAATATTTGTTGAAATGTAGTTACCTTATAGAGTAGTTTATACCAATTATTTTTAATAAGATAAGTTTGTAAATTCAAGCAATTCAAAATAGATAGGTCTACTTGGTTGTTGCGTATAGACAAGGGTCTATAGGAAAGCTATTTTAGATTCCTTAGTGGGTTGAGTGACCTCCATTTTGCAACCACTCCACTCTATTATGACTTTTTCTTAAACCATAATATTTACTTGACTATGATGAAGTCTTTGGCCTATCTCCTATGCATAGAGTTAAGATATAATCAAAGTCTAGTATGGCACCAAGATTATTATATATGTTTTTTATGCATAGGTTAATGGTGTTAAAATTCAATCCATTGTCTCTTGTTGGCTTAATATAGAACTTTATATTTTGTAGAATATAAATTGGATAACCTATGCTTGTAACCCCTAGAGTTTGTACTGATTTTTAAAACCAAAGTATGTATGTTTGTGCAGATTGATTTTATATAAAAAATGATTTATCCAAATTGACACTTCATTTTTGTGCTTTTATATTGTAACTATTGATGATTTGTTTCCTACAAAAATTTACAATAGCTACAAATGCCATAGGAATAACTATGTTTGGTTTTATAGTCATGTTGATTTGAGAATTCTTGTTATGTTGGTAAAGTATTTGCTTCTCTAGTCTTTACTCATTATCAATGTTATAAGACTACTTGATGTCAATAGGGAGTCTAGTTTAATGAAAACTAATGTTATTTTTGTAATGCCCCGCGAGGTAACCTTAAAAGAAGTTGCAATTAACATCATAAGCGAACCAATTTTTTTTTATAAAGTGCATTTAACATACACATTCACTTACTAATTAACAACAACCTCTAAGGCTACAAGGTTAGGATTACTTAAACCCACACATACATATTACATATAACCATAACCTTATGAACTTTATAAAATAAACATCATACATCATAAGACTACCACATAACATAATAAAATAATCAACCAAGATACAATCTCATAAAAATTATCTTAATCCAATAGTTACATCACTCATTCCTAGAATGAGACAATAATACACAAGGTTACAATTACAGAATTCCCCTCATAAACATAAGAGGGATAAAATAATTTATACAAGTTAAAATATTACAATGCAAGTAATTACAACAAGAACTGTGAGCTATCCATCTAGATGTCTCGCCACCAAGTACTGAAGATAGATGGAGACCCAACGATTTTGGTGCATGTTCCACCCTACCAATGTGGTACCCGAAGGCCCACCCCCCATTCTAAGAAATAGTAACAAAGTAATATGGACAAAGATCTACAATCCACTAACCAAAGGTAGACTCATACTGACTCAAACTGACATAACCAAATAAATGTCATCAATAAGTACAAATCCAGCTCAACTCAAGTACAACACAAGTACAAATCAAACATCACTGACATAGGTCACATTGCTTTCAGACATAAAGTAGATCAATAATGTTCACAGAACCATACATATAAAACAATTAACAGCAGTTGTCCTAGATAGAGTGTCATCGCAAGGTTTGTCATGAGATCTCCTTTGGGCATTTTTCATACACTCCGGCACAAGTAATCCTGGTGGCCTCAACCAAATCCCGACACTCATACTCACTCAAGCGGAATCAACTACCTCTCGTAAGGACAAGATAGTTGATCTTGCCATTCCAGACCTTCTCATTCATCCCAAGTCTAAACGAGCCCTTATGTCTATGAGTGAGGATTAAATTATCTTGATTAGTGTGAACTACATCCTAATCATCTAAGTACATTAATTTAATTATCACTTGATTAACTCACTTTTGAAGGTTACTCGGTTTACCACTTTGGGCTTCGGCCCCTATCAAAAGCCACTCTTCTAATGGACAACGCACTCACAGCCAATCACCAAGGGAAACACAAGTGCATACAAACTAGGCATCATAACCACTCCAACACAAGGAGGATACAAATAATAGAAACTTACTCCAAACATCTTGGAGGCAACAATCACATAGTCCACTCCTTTCATAGGAGGTACAAAAGATCTCACTCCAAACATCTTGGAAGCAACAACACATAGTCCACTCCTTCCACAGGAGGAAACAAATAAAAGAACTCACTCCAAACATCTTGGAGGAAACAACACATAGTCCACTCCTTTTACAAGAGGTACAAAAGATGAAGCCACATCACAAGGTCACTCCATACAAGGAGACACGGATCCCATAATCCGCTCCTAAACCAAGGAGGTGCAAACATCCCCGTTCATGAAAACCGGGTAAAACTAAAAAGACGCCATGCACTACCCAAGGGAAAACAATTGGATAGCATAAAGATTCAACAACCCTTATCATCTAGGTTCTTCTGGAAGACTTATAATTTAGGACTAACACTAAATCCCAAAACCAACAATGCAACTTGACGACATAGCAACAAAAGCATTCAAGTCATCAATCAAATCTAATATTTGGATTTCCTAAATCCATACTCATTCAATAGGTAGTGTTGACAAAGTCAAAGACATGATAACTAGATCATCTAAAATAATCATAACCCCTATTTCCCTTTTCATTATTGGAAATCTAAAACAATTAAACTTACTTCCCTTTACTGAATACAGAGAATTAAATCCTTTAAGATAATCATGAGGAAGATACTACTTTTGGATATACTAAATCCATATCTCTTTCATAATCCAATCACAATGATTCAATTAATCTAAATAGAAATTAATAAATAACATAATTGATTGTCTCATCAATAAAACAACTTCTTAATTTACTTTTAAATCGACACAAATCCATGCAAGTAAACTCTTTCCATTTCCTAACCAAATCTTACATCTCATTCAATTTTCTATTTAAAACATTCAATCACTTTAATATAATAACATATTGTTTCTCTAACCATTTTTCATATACACTAATCAATCCATTTTTAAATCTCTATTCAATAATATATTGCATGCATCTCATTAAAATAAAATACAATAATGAATTTTACACTTAATATATATATATGCTCCATATTATATAGACACCAAATATATATATTAATAAATTTAATTACATATATTCTTTAATATTCCATTCACAATGACTAGATTACTCTATGGAACTAAATAAAACATAATAACTATTTGCCTTTTTCAATATAGTTAGTTCCTAAATTTACTTCTAATGCAACCTAACACTATTGCAAACAATCTTTTCAATTTTCTATCCGAGTCTATGTCTCTTCAACTATCCATTTAAAAACATGCAATTTCATCAATGTATAAAAATATCTTTTGGCTTATCTATTTGACCACGCATTCATATTGTTTCTAATTAAATCTCATTAATTAAAACAAACATTTAAATATAAATATTTCTATAATTCTTCAATATATTTAAATATCTTTTTCCTTATCAATTTTGACCATACATTCAAAACTTATCTTTTAAATTCTTCATGCAAAGCTAAATTACACGCACTTAAATAAAACAAGGTAAATACTGATTGAAAATACTCATGGATATATATATACATCTCAATATATTTTCTTCAATCATATTAACAAAATAAATATTTTCTTTTAAATCAAGTAATTACTTCTATTAAAAAAATATCTTTCTCTATACATTTTCTACACATACTAATCATTTCTTTTAGAACACTAATAATACCCAATTTGCAAACAACAGAATAAAATAAGATAAAATATTATTTATTCTCTCAAATGGATATATACCTTCAATATATATATACTAAATATAAATTAATATATTTAAATATATTTAATCATTAACATATCTTCTATTCTTTACAGAATATCAAATTGTTTAATTCAAAATAAAATATCCCTTATCATCAATTTTCCAAAATATAAATATATTTTTCCAATTAAATCAAATTAATAATTGGACCTTTTACACATGAATTTAAATTCCACAATTAAATTTTAAATTATGCATTCTTAAATCAAATATTTAACTCCTTCAATTAAAATTTAACATGCCATTTTAAAATAAACAATAATCTCCCATACGTTTATAATTTTAATTCCACTAATCTAATATACAAATTTTATTTAAAATAATATAAATAAATATAATACTTTAATATTATAAATTATAATATAAAATATTATTAAATAATATTTTAATATTATAATAACAATACATAAAATATTAATATTTATAAATATCAATTTATTATTATTTTATTTTCAGAGCAGCCATGGGAAAATAACTTAACAGCAGTCTCATGTTTCAAGCATAACTCAAAAAATACTGGGTATTTGCGATTTTTTGACAGGGATAAGAAAATTTCAAAATGCAAAAACCCTTTAAATTTCCTGACAACCCAGTTTGTGAAAGTGAAGTTATAGGCGACGCAACCAGACCATTTTACCATGAAAAATATAACTATACTGCAGATTTTAAAATCCGTTTTTTAATAATAAACAGAAGGTTTCATTTTCTAAAAACATTCTAAATGCATTGTTCAATCTCTATGTTTGATTTCAATAACAACAAAATCGATTTCTCCCAAATAATTTAAATTCAACTAAGGTTTTCACAATTTTCACTCAAGAATTTTCACAAGCAAAGGCTGTAAATTTATTTAATTCTTTTCTTCTAATATCAAATTTATTTTCTAAAATAGATTTAACAAACAAATCTTTAATCACTACTATTTAAAAAAAAACAATCAAGAACAATAAAACACAAAGAGGAAAACCTGGTACAAGAAGCTACAGGAAGAGATGAATTTCTGATGCAAGCCTCCTCCAAATATTTCCTGAATTTTCTTCAATCCTCCAATGAATCCAATCCAAAATCCAACAAATGCAAACAATATTTCCTTCAATCAATTCTACAATCAAACTTTCTTCAACCCCTTGTGCAATTTTTCAAAATTTCTTCCCTGCTGTAAAAATGTATTTTTCTAAAAACTTTCTGCCCTAAAATTAAAACATGTATTCTTTATAAATCAAAAATACCTAATTCAACCCTAATTCACATTACATGCAAATTAGATATTTCAATTTCAATTTCAATTACAATAATTCACATTACATGCAAATTCTATTTCAATTTCAAAAACCCACTTTCAATTTAAAATGCAATTTCAAATAATAAATTAATTTCCAAAGTTGCAACTAATTTCCCAAATAAACATTTAATTACAATTTCTAATTTAATTCCCACACGTTGGAATTAAATTCCAAAATTAATTCTAATTCTTTTATTTCCTTTCATTCTCTTGCATCACGTTTAATTAATTAATTTAATTATTTAATAACTAAATTCAACCCCTTGGATTAAATTTAATTAATTAAATAAATTAAATATAATTAATTAATTTAAATATAAACTTTTATCCACATTGCATTATTTAAATTAAATAACCATCAACATGATTTAAATGCAATTATTCTAAATATCTATTTCCAAATCAAGAATTCTTCAGAATTAAATAACATCAAAGCTAGATAGACAATGACTCGACACACACAACTAACGACACACTAGAGCTAGGGTGTAAACTTGACACATATTACCTAGCTACTATCTCCCGTTCAACTTAACCGTTGGATCGACACACTCAAACCTATGAAACCAAGTGGAGTTGATGTCATATATCTGCAATCCTACAACCAAGTAAACAACATCATACAATATATCTAGCATATAATACACACCATGAAGAAGGAATTACGGATTCACAGGGCGCTTGCAAGCGAGTGATGCAAAACCATCCTCTTCACCAATACACTCATCAAAACTGACACTTCCATCATAATTTCAATAATCTCATAATAATATCTCATGTTAACTCTACAACATCATTAATCCATAATGCATGTGAAACAATAATCAGATAACTACATCCCACAATAATAGCGATCAAAACATCATAACAGAATGTATCCAGTATCAAAGTAATTGCAACCAAACATAACATAAAGCAAACCAAACAAGAAGCAAAACGGAGGGGTATTACAATTTTAGCTGGACCTTGTGAACCTATCTTGGATGATCTATTTCCTATTTGTTGGCCACTAGCTAAATTGTGTGTGTCGGGTCTTCGTCAATTATCTTGGATTTGATTATAATATCATATTAATTTAAAATTGGATGGAATTTTTGAAGCATGTTAGAAAAATGCTATCAAAGTGTCCTACGAGATTTTAAATCTTGCTAATTGGAAAGAATTATTAGAGGCCTAAGTTCTTTTTTTTTGATAAAAGGAAAAAAGCTTGTATATTGTATTAATATAATATTAAATAATTACCAAATGCCTTTAGATGACAAAGACTATGCAACCTGGAGTTTTACATGGAACAATAATTAAAAATCTTGCTGCCAAAATTTCATTAGAATGCCCAGCTTTGGACTCTATACAATATGAATTGTCAACATAGAACAAAAAGCTATTTTTCAAATTTTAAATGCCCCCGCATGGATAGTGAATCAAATTTTCTCTTTGCTCCTCCTGCACTATTGCCTGATCCTGGATGACCAAAACAATATGTGAACCGCATCAAGCCAAGTGTCATCCCATTAATCATATTCGTTCATTGCCATTGACCCACTCACAACACTGTTTTTCCTTCCCATCATCACAATATCGAGGGGACTTCAAACCCCTTCCATTCGAAATGACCAAGTCTCCTTGAGGTGAGAGTCTCCTTATCTTTACTGCACTATCAACATGTTGAGGGGATGACACTTGATGTCTGCCCAAAATATTAGTGTCACCACAATATGACATGTTCCCTCGTCAAAGGGACTCCAGAATGAATCCCACCAAAAACAAATCGGACTGATGCTTTTATGATGGCATGTTTACTACCCATTGAGACATCAAGGGGACATCAAGTGTTATCCCATCGACATGAAGCACTCTTGCCCATGAAACTCCAACACAACCCCTTTACATTGTTGCTTTCACCATCAGTCCATCGATGGGAGATTGAATAGGATCCCATCAAAGTCCAAGCCTCACTCAGATGTAACTCCATTGCGACCCCTTCACCAAAGTATGCCATTTCACCTTGTCAAAGGGACTTCAAATCGACTCCCACCGAAAACATCAATCCACACTGATGCATTTATACCGGTATGTTCACTACTTGTCGAGATGTCAAGGGGACATCAAATTTTTTCCCACCATCATGAAGCACTCTCATCGATGGAATTCCATTGCAATCCCTTTACATTGCTACTTCTGCCATCAGTTCATCGATTAGACATAAAATAGGATCCTACTGAAGTCTAGACCTCACTTTGATGTAACACCATTACAACCCCTTCACTATCATACTATGGCCATGTTGCTATGTCGAAGGGAATGTGGCATAGTGACATAAAACCTAATTAACAAAAATTGATCAAACTTAGTGAAGTATGAAACCTTCTGTTTGCTTCCTTTTTTGGGGGTCGGGGATCAAGGATCTCTCATACCCTTTACAATGCTTAAACATCACAATCCACAACCATAAATCTTGAAGTTCAAAATCCGATCAGGCTTAGAGAAGTGCGAAACCTTCTTTTTACTTCCTTTTTTGGGGGTCAAGGATTGGGGATCACTCATACCCATTACATCACTTAGCCCTAGATAGCCCTATCCATACAGTCTGAATCTTGAGACTTGATCAAAATTAGTGAAATTTGACTAACTCCACTTTTGTGAATGTCCACAATTTGACCTCCAATCTCTCAAAGTTTTGTTGCCCACTTTCGATCAACTTGCTAACTTCCTTTCTATGCAACCATTAGTCTTGTGAAAGCCAAACAATTGACCTCCAATCATCAAAAGCCTAATGCTCGACTTTGTTCAAATTTTTAAGGAATTTCTTAGGTGTGAGTTAAGCGATATCATTGATGTCTGATAACTGCACCAATGTGACCATATTTGAAGAAATTCAGTTGGGCACCCATATTATTGCTCTGCTTCCCCTGATTTTAATTTTTAGCCATTATTCTCCCATATTTACTTGTGTTGTGATTCTATCCTCCTTAGTTAGCTTATTTAAATGAGGATGTTATCCTATACTACAAGTTTTCTTTGTAATTGAGACCACCTAATTATCACACCCCATTTTTGCAAGGTAATCTACCACCTTATTACCCTCACGATATGTATGAGTAATGTGATATGATTGTAACTCATCTATCAAAAGACATACCTTATGAAGAATGTAATTCAAATTCCAACTCTGACTCCTTTCTTTGCATTACTTTATAATAATCAGTGAATCCCCTTCTATATGTAATTTTTGAAAGCCAAGATTGATAGTGAGTTGTAGCCCCAACAACATTGCTTGAGCTTTTGTTGTATTGTTTGTGCCCTGATGGAGTTGAAAGGACTTAGCCGCTACCATTGTACCAAATGAATCCTGAATGTAAACTCATGCCCCTGAGATTCCTAGATTCCCTCTTGAGGCCCCACCAAAATTCAACTTATGAAAAACTTGGGGAGGTGGTTTCCATTTAATCAAGCTCCTATCCAACTTTATATTTATGAACTTATGTAGGCTACCATTAAAAGGAAAGACTATATACTCCCAATTTTGAAAAATGCTACTGTCCCAATTTATAGATTGTGACACTATTTTTTTAATTTTTAAAATGGTACAATTGACTAAAGAAACTTCTTTCCTGAAGATGTGCTTATTCCTCTCCCACCAAATGTACTAAACAACTATTGCAAGAATGAATCTCCAAATACTGTCAAATAAAGATGTCTTATATAAGAACGACCAACTTTGGAATAATTCCCAAATAGCTTGTGGTAGTGGAAGATACAAATTCAATTTCAATTTGATGGATTCCCAACAACTTTGTGCATATGAGAAATTTAAGAAAAAATGTTCAGTTTCTTCTAATACTTCGTTACATAAGACACAATTAAAAGGATCTACTATACCCAATTTTATTAGCCTCTCACTTGTCAACACTCTTCCTTTTAGGACTAACCATAAAAATCTTTCTGATTTGGGAAGCACTCTATCATTCCAAAAAAATGAGCATGCTCTTTGAGATAGTAAATGATCAACATTACTAAGTAGATATTTGTACCCTTGCTTTATCAAATAACTTCCATTTTTTGCAAGGGCCCATATAACCCCATCTGGCTTCTTTGAAAAGAACACCATTCTATCCTTTATTAAGGTTTGTATGAGAACTTGATGTGCAGTTAGAACTGTAGTGCATGAAAAATATTTCCAGGATACCTTTCTTGTTAACCTGTCTACCTCCCCTACATAATATTTTAATTTTGTCTCCCATACACTGATTAAAATTTCCATTACAACTTGTAGTTCTTGAATATTTTGAAGTGGAGGTAAGCCATTCCATGAGTTCAAGCAAAATTTTACCTCTTCCCCATTATGGACTTCCCATGTTAAGTATGAATTGATGAATTTCCTACAAGAGATTAAAAATTCTACATGGCTGACCCTTCTAGTAGGTTTGAGATTGTGAATATTCTTGTTGGATTTCCATATTCTAAATCCTTTTCTTGCATTAAATTACACCATTTTAAATCTATATTATGGTACATTTTCCATACCAACTTTGCACCAAAAGCTAAATTTTTGCTTGAAAGATCTTGGATACCTACTCCTTCATTCATATTGTCCATTGCCATTTTTTTCAGAGAGATCAATGATACCTTATTCTAATCATTCATGTTCCCTTTCGAAAGGAAGTTTCTAATAATATTTTTAATTTCTAGCACAATTGGATTTGGAGCTTTAAGAATTGTCGAGAAATAATTTGGGATGGCTGCTAAGACTGTTTTAATCAACATGATGTGTCCTGCTAATGGCATCCTCCAACCCTTCCACATTGAGATCCTTGACTTTAATGTATCAATGAATTTCCACTAGTATGAAATATTATTAGCCCCTACAAAAAATAATTCACATATATGTACAAGGAAGCTTGATTAGCTGAAACCCCAATGCTTTCACAATTTTCCTCTTTATTGTTGCCTTTGTATTGAATACATAAATCTTAGATTTTGCTACATTATATTTTTTCCTAGATGTTGATGCATACTTTTCTAAGACCTCCTTTATTTGAGAGGCTTCTACCATTGAATATTCCCAAACAAAATTGTGTCATCAGCAAAGAGGGAGTGATTTACTAAAAAGCCTATGTGTGGAATCTCTACCCCATGCCACAATCCCTAGCAATCCCTTTGCTAAATTGCTCTACTAAACACTTCTGCCATGATAATGAAGAGGAATGGTGATAATGGACCCTCTTGCCTTACCCCTTGTATTACACTAAAGAAATTAGAAGGGGAGACATTAATGATAACTACAAATTTAGCCCTTGACAAAGAAGAATGAATCCATTTGCACCACCTTTTGTGAAATCCAAATTTTGACAAAAATTTCATCAAAAAATTTTAATCCACTCTATCATATGCTTTCATCATGTCCAACTTGACAATGAAAGTAGGTAAATGGTTCATGTTAATTGAGTGCAATACTTCATGATCAACAATTTCCCTCCCTGGCATTAATCCTCCCTACCCTTGGGAAATAATAGATGAAATAAAGGACTACAACCTTAAATAGATTACTTTTGTAAATATCTTATAAACTATATTACAAAGTGAGATTGGCCTAAAGTCTACAAAGGTTTTGGGATCCTTAACTTTTGGCAAGATAGCAATATTTGTTACATTGAACCATTTCAGCATTGTACCCATTCTTCTTAACTCTTCTATAGCCTAAATAAGATCAAAACCCACTACTTCCCAACATTTTTGAAAAAATATGGCTGTGAAACCATCTGGCCCTGGTGCTTTATCTGGTGAGAAGGAGAATACTACATTCTTCAATTTTTCTATTGTAAATGGCTTCAACAAACCCTTATTAATTTCCTCACCAATAATATTTGGGATCACATCTAATAGCTCTTATTGATTCTTCAAACTTTGTGAATTCTTTCTTTGAGGTGTAGAGAATAGAACAAGAATAATTTCACTCCTTCCTCCTGAATGTCAAACTCCTTTGTGAGAAACCTCCCTTCCATTGCACTGTTAATTGAAAAAATTATGTTAGGAACCTTTTTGATCTAGGTGGATGACTAGAAATATTTAGTATTATGATCTCCCTCCTTAAACCATAACTCTCTAGACTTCTACCTCCAATAAATTTCCTCTCGTGCACTAAACTCTTTGCATTTTGTCTGCACCTTTTTCTGCTTATCAAAAGTTGAAGCATCCAAACCATTCTTTATGATGTGCTCATGGATTTCAGATAACTCCTTAAAAAACTCTTGAAATGCATAAGACAAATAAGAGGGGGGGTGAATCAATTGTACCAATTTAATTTTACTTCTAACCCCAATCAATTCCACTTGAACTTTAATATGTTATTAAGTATAAACATGAAATTCTAATAATAGAAAGAAAACACCAGAGACACTAGACTTAAATGGAAAACCCAATGAGGGAAAAAACCATGGTGAGGATAAACTCACAATATAATAGTAATGCAATACCAGATACAAAGGCTCACTGCCAGATGGGTCAGTACCTAGAAATGATTCACTGCCCAGATACAAAAGCTTATTGCCTAAAAATATGACTCACTGTCTAGAAAGAGGCTAACTACCTACAATCAAATAAAGATAATAGAAAATACACCATAATAGGTTCCATACATTCACAACTTGATCAAAGGATTGCATACACCATCAACTCATTTCTTTCAGGAATCTAACACATCAAAGTATTGTTGCCTTGATACACTTTCACACACTTTTCTTTTCGTACTTGTTTCACACACTTCACACACACTTTTTCAATTTGTAACATCTTGAGTTTCATTTATACCATCTCCAACCTTAGAAACTTTATCCAAGGTTGGATACACATCCTTTATTTTACAAATTCAAATTAGGTCAGCTACTCAACATTCCCGTGGTGGATAATAATGAGAGAGGACCAATTAAAAATTTAATTAGGATCCAAACAACATATTGGATCAATCAAACACTTCCTTAATCGATTCTTAGTCTTCATGTAATGTGTAAACACCAAGTCAACCAAACCTAATAAAAAAACCAATGATGTTTGAAGTATGTGCACCCACAACAAGATAATGACATGTGGATCATACAAGACACTTCACTAGACATTGGAACACCTCTTAGAAAAATTTAGATACATCCACAACAATTGCAACAAAATTTATACACAAATCATTCTTCAACAGTCCAATCGGACCATACAATCACACATAATAGCTCTGAAACAAGCCTTGTAGAGCACCAAACCACAAGAATGTTTTCCAAAGCACAAGGAACATCAATATTAACCTTCTTCCAAATCTACAAGATCTAAGATAAAACACTAGAAGACTAAAGAGCAGAGACATCTCTCCTAGTCCATAGATAAATAGTTCTACCAAACTAGTTCACACATAGATGAACACATCTTTCACTCTCCATCAACCCAAAAGTTAAAACTCGGGATATATTATCACTTGAATCTCATAAAAATCACTATAGAACCACATAGGAATATGATCAACATAGAATAAATGAAAAGCACATTACTAGAGCACACTCATAACACACACACAACATTGTCTTCATTGTTTATTAATTTTCTCAAAAGCACTTGACATCTACACATCTGCAACACCATAAATATAGCTCCAGGTACTCTCAACACTTCTACAGTATCTCAACTATACATGTACCACCTAAAATCACTCTAAACTATGTTGACATCAATGACAATATTAATGACAACACCACCAAACACATCCATACTTGCAACAATCTCCCCCTTTGTCATTGATGGCAACACATGATATGAAAAACCATCAAAGACAACACACACACTCTGATATTTTTTCTTCCCTTTCTTTTTCATATTAGATATCCTACACAAGAATTTCTACACTCTTTTCCTTGAGGATGACACTCTCTCCCCAAAATATAAATAGGATTTTTCACATGACTCTCTCCCCCCTTTTGACATCAATGGAAAATAATATTTTTTCATGAAACTTCTACCATATAACGCTCTTAGCACTCCCCCTTCAGAGTTCAATCACATCTCATACTACAACAATGATACTCTCTACTCCCCCTGAGGAGTAGACCTCAATCATTAGTCCAGACCAAAAATATTTTATAGATCCACTAGACTGATGCACCTCCATATGCACCTAATTTAAGGAAGGAGGGGCAGTAACCCCTAACTTCTCCTTGAGATACTCAAAAGTATCTTTTAGAATAGCCTTAGTGAATATGTCAACAATCTAATCATTAGTAGACACATCACTACAAAAACTCCCTATGATTAGCTCCCTTTTTTGTTTCCATCCATTGTTTTAATGTATTTTTCTCCATTTTTTGGGAAACATCAACACTATTTTTCAGGATGGCACTATTTTTGGCACTTTTTATGCCAACCAAAACAAGCTAGACTAGCATGAATATTAGTGCCAAAATTAGCATCAACATTATCATCCAATGTAACAACCTTATTAACACCAAGATTAATGCCAATATTAGCACCAAAACTTACGCCTACGGTAATCCCCATATTAGCACCTAAATTAGCAACCAAATTAATGTCTACATTAGCACCCATATTAGCGCCAGAAGTAATGCCTATTTTAACAGTTGCTTTAGAGCCTTTTTGGCACCTAGTTTAGTACATAATGTAGTGCCTAATTTACCACCTAATTGTTCTGATCTAGCATGGATTAAGGGTGTTAGAACAAAAAAACCTTCCCCAATATTCACTAGCCTTCAATTGCTTGCCTACATTTCACTTGCATCAAAATATCTACTGCCTTTGATTTTTCATTGTATTTAACATGAAATGCAACAATTTGTGTGACAAGATCTATATTGTCACTAGCATTCCCTTTGTATATACCCATTTATTCCTCTAGATAATCATAAACAAAGAAAATTTTGCCTTTACCACAGTACTTTGTGTAGATTAAGGGTTGAGGGTTGAGAATTGAGATTTAAGAGCAGTTTAATGTATAGGGTAGAAGGTTGAGGGTTTAAGGTTGACGGTAGAGATTTGAGGGATGTATATGGTTCAAGGATTAGGGTTGAGGATCCAATGTATAGGGTAGAGGGTATAAGGATTAATGAGGGATTAGGGTTAAGGGTACTTGAGGGTTGAGGGTAGAGGGTAGAGGGACACACTTGAGGGTTTAAGGGTTGAGGGATTAAGGGTTTAGGGTTGAGGGACTAGGGTAGATATTTTACTTGGGTTTAAAGGTTTAAGGGTTGAGGGATTAGGGTTGAGGGATTACTAGGGTCAACTTGGGTAGAGGGTATTATGACATTGATGGTAGAGGGACCGCGTAGAGGGTTTAATAGTTTAGGGTTAGGGTTGAGGGTTGAGGGTATAAGGTTGAGGGATTAGAGTTATAGAGAGGGAGGGATGGATTAAGGGTTGATGTATTAAGTGTTGAGAGTTGAGAATTGAGGGTTGAGGGTGGTTTAATGTATACTAGGGTAGAGGGTAGAGCTGTTAGAGGGTGTGTGTAAGGGTTTAGGGTTTAACTAGGGTTGCTTGAGTTGAGGGTAGAGGGTATAGGGGTTAAGGGATTAGGGTTATTAAGGTTATTTGAGGGTTGAGGGTTGAGGGTTGAGGGTTAAGGGATTAGGGTAGACTAGAGTAATTTACTTAGGACATTTAGGGGTTTAAGGGTTGAGGGATTAGGGTCAGGGGTATAAGAGGGTACATATTGAAGGGTTGAGGGTAGAGGGACGTAGAGGGTTCAATAGTTTAGGGTTTAGGGTATTTGGTTGAGGGTATAGGCCGGTTGAGGGTAGCTCATGTAGAAGGTTTAAGGCTGATTTAGGGTTTAAGGTTGAGGGTACTAATCGAGGGTACATATATGGTTTAAGGACTAGGGTTTATCGTGCAAAGTATATATAGGGTTTAAGGGTTCAGGATTGAGGGACATTAAGGGTTAAGGGTAGAGGGTTTAGGGTATAGCTAGGATGTTTGAGTATATATTGTTGAAGGTTGATTAGGTTTGAGGGTTGAGGGGTTAGGGTAGAGAGTTCAGTACATAATTGGGTTTAAGGGTTTAACTAGGGTTGAGGGATTAGGGTTAAGGGTACTAGTCAAGGGTGTGTATATGGTTTAAGGATTAGGGTTTAGGGTTAAAAGTATATATAGGGTTTATGGGTTTAGGGTGCAAAGTATATATATAGGGTTTAAGGATTTGGGGTTGAGGGACGTTAAGGGTTGAGGGTAGAGGGTTTAGGGTATAGCTAGGACATTTGAGGGTATAATATGGTTGAAGTTCGATTAGGGACATTGAGGTTCCAATGTAGAGGGTAGAGGGTATAAGGGTTGAGGTACTTGAGGGTTTAAAGGATAGGGGTTGAGGAATTAACTAGGGTTGAGGGTTTAATGTATAGGGTAGATCGACATAGGGACCTAGAGGGTATAAGAGGGTTTAAGGGTTGAGTCTTGAGGGTTGAAGGTTGAGGGTAGAGGGTTGAGGGTATATGCAAGTTAAGGGATTAATTACTAGGGTTGAGGGTCCAATGTATAGGGTAGAGGGTATAGGGGTTGAGGCTAGATTAGGGTTTAACTAGGGTTGAGGGTTAATTAAGAGTTGAGGGATTAAGGGTTGAAGGTTGAGGGATTAGGGTAGAGAGTTTAGTAATTGGGTTTAAGGGTTTATCTAGGCTTGAGGGATTAGGGTCCAGGGTAGAGTGTATAATATGGTTCAAGGATTAGGGTTTAAGGTTGAGGGTAGAGGGTTGAGGGTATATGGTTGATGGATTAGGGTTGAGGGTCCAATATTGTATAGGCTGGTAGAGGGTATAGGGGTTGAGGGTACATATATGGTTCAGGGAATATTAGAGTTGAGGGTCCAATGTATAGGGTAGAGGGTATAGGGTTATGAGGGATTAGGGTTTAACTAGGGTTGAGGGTTGATGGTAGAGGTTTGAGGGTTAATAAAGGGTTTAATGTATTTTTCTCCATTTTTTTGAAAAAAATTGGCACTATTTATTAGGATGTCACTATATATTTTACATTGAAGGTGTATCCTATTTGAAGAAGACAACCATGAAACTACCAATCGATGGTTGATATTAGACTGTCAACCCTTGAAACTATTTGGTCCATTGATACCCTTTTCTTGATTATTTTATCACATTATAATAATACTTTACCTGCAAAAGTTTGCCCTGTGCTACATAATATCTTATATGGATTGCATATAAATTATTTTTGTGTGTGTTGCATAATATTTGCTACTGCATGTGGTTAAAGTATTTTTTATTCTACTTTTATAGGTATGCAATTATTATTTTATCTATGAGCCCTAAATTACTATGAAGTGCTAGACAAAATTACTTTTTATTCTACTAAATTCAGTATTCTATCGTTTCACTCCTTACTTGGTATAAATTTACAAACCATTTGGTCAACAAAATACTCTATGCATATACATATTGCTTATTTAAAGTATGTAATTATAAGGATTTGTCTTCTTTTATTTTATTTTGCATTTTAAAATTTTGAACAAGTAAATTGAACATTAACTGTTTAAATACCTAATATAAATAAAAATTATAATTACTAATTCTAAAGTTTAAAATGGAAAACAAAATAAAAATAATACAAATCCTTATAATTAATTAAATACTAAAAAAACACGATCGACATCAACCTTATTTATACCCGGGGAGTACAAGATTCTTGGCTAGTGGTCTTGACATGACTTTTCAACAGCTCAAAGGGTGGCACATACACATTAAAATGAATGTCATGAAAGCACGACATTCATTTTAATCCAGCGAAGGTGGTGATCTCCACATTCTGCATTTTCTTCGAGAGGCTTTGCTTTATTGAGAAAGAATAATGGCGAAGGACGTAAAGTATGCAGTGTTTAAATCAATGCAGGCACTATTTGGCTTTGGGAACGACACTTTGATTTTCCTAAATTGTGGTGTGAGTTAGGGGGTTTCAAAATACTCACAAACTAGAGGCTCAAACGAATTTTTCTGGAGTTTGATCCCTTGATGGTGGCCGCAGTGAAAATGGTTTTGGGCCAAAAGCATGTGGCCTACAGTGAAACAATTTGAGTTAATTCCCACATAGTCTCTCATTTTTTGGCATCTTTGATTGATCAAGGCACCCCCAAAAGCTTAGTTTGGGCAATGATGAGCAAGTTATTCAAGCCTAATCTCCTAGGTGGCATGGATGAGCTTATTTCAGCCTCTATTCTCAACTCTGGAGTGCCACGTCCAAAATACTTGGAAATGCTAGAAACTCCTAGTGCAGTGGTCCAATTTTTTTGCTTCTATTGGAGCTTAAAGGAATGATGTTGTCCAGAAATCAGATGGTGGTTGCGGTTGGGGTGGAGTATCTAAAAAAAGCTCTTGAGGTAGTAGAGGGTGATGATTCAGAGTGGGTGGATGAATTCAATGACTTAGCCCATCTCAATGTCTTTATGTGACCTTGGGCTCATGGTGGGATGGTGCTAGATTTTTGGCTTTTGCGATCATTAGAGGCTCCTAGTGGTGGTAATTCAGTTTCTTTTTTGGTGATGTTTTGGTGGTTATATTGGCCTCTAGTGAGGCTCAAAATGGGTGGTTTGGGTAGCCTAGAAATTTTGAGGCTCGGGGTTTTGGCTGGTTGGGAAATATATTAGAAATTTATGCCTGTAATGATAGATGATCTGTATTTTTTTGAATTTTTATTAATACAATCTCCTACTTATGTACCAAAAAAATTTAAATATTAGTAATTGTTTGTTGTTTTTGGTGGTTGTAAGTGACTATATTATTTGCATTGTTTCAATAAAAAAAATTAAATAGTAAACAAAAACAATATGTATATGCAAAAAGAATGTACATTATAATTCCCATTCTCAGTATATTAGTTGAGTTTTTAATTTTATTTTTAAATTATTTAATTATGAGATTTTTTTTCCCGTAATTGGGAATTATAATTTTGTGTTGACCTACTGAATCTTGTTATCGTTCATTTAAGTCATGAGTTGATCCATTAAAATCATTCTTTGTACTGGCCCCGAGTTCTAAGTTAGTCGGTCATCATGCATGGTTAATCATTTAAATGCTCCCTATAGTTGGTCTATAATATTTTTTAGTTGACTTACATTTAAGACATCTTTCATTAGGTGATTCAAAGGAGTGAGATAAGGCAGTAAACACCAAGAAAATAAAGAACAAACTACTATACCACTGGGAGGGTGAGCAACATATGTGATAGAGTAGTGTACACCGCAACCCCACAACAAGAAGTCTTGAGCAAGGCGATAGAGCAGTAAGCATGGAAGAAAAGTGGACACCACAGTACTATGTGAGGTGGATAATATGGTTGTGTTAGAGTGGTATACACCGCAACCTCACATTAAGAGGTTTTAAGCAAGGTGGTAGTGTGGTAAACATTAGAATGGAAGGGAAAAACACTGCCATACTATAACAGGTATAATAAGAGACGATGGTAGTACGGTAATTGTGGCATCATTACAATTTATAGCAATAAATGCCCTCACACATGCTTCAAAATTAATATCAAGGATTTGAGCTTGTTGGGAAACTATCTGGTGAAGAATTGGAATTAATACTGATATGACTAAATACCGCACCCTCAAAAGCAAGTGAATTTTCCTAAGACTATGCTCAGTTGAAATGCATTGTTGTGGACAAACCTAAGGACATCAAGAAAATGAGCTTTGTTAATGACGAGCACTTAGGTAAGTGCACGAATAACTCTCTGAAGAAGCTTGATTGGTGTAGTATTTTGTAGAGCTCTATTATTTGAAGCCATAGTATGAAAAACTAAAATATTCCTCCTAAAAGAAAATAATCAAAAGTAAAAGAAAGTAAGGCCAAAATTAAGGAGGAAGAATCTATGGTAAAGAAGAGATCAATCTACTAGTATATATTAGATATACTTCTAGGACCAACCAAGGAGGGAAATAAAAAACTCTTGTAGACATGGCACAAGGTTGTAGGGATGCTCTCATTCCCAAATTTGGGAGGGACTTATTTTGGTATTTTTATAGTAAGAGAAATGAGAAGATTCTAGTGTAAAACCCTTGGATTTTGCATTTAGCAAAGTTGATTGTCTCGAATGTGTTTATTGATGTGCAGTTTATCAAATTACTAGCCAAGCATTATCACTCTGCAACCAAGATAGTAAGGTTTCCAAATGGCTCAATATTGGTAGAGGTAACCAGAGTTGCTATCATTGAGTGTTTTGGCTTAAATAAGCAGGCTTTGACCAAAATAAACCTACAAAAGAGTGAGGAAGATTATAAGAGGTTAAGAACTTATAAAAGGGATAAGCTAACCCTATATATGAAAAGAGGCATTGGTAACATAATGATTCCCATTTCTACTTCCAATATTGAACCATTCACTATGACACATTTTCAATATTATTTTATGAATACATATCTAGCTCTGTGCCAAGTACTAGGGGTGTATGCTCAAGATAAAATGCCAATAAGCCTAATGATGATGGCCATGAGAATTCAAAACCTTGAGATTAATATTGAGTATGAATTTGCTTCATACCTTGAGAGGGTGTTGGATGATGAATTCTCACAAGTTATAGAGGATAGAGCATTGATTACATTCAAACACTATTCCTTACTACACCATTTGATACTATACTAGAATCAGGGCCATTGGACTAAATGACTGGAATTTGCTAGAGTGGATGAGGAAAGAAATGTCACACCTATCCAAAAGTGGTGCTATATTTGGGATAGTCGGTGGAAAAATTCAAGCTTTGATATATTATATGAAGACTTTGTGCAAAAAATCCTTCAAGTTCTTGGTTATTCAATGCCAAGATTACCAAACAAAATGCAACAATTGTTAAGACCTTTGGCCCTGAGACAAGAACAAGGTCACACACATAATTTTGGTGATTGGTTCCTTTTCCTAGAAGTTACAATAATAAGAATCTATGGCTGTTCTATTGCTCCACATACTGCCAAAGTTTCTGCCCCTCATATTAGCATTTCTTGAATTTATGTGGCAAATGACGTGGATGGAAAAGGGCGTAACACACAAACAAAAGAAGGGCACATTTCCACCAAACTTAACCAAATGTGGAGACTAGATAGTAGGCTCAAATACACTAGAGTAGTTGCAATATTACTTGAAGACAAGATATGCGTTGGATTTTAGAAAAACAAGAGCCTTTGACCCTGAAAATCATATGAATAACAAAAGGCATAATCTTCTTTGCAAAATGACAATGGCACACCAAGTAGATTATGAGAAAGATGTGATAAGAAATTGCCTTACTTTTCTAGAGTCGTGCCTCAAATGGAAGAAATGGGAGGTGTTGGGTCTCAAAAATGCAGGTTTGAACCATGAGAGGTTGCAAAGCTCTCACAATGCTTTTGGCCAACGTACAAGGACAATCGATGCAATTGAACCTTCTTCCCTTTAGGTTCTGCTAGACCAAGGCAGGTGAACCTATGTGAATGATGCACATTTTGAAATGTGTTTCCTGGTTGATCAATCTATCCACAATGGAAAATGGAAGTGAATAGATTAAAACCACTACAACTAATCCTACTCCTACAACACAAATGAAAGGTTTTGAAAAGATTGTTTGTTTATGAATTTATCTCTAGGTTGTGGTAGATCAGTGCCTTCTATCCACATGGGCAATGGAGTCAAGAATATTAAGAAATGAATGTATTTACCCCTCTATCTTAATTCAAATTGTTAAGAAATTTGAATATGAAATTTAATGACTAGCATATAATTTCATTTATTTATGACTTGCATAAATAAGTTTGGAATGTTTTCTTATCAAATTATACTTCAACAATCCAAAAGAAATCCTAAATCACTATAACTTACTTGAAGGAGTTTAATTCTGGCTTGCAGATACCAACAAATAAAAATCACACAAATGAATCAAACATATGTTTGATATATTGATTTAAATGATCAAAGGACTTCAATTTGGAGACAATTAGATAAGAAATATATATTATTGCAATACAACAATTAAAAACAGGAAGGTTTCAGCAATTCAAAATAATCTCATCCATTGCTCTGCTTCAAAAAAGTTTGTCATTATTTACATTTTC
The DNA here is from genome assembly GCA_007115665.2 of Sequoiadendron giganteum. Lineage (NCBI taxonomy): Eukaryota > Viridiplantae > Streptophyta > Pinopsida > Cupressales > Cupressaceae > Sequoiadendron > Sequoiadendron giganteum. The sequence goes on from CM021109.1 coordinate 535,576,892, forward strand.
CTAGTCTATTTTCTAGAAAAAATATAACTCCTATAGTTTAACTACTGCTGCTCCTCTCTAGAAATTGAATTTTACAAAAGATAAATGCATTCAAAGAGTCATAAATCTTCATTTTCTGCTTACAACCGTTTACATTCATGACAATGATTAAAATATTCAATTGAGTTGCCTCTCGAAAAATTAAATATTTTTACATAAGTCTGCATTTGATTTTGTCTTAAATACTTTTCCCGTCATTTTATTTTATATTTCCCTACTTTTATTTCTCCCCTTAATACCTTTCCCTGTCTTTATTTTATCATCTTATACCTTACCGCTCTTTATATTTTTATTTTATACATTCCTGATCCTGCTCTTCATATTTCATTTATGTGGCCTTCTATTTTTACCGCTCTACTGTGGTCAACCTATTGATCGACTACAGTATGGCGGTCTTAACCATCACAATCCTTTCTCCTCCTACCACTCCACCGTGGGCTCTTCCTTTACCACCTGTGGTACCACGGTCTTAACCATTAACTGCCATCTTCGTTATCCACTGCGACACCGCGGTCTCCACTAACCGCCTGCCTTTGTTTACCCTACTACCATAGTCTCTGGCTTGACTGCCAGCGGTACCACAGTAGCAGTCTTCATCAGTTACCTCACCACCACCACGACACCATGGTCTCTGGCTTGACCACGCGTGGTGTGGTGGTTACTGTTCGTTGTTTCGCTGTCCGCTGACTGCTAATCGCTTCGTAACCACTACCGCCATACCCTAGTGACCATGCTAACTGCACGCGGTTGCACGGTAACCATTTCATCCTGCCAGTATTTGTTCATCACCTTGTTTCCAACCGATTATCTCATCACCACCGTGACACCGCGGTCAATGAATTAACCATGTGCGGTGTGGTGGTAAAACCTCATGCCAACCTGTTTAACCACTACCACCATATCGCGAGCCCATTTTGGGAGGCTGCAGTAAGGCGGTAAAAGCTTATGAAATGCATATTAGTGGATTGGTTAGGTATAAAATGAATAATGAAGTGGAAAGGGATTAAAATGAACCATTTTTTATGAAAAGATAGGCAAATGAGAGGTTTAAAATGGGCAAATTGCTTAGGTTTTTGATGAAATTTTGGGAAAATGTTAGGGTTTTAAATGAAAATTTTGGGTTCTAATAGTGGCTCCTATTGGGGATGAGTGATTGTTCAATCACTGCAAGAATCCATAATTCTATGGTAGAGCAGACCAAGTAAATGATATGAAAAATGAAGGCAATGGCAGCTGGAGGGAATGAACAAGGGTAGAGATGGAAAATAGAGAAAAATGGAGAAATAGAAAATCCTAAACTACTGTGCATGGAAGACAATATTTAAAGAGACATTGCCAAGAATTGTCCATGCACTGGAAATCCTTAATTCTCTGTACCTACTATGGTTCAAAAATCAAACCACAAGGAATGGCCCCAGGCCACCCCAAAAAGAAAAACCTCCACTTTTCTTTGTCATAGAGTTTGTTCTAATTAGAGCTCATCAGGTTTCTTTTGAAACCATCCATTCCACCTACCAAAGTGTGTCCACATTCAACAAAACATTCATAGCCATGCTCACTATCATATGTTGCTGAATGTGCCTACAACTACACTGGGACCTAAAAATATGAATGTTTTAGATGGGAATCTACAAATTATATCTCATCAACATCTTTTGAAATATTCAAATCAAAATTATTTTCCTTTTCTTTTTTATCATCAGTTGCTATTGACACACACATTTGATCCATACAGTCTTCTTTATATATACTTGAATCAACAAATGCTGGATACTCATCATCAATTACATGCAAACCAATATCTCATCACAAGGGTAAGGATTTGGGTAGCCCTGGACATTACTAAAGTTAAATGGTTTATCAATAATTGAGACAAAATTTGGAGGGCCATATGGGTTTTGATAAAACATTGATCTTTTTTTAGGAAATGGAAGATGAATATTCATTTGAGGTAATGGTTGTGGTGCATAAGTGTTATGATGTGAATAGCACACATTACCTTCATTTTCGAATTCAAATCCCTATTGCAGCATTCATTTTTTCAATTGTAGTGTTTTTTGTTTCCAGTATAATTGTTGTTGCTCCATTTCTTCCAATTCTTTCATTGTCCACTATCTTCTTTCTGCTTCTGACATCTGGACAAAAGGTTACTGCTCCACAACATCTATGTATTATATATCAAATTAAAATAGAGTCACCACCTAATTTTCCAAAAGTAGGAAAATGAAATGGATTGCTTTGGTTTGCCCTAGCGGAATCTCCAAAAAAAATGTGACACTTTGCTGACTCTATAAATTGGAAGGCTGAAAATATTCTTGAGTAATCTCCAACAGCGTTGTCAAACTGTTGGGTCTCAAAAACACAGGTTTGAACCACGAGAGGTTGCCAAGATCTCACAACGCTTTTGTCCAACGTACGATGCCAATTGATGTAATTGAACCTTCTTCTCTTTAGGTTCTGCTAGACCAAGGCGGGTGAACCTATGTGAATGATGTAGTTTTTGAAATGTGTTTCCTGGTTGATCAATCTATCCACAATGGAAAATGGAAGTGAATAGATGAAAACCACTACAGCTAATCCTACTCATACAACACAAATGAAAGGTTTTGAAAAGATTTTTTGTTTATGAATTTATCTTTGGGTTGTGGTAGATCAGTGCCTTCTATCCACATGGGAAATGGAGTAAAAATTATTAAGAAATTAATGTATTTCCCCCTTTGTCTTAATTCAGATTTTTAGGCACTTTGAAAATGAAATCTAATGACTGGCATATAATTTCATTTATTTATGACTTGCATAAATAAGGCTGGAATGTTTTCTTATCAAATTCTACTTCAAAAATCCAAAAGAAATCCTAAATCATTGTGACTTACTTGAAGGAATTTAATTCTCGCTTGTAGATACTAGCAAATAAAAATCACATAAATGAATCAAAAATATGCTTGATATATTGATTTAAATGATCAAAGGACTTCAATTTGGAGACAATTAGATAAGAAATATATATTATTGCAACACAACAATTAAAAACATGAAGGTTTCAGCAATTCAAAATAATCTCATCCATTGCTCTGCTTCAAAAAAGTTTGTCATTATTTACATTTGCCCAATCCATTTTCTGGAAAAAATCTAACTCCTACAATCTAATTACTGCTACTCCTCTCTAGCAACTGAATTTTACAAAATATTTATACAATGCATTCGAAGAGTCATAACTCTTCATTTTCCGGTTACAACCGTTTACATTCATGACAACGATTAAAATATTTAATTGAGCTACCTCTCAGAAAATTAAATATTTTTACATAAGTTTGCGTTTGATTTTGTCTTAAATACTTTTCCCATCATTTCATTTTATATTTTTCTACTTTTATTTCTCCCCTTAATACCTTTTCCTGTCTTTATTTTATCATCTTCGTTATCCACCGTGACACCGTGGTCTCCACTAACTGCCTGCCTTTGTTTACCATGCTACCACGGTCTCTGGCTTGACTACCAATAGTACCACGATAGCGATCTTCATCAGTTAACTCACAACCATCGCGATCTCTGGCTTGACCGTGCACTGTGTGGTGGTGACTATTCATTGTTTCACTATTTGCTGACTGCTAACCACTTCGTAACCACTACCACCATACCGCAGTGACCATGCTAATTGTGCACGGTTGCATGATAACCATTTCATCCCACCAGTCTTCATTCATTGCCTCGTTGCGAACTGGTTATCTCACCGCCACTGCGACACCGCAGTCACGCGATGTGGCGGTAAAACCTCATGCTAGCCCGTTTAACCACTATCGCCATACCCCGAGCCCATTTTGGGAGGCCACGATAAGGCAGTAAAAGCTTATGAAATGCATATTAAGGGATCAGTTAGGTATAAAATGAATAATGAAGTGGACGGGGATTAAAACGAACCATTTTTTTTGAAAAGATAGGCAAATGAGAGGTTTAAAATGGGAAAATTGCTTAGGTTTTTGATGAAATTTTGGGAAAATTTTAAGGTTTTAAATGAAATTTTTGGGTTCTAACAGGAGGTACTAATGAAGCTTGAAGGAAGGAAAAAACAATGACAAAATTTTCCCTAGCTACTTCATTGAAGAAAAAGACCCATCAAGAGGATCAATCAAATAATTGACAAATTTGAGGATTTATATGGTAAAAAAGAAGTGTATATTTAGGAACATGGTGGTAATCTAACTACAAAGCACACCCTGGACATAGCATTAGAGTCTCCCATGGAGCACCTGCCTCCCAAGAGACAAAATAAAGAGCATTGAGCCATTGATTCCTTATGAGGAGAGTGGCCATTGTATTGCAATCATTAAAGGGTGATATTGAGGTTGATCAACACATCCATGAGACTAGTGCCTATAGGCATGAGGAAATTATGGATGATGCAAAAAATGAAAGTGCAGAGATACATGAAGATGAGAGAAATTTTTTCCATGAGGTTTATAAAGGATGATGATTTCATCAAGATTCTAGAGTTTAGGGATTTCTGAACAAAGAAGAAGATAAAAGAAATTGATGAGAAAATGGAGTTAGATGAAGTGCGAATTGAATAACTAGAAAAGAATAAAATGGTGGCATAGACCTTCAATAAATTGAGGGTTGACCACATTGACATTAGTCCTCAGAAGGCTAGAGAGATGATTTCGAAGAGCAACATGCTCATTTTTCCTAGGTTAGAATTAAAGATTTTTTTTTTTTTGATCAAGTACGAGCTTAAGAAGATCCAATGTTATTTGTAGAGTTTGACTCTGATGAAGGAGTAAGTGGAACTAGGTATAGCCCCAAAATTGAAACCCTGGCCATTTGGATCAAGTGGAAAACACAAAAATCCTAAAGTATTGGATGTAATACAGAGAATGAAATGGGAAATAATGGTAAGAAGAATATAGGACACCACCCCTTTGGAGGTAGCCAGAATTACCATGCACTCAACCATGTTCACTCATGCAACTGTTAAGGGATTGGAGGATATAACAAAGGAGTATGAAAGGGGACAAAAGTTCTTATATAATGAAGTTAATAAACTGTTTATGGAGAATGTCAAATTGAAAGAATCGTTAAAAGGAGCAGGAACTTCACAAAGAAAGGAGATAGTTTTATATAAGCCTCCTAGTGCTCCATTAAATATTGTATAGAGCATTTTGGCCAAGTAAGAAGAGACTCTCGAGAAGGAATTGGATGAAATGAAGGAGGTTCAGGATGAAGTAAAAAGGCAAGTTTCTAAAGTAATGGAAAAGATTCTCGAGTACAGAATAAAGTTGGTTATTGATAAACTGGATAGTGTACATGAGAGTTATAAATCAATTAAGTGATAAATCGGTCAAATAAAATCACATATTCTTGTATTGGACCCCTTGTTTCAAAGGTGGTGGCCTATTCTCCACACTCTATCTAAGTTATGTAGAATTCTATAAAGGAGTCTTGATGCTCCTACAACATTAAAAATGACTGAGAAAATAGTTAAAATGACTGTTAATGAATATTAGTATATACAAGGGGATGATAAGAGGATTGTGACATGAATGGATTCATTCCATACCTTAAAAAAAAAGTATACACTAGAAATTGTGGAAGATGATGGTCAAGTAAAAGACTTGGATGAATGGAAAAAGGTATTTGGTCAAGTTAGTCATAAGTGTTTAACCCATGTTTAGTGGGATAGTGACACTGGTCTTCATAGGCTCAATTTCATCATGGATGGATTGATTGCTCTTGATGTTGGATATCTAAAATTTTTCAATGATATAAAGGAACTACTAGATAGTCGATGGCAGGCACATCTTGCAAACATACCAAAGATCCAGCAATATCAGTGGCCATCAAATTTTATGATGTATCAATGGAAAGAAAAGTATTTGGCTTCATATGAGTATTGAAGGGAAAACGGGGATGGATCTAGAGACCCAACAGTGCAGAATACATTCCCTTAACACTTATACAATAGAGGAGAAGAGCATAAACTGATTCTAATAGCTTCTAAAAAACTACTTGAGATAAATACAATCAACATAGAATAGAAAGCAAAAATAAGAATTCATAGATTGACACAAGATATACATAAGAAACATTTTTCAGGTAAAAAACCCACCACACAAAGTCAAGACAATTGTATTGCGGTAATAAAAAAATTACTTAAAATGTTCAGTCTTCTCTAATCAGCTCTCAACAACTCTTCATGTTAACTTTCTATTACTATGTTATTTTTCTAACATTTAGTTCTAATCTCACTCACTGACTTCCATGCTTTTGGTTGACCTATAAAATATTTTACTCAACTGAGAAAGTCATACATTGTATTCAATGTCATCAACCAATCAATGACCATCAAGTTCATGAATCTCTCATCCAATCACATAAATGATTTACCCATGTCGATCTCCCTGCATCGAGCCACCTAGGCATTAATTGTCATTACCCAAATCGAGTCTTGTCTGCCACCCTAAGTCGACCTGCAATAATTGTTGTTACTTCTGTGGCCTTTAGCCAATTATCACCCTGACACTGAGCCATCTGTCCACATCCCATTCATCTATCACTTCTGACTTCAAGTCCAACTCAGTCAAAGGTTGGTCTGAGCTCACCCAAGCTCTCCAAGACTCTACTGCTCCACTGCCGAGCTGACTCTACCCATTTGCGGTAAAGTGGTGAGCTCTACCAAGCTCACCCATGCTTCCCTACGCTACCACCGAGCTTGTCTTCACCCATCATGGTATGGCAATATGTGCCTTTGAGCTTTTCCTTGTCTTGCCTACACTACCACTGCTCCATCTAAGTCTACCCATGGTAATGTGGTGAGCTCATTCGATCTCACCCTTCATCTCCTCAAAGCTTTGTCTTCTAACCGCACGCTACCGCTAACCTCCTTAAATCTAACCGCGATAAGCCGGTGACCGGTCTGTGGGACCACTAGAGGTCAAACAACCCTACCACTATCAACCAGACCACTGGCAGTCAAACCACCCTACCACGGGGGCCGATAGGCCACCCCGCGGTAGAGTAGTGACCATCAGCTAGACTGATGGCGGTCTTATTGCAAACACCGCGGTCGGTTGCTTCACTGCCCGCGATGCAGTAGTGACCAACAAGCTAGCCGAAAGATGTCAACCATGACCACCGCGAAGAGGAAAGTGACAACATGCGGTAAGGAGGTAACCGCCAACCCCTTCACCATGGTACCATCTAAGCACAAAGAAGATAGCCATGGTATGACGGTAAAGGTAGAAAGGGTGAAATTTTTCCAAGTCTTTGTAATTAGAGGCCTAGAACTGGAAGTTGAGACATAAAATCTCAATAAGCTCCCACTTGGTGAACACTTCCAGCTCCCTCAAGACTCTGATAAAACTCATTGACAGTCATGGGCTCCAAGGCCCATCGATTTTGCACACCATCTAAACTTGTTCATGCTAACTGGATTCATTAATGTACCTGCAACATTCTTCAACGTTTCAACCTTTTCAAGACTAACCTTCCCATCTTCAACCATGTCCCTCACAAAATGATATTGCACATCAATGTGCTTGGCCCTGGCATGGAATGTTAGACTCTTTGCCAAAAAAATGGCACTCTGACTATCACAATGGATAGTAATCTACCCAGCATTAAAACCAATGTCTGAACACAAATGGTTTAACCAAACAACCTCCTTGCAGGAATGAGTCATTGCCATGTACTCTGTCTCTATCATGGATAAAGCAACTACAACCTGCCACTTGCTCACCAACTGATTGCTCCACCATTCAACATGAATGTATATCCACTGGTGGATCACCTGCTGTCAATGTCCCTTGCCCAATCATAATCAACATATCTCTAAATGTTGAGAGTCCTTTGTGATGCAATAAAATTTCCATGGTAACATAGAGCATAATGTGAAGTCCCCTTCAAATACCTAAATACTCTCTTCACAACATCCCAATGTGATCTTCCCAGATCTTCCACAAATCAGCTTAGAACTCCCACTACTTGGGAAGTATCTTGTCTTGTATAGACCATAGAATACATCAAACTGTCAAAAACACTTGCATAAGGCACACTGGTCATGTCCTCCATCTCAGTAGCAGACTTTGGATAGTCTTCAACAGATAGCTTCATTCCCTGCATGATTGGAACAATTAGTTGATTGCAGTCAATCATACTAAACCTCTCCAGAACCGTTTTTACATACTTACTCAAACTGACCCAAATATTTCTGCTTGATCTATCCCTGGTTATTTCCATCCCAAGAATATACCTTGCTGCACCAAGATCCTTCATTTTAACTTTGCAAACAACTGAGATTTAAGATCAGAAATCATAGTCTTGCTATTTCCTATGAATAACATATCATCCATGTATAGTGTAATAAAAAACACATGATCATTCTCAGATTTATGATAAATACAATGATCATATTTTGATATTACAAATCCCATAGACAACACAAATGTGTCAAATTTTTGGTACCACATTCTAGGAGATTGCTTTAAACCAAGAGAGAATTATTTAACTTACAAACCAGATTTTGTTTACCTCTTTCAACAAAATGCTCAGGCTGGAACATGTATATTTCTTCTTCTAGTTCACCATGGAGAAACTTTGTCTTCACACCCATCTGTTCAATTTCAAAATCATACACAACTACCAATGATAAAAAAAATCTAATGGATGTCAGCTTTTCTATAGGGGAAAAAATCTCTCCATAATCAATTCCCTCAATCTGAGAAAATCCCTTAGCAACCAACCTTTCCTTATACTTCTCAACATTGCCATCAAGGCCTGTTTTCTTTTTGAATATCCACTTACAACCAATAGGCTTTCGCCCTTTAGGTAGTGGTACCAAATTCCAGGTTTCATTCTTTTTCAAAGAATCCATCTCTTCATTCATGGCTTGCAGCCAAGAATTTGAATCAACCATGTTGATTGCTTCTTTTAGAGTCCTAGGATCATCAGTGTTGGTAATTAAAGCATTCGAATTTAACAGTGAGAAACCATACCTTTTAGGTTTCCTTTTTTCTCATGTAGATATTCTTACAGGTTGAGGTTGTTCTCCATCATTAGAACTTCCAGAGCTGCTTGAGCTCTCCCCAGTCTCTGGTACACCATGCAAATCTTCCCTTTCTGGAGTTTGGGGAATCTCAACTTCATCCTTTTGCTTGTCACTCTGATTTGTCTCAAGCTATTGATCACTTACTGAAAGTTTCAACTCACGAAAAATCACACTTCTGTTGTACAAAACCTTGTTAGTAACATGGTTCCAAAAGCTTGTATCCCTTCACACCAACTCCATAGCCAATGAGAATACATTTGAAAACCTTTTTATCATATTTAGATCTCTTTTCATTTGGAAAATAAATATATGCCTCACAACCAAACACTCGGGCATGCCTCAGAGAGGGCTTCTTACCAGACCATGCTTCTAAAGGCGTTTTATCAACAAGAGAATAGCAAGGAGATTTGTTTATTAGATAACATGTTGTAGCCACAGCCTCAGCCCAAAACTTCTGCTCCAGACCAGCACCACTCAACATACTCCTTGCCTTTTCCATCAACATCCTGTTCAACCTTTCTGCAACTCCATTCTACTATGGAGTGTAAGGCATTTTCTTATGTCTTTTTATTCCGTGATCAGTGTGTTGGGTCTCAAAAACGCTTGTTTGAATGAACCACGAGAGGTTGCCAAACTCTCACTATATTATTGGTCAACTAACAAGGCCAATTGGTATGGTTGAATCCTTTACTCTTAAGGCTCTACTAGACCTAGGCAGGTGCACCTATATGTGCAACAAAAATTTTGAATTTATGTTTCCTACTTGATCTAACTATCTACAAATGGCAATTTGATAGTGGAAAGATATGATCCTAATTTGGTATAACTTGTATATGCAATATAAGGGTATGAATTAATACGTTCAATTAAGAAATGTCAAATGAGATGAATAAAATTAATGTAATGAAAATAAGGGAGACCAATGCCTTATTGTGTGAAACAGAGTCAAATGAAAGCCTATGATGAATGGTTTCTATCTAGAAAATTCTCTAATCATTTGGCATACAATTATGAGTTTACAATTGGTGTAAACATGCAAGGATGTAATTGATAAACCCTACTTGAGACAGAATATCAAATCTAATTATATGATTCTTCTTATTGATCCAAATAGCAGTCCAAGATTACTGTAATTGATTGAAAGGAATTTAATTCTTCATTAAAGAATCCAATTAATCACATCACACAGAAACAACAAATGTGCACTGATAAATCAAAAATATACTTGATACTTCAATTTAAACAATCAAGAAACTCAAGTTGGAGACAATCAAATAATTGCAGGAAACCAAACAACAATTGATACCAGAATCAAGTCACTGAATAGATAGTCTTTCATTATCTCCTTCAAAATTCATACATGCATCGTAGTCTCCTTGAATATCATTCTCAAAATATAATGCTTACAGTAGTCTATTCTATTCTAATTCTATCCTAACCCCCTTTCTATTATCCAACAAAAAATACTTATACATTTAGTTTTCAAAAGGACACGCCTTTTCAAAAAGTCTTAAGCATAATATGTTAACAAGTTCCTTAACTAATTTCTGTTAAGCCACAAATAAACTGCTGACATGCGCTCTGGATAATCCTAGCAATTATGTGTGTTTGCATCTCCTAACACATCATGGATCACGATCTCCATCATCATCATTTGTTTATATTTCTCACATGCTTCATCCAATGTTATGTCCTTTGCAGTGACTGTGTTCAATATCTCTTGGAGTATCGATTCGCATTTGCCATTCCATGTAGTCGCTTCTTTCAATTTTCCTTCATCATCAAAAAAATTAGTTAATCTATCATTAGCAGCTTCAATCAATCCCTGTACATCCCCTTGTAATTCCTCAAAGAAATCCCTACGCTTATCTATGATACAATTGGCATTTTCAATTCCTGTAGCATCAGGAGTACCCATTTTCATCTCCTCCATTCTTTCTTGGATTCTATAATCCACTCTTCTATGTTCTTTTATAGCATCCACGTACTGTGAATGTTTTCCCCAAAGTTTATTTATCCAAGTGTTCAAAATAGCTTGCCTCTTTTTGATCATTGTAGTGAGTGTGTCTAATTTTCCTTGTGAGTATGCACTTGACCCCTCCCAATGGTCCCTGTCATGTGAACTCTCACCTTGGGTGAGCATTTTCGTTGGCCCTATCACAACACCTACCAAGTCCTTTAAACACTCATTCTCTCTCAACATTCTCTCATTACTGGTTTTATACATTTCCCTCTCTGTGATCAATGCTTGGATCTGAGCTTTATTCAACTATGCTATATTGATCCCAATTTTTGCAGTTGCAATAGGATCAGCCTCTCAAGCCTTCAGAGTCATGACATGTCTGAATGCCTTCTCAGTATCAATAACAATTGACTTCTTGTGAGGGGGATATAAATCCCAAATCATCAATGTTTCATCATCAGGGTTGTATCTTAGTCCTGTATACACCTTCGTCACCTTCTTTATGCTGAGCTCGTGGGTAGAATTGTTGTCTTTTAGGAAACTGTTGAAAACTAATGCAGAATTGAGATCCAACCTTGGGAAAATCATAACACTTGCCTTTTCCAACATCTCTCTTCCTTTTTAAGGGGTCATGTTTTTCATCTCCTTATCCACCTAATCTTTTAAGCTTTTTAACAATTGATCCTCATTTCTTGGTGTGACATTGTCAACCAATCCTCTTATTTCTTTTCCTTTTTGCTTGTATAAAAAATTTATAAACTCTGAGGTCTTTACAAATTCATCATCTGCTATAAAAGACCTATAATCTTCATGTATCATATCCATATCCATGGTTTCTTCAACATTTGTTTCTCTGGCAGCATAGACATAATCCCGAGTCCTTATTTCTGATACCTTCCCAGATGAGCCTTGTGGCCTATCAGCTTCTGATATTCCCATAATGGAGGACAACAAATCAGCATCTACCAACTCCTAATCATGCTTCTCAATCACTATTTCTGGTTCCTCTGCCTCCAAGTCTTTGATTATGTCATTAGATTGATAGGGCACATGCTGGTACCCTCCAAAATTTATTCTTTTCCTGATAGAATGGATATATCCCTCTGGATCAAAATTCTTTCTTGATGGTGCTCTCCTCATGTTGTAATGCAATAACTTATCCAGAATCAGATTGTAGCCCTCTTTTGCCAACACAGTAAAGTTGCCAAAACATAGTATATTGGGCATAAAAGCCTATTTCCCATATGAACTTAAGTTCATGACACTGGAGAAATCCATTTGCCTAACAATCTCTAAGTATGCAATTCTATTTGGGATTGTTCTAGGAAAAATGAATGGTGTATCCTGAAAACCATAAACTCTAATCATAGTGGCATTTTCTAAGCAATACCAATCCCCCCAGTTCTAGTTGATTGGTCCATTATAATCCCTAGGCCTAAGAAACCTCTTTATTTCTTCAGATAAGGAATAATCACAAAGATGATTAAGAAAACTATATAAAGGTTTCACAAAGAATTCTTCAAAATGCAAGAAATTGGAATTAGCAAACCTGCTGTCCCAAACAACGGTCCATAGCTAAAAAAACAATGGCATACCTTCCTTATCATATTGTGAAATCCTTAGCTCTTGAGGCTACAATCCTAACTCTTGTCCAAAATACAGCACCAAGTGCATACACAATCAATAACTCCTGAGGTGAAGGATAGAGGCACCACTCTTTATTGCTATCAACCCTGCATCCAAATACTTAATCACATGTGAAGCATAATCAAAAGATCTGGAATTGTGATACTAAATGTCCACATCAATCACCATGGGCACAACTGTCATATGCTCTTGGACTTCTATCCCTAATACTTGTCCCACTGAAAAATAAGTGTACTTCAGGTAGGGTTCGAAGAGATCCACATGAAATGGTGGTTCCTCACTATCTTCCCACCACAAATGAAATGGTGGTTCCTCACTATCCTCATTTAATATCTTCTCATCACACATTCCTTCCAATTTGAAAACTTCAGCTATTGCATTCTCAGATATATGTATCAACAGATTCCATGAAAAATCACATATAGCTTTATTCTTTGGGTTATAATGACCAACCAACAATTTTACCAGTTCAACACCAACAAAGACATTAGGCCACACCAATTTTCCCAAATTGAGCCTCCATGGATTGCATACTAGGTCAAATCGATTTCCTGGCTCAAAGCGATTTCTCCTATGATAATGGAAATTGAACAACTCATACCCTCTAATTGGGGTCCAAACATCGCCTATGAATTTGCATTTGTCGTCTAATTTGTCAATTTCTACTTTGAGCTGTGCATAACACCTAGCTTTAGGCTTTGAACGAGGTAACTAGTCTATGAGATCTTGATTCAGCTTCCTCTCAGTGCCCTCTTGTTGCCAGTTTTTTGCTTCTTTTCCTTTGATTGAATACCTTCCCCGAATTTTCTCCCCTTTATTTTTTCTGAACTAGTGCCTTCCATATTCAAAATTCACAAATTCTAAGAAGGTGAGAAACTTATTGTATTTTTCCTGCAAATCCAAGTCAGATGAATGCCCTGATTGTTTTGCTGGTTCCCATGCTCTTCTTTGCTGCCAATTCCATGAAAAAATGATTTCAATTGAGCACACCCTAATATGCAAAATCTTTTATGCTTCATGGCACCATTAATGTCTTTACTGAGACATAAATGTTGCAAGTTTTTCAAAAATTTCGCTATCACATCAAGGATTATATCGACAAGAAATTTTAAATCTCTGGCCAACCTACTTGCTCAACGTTCACCCATCTGTTAATACATCTTGTAGTTTCCCCAACATCACAAGTCTCCTTGATAGTTTCTTTCCTTTTTCTTTTTATATTGCCATGACCTTCACTAAAGAAAACTATCGCCCACACTTAATGAATTGGGCCAACGGTTCTTCACCTTACTCTGAAAGCTCTTCATTTCACCGAGATGTTCACTTTGTCAACTTATGTTGCCAAGACCAAGTATTTGTTTTGCCGACAGAATGATACTCACCGTAATGTCTCTTAGATCTTCCCACTGATACATATCTCACCGATATGGTTTTTCTTCGACAAGACCATGCACATTTTCTTCTAGATAACCTTTATCTCTGCATGCTTAGTTCTGTCGGTGTAACCTGAGGGGTCAGTAAGACTCCCCGAACTCTCCTTGACATCATTTGTCTTACTGAGTGAGTCTTCCCTTTGCTTTATCGGAAAGACCAATAATGCTTCAGGCAGTGCTTTGAAAACTTACTTTGATGACCATAGTCTCTCCGATAGACTTTATTTTATTCCAATTGGTAAAATATAACCTAGCTCGATACGACCTTACATTGTTACGCCGATACTTTTTGTCTTGCCGATAGGAAATGTAAACCCGCATTCTCTTGGTGTACAAATTTGTCGGCCTAACACATCTAATATCTTGCCGATATGTTGAGGAAATGTATATTATCATTGGTGAAACCTGCATCAACTTATGCTGATATTTTCAAATGTTAAAAATTCAAAACCAAATGGAATTTATGGGGCTATATGGCCAAATTTAATCTAGACTTTGGTAAAGAAAAGCTATGTGAGGAAACTTATGTCTGTATTATGAACCTTTTTGGGAATCTAGTAGGCATGAAGGGTAAATGAGGCTATCACAATTTCTCTGTTCCAACAATGGCTCTATCTACGGATGAATTATTGTGAGATCATTGCAAGGATCCATATATCTAGGTGAGTAGACCAAACATTATGGATGAAAGCAAGTGGAGATGAAAAAAATGATCCTAAACTACTGTACATGGAAAAAAGATCGAATAAGGATTTCCAAGATTTTCCATGTACTATCAATCTCCTATATCCTTTGCTTTCTATACTACTATGGATGGAAATTTTATGAGAAGTTTTCTTCAAGAGTTTTCCATGCACTAGAAACTCTTGATCCTTTGTAATTTTCAAGAGAAAAAGTTCTTTAGAAATTTCCCATGTATAGATAACTCTTGTTCTTCAACACTCATATTTTGAAAATAATATGAGTCCTCTCCTTGCTTGCCAATAATAATAAAGGGTCCTAACAACATTGCCTCAAATTCTCCATGTTTTTCCTTCTCCTAGCATCTAGCATTCCACATCAATACTAGATCATCCTTTTCAAATTTTCTATCCTTTGCCTTTTTATCAAACAAATACTTCATTTGTGATTGCAATTTCATGTCTTCTCATTTCATCAAGTTCTGCAAGTTGCTCCATTCTCTCCTCCATTGGTTTAGGAACATCTATATCTTCTTGAAGGATAAATTTTTAAATTATCAATAAATTTTGCAAAGGCATCCTAGCTTGTGTTCCATACACTAATTCATATGGGGATTTTCCAATTGTCTTTTTGATAGTAATCCTATCTACCCATACAACCAATCTTAACTTTGAATCCCAAGATTTTTTATTCTCACCGAGCATCCTTTTTATGATTCTTAAAAGACTCTTGTTGCTAGATTCTGCCTAACCATTAGCTTGTGGATGGTATGGGGTAGAATGAAAAACATTAATACCATATGTTCTACAAAACTCTTTGAACTCATCAGAACTAAAACACATCCCATTATCTATAATCACTCTCAATGGTGTACCAAATATAGTAATAATGTTATCCATTAAAAAGTTGATTACAACTTTACTTGTTGCTTGCTTGGTTGGGATTGCCTCCACCCATTTGGTGAAGTAATCAGTGGCTACTAGTATCCACCTATGTCCACTTGATTTCTTTTGTATTTCCCCAATGAAATCAATCCCCCACTGATGAAAAGGGGCTTCAACCTGCATAGGTTTGAGTGGTAGAGCTCCTTGATACTTCATTTTTCCTGAGAACTTTTGACATGCTTGACATTTCCTTACATATGAGAATGAATCATTAAAAACTTTTGGCTAGTAATAATGTGCCCTAAGGATTTTATGTGTAGTTATTTTTGCTGAATAATGCCCTCCATAGACCCCTTCGTGCATTTCTCTTAGAACATGATCAACTTGTGACTCATCCAAACATAACAACAACATTCCATCTTTGTTTTTCCAGAATAAATCACCTTCTATGAATACATATTTAGAGGCCTGTAGTTTCAAAGTTCTTTTTTGGTTATCATTGAGTCCTTTTGGGCACTCTGTGTCTCTGAGCTAATGCATGATCTCTATGTACTAGGGTGTATGCCCAATACTTGCAATTTCATTTACTTCTTCTTCTATATTACAAATTTGATTTGCCTCAATGTTTGTTTCTGCCATTAACTTGGCCAATCCTTGGCCTCTTATCAATTTTGTAATCTATATTTCCATATCAAATTCCTGAATTTTGTGAATCCACTTGCACCTCTTCCATATTACTTCTGATTATGTCAAGATGTCTTTGATTGCTGTGTGAGGGACATAAGCAACCGCTTTGTCCCCAACAAGATACGGTTTAAAGGCTTTTGCGGCCTTTACCAGTACAAAGGCTTGTTTTTCCATTATGTCATATTTCAACTTCAATCCCTGTAAAGATTTACTAAAGAAAGACATAGGTTGCTCATGACCATCATCATTTTTCTGTAACATGACAGCTGCTATTGTATGCAAAGAGACAAATGAAAATATTTGAATTTTTTTTGTGAAATCAGGAGATTTGAGGATAGGGGCTTCCTTAATGGCTCTTTTAATGGATACAAAGGCTTCTAATGCTTCTAGGGTCCATTCAATTTTTTGTCCTTTCTTTAGCATTTTAGATATGGGTTTGGCAATTTCAGCAAAGTTGGACACAAACCTCCTAACAAAATTAATCTGCCAAAAACATGATTGGATGGCTTTTACAATTTTAGGGATAGGAACCTTATCTATAGCCTCAACTCTCTCAGGATCTATCATAACTCTCTCTTTTGATACAATGTGTCCTAAGAGTTTTCCCTCTATAACAACAAAATGCCACTTCTTAGCATTCAAACTAATGCCATACTCTAAAGCTTTAATGAATATTTTTTCAAGATATCCTATATGATCTTCAACCCTTTTTGAGTAGGCAGTAAGGTCATCTTGATACACCACCATTATAGCATTAATCAAATCTGCAAATGCTAAGTCCATAGCTCTTTGGAAGGTTGCTCCTGCATTTGTGAGACCAAAAGGCATTCTCACATAAACATATGTTCCCCATGGGGTTGTAAAAGTTTTTTTGTACTGCTCAGATTCCCTAACCTTGACCTGATTATAACCTGAAAAACCATCCATCATCGACAACAGCTCACACCCGACCAGTTTATGCAGTATAGCTTCCATGTTGGGCAAAGGGTAGTTGTCCTTGAGGGATGCCATATTTAGATTTCTGAAATCCATGCACAGTCTTATATCTCCATTTTTCTTTCTAACAAGAACAAGGTTTGACACCCATGTCGAGTGCCTCACAGGTTTGATGATGCCTCCATCTCTAAGCTTGGTCAATTCTTCCTACATTTTTGGTTCCAGAGTGGTGTTAATGGGCCTTTGTTTTTGTCTAAATGGCTTTGCATATGCTTCCAATGGAATTTCATGCTGAAATAAATCCTCCCTATATGCCTTGAGGTCCTCATAGGACCAAGTGAACACATGTTTATATTTTCTTAACAATGAAATCATAATTCTTTGGATAGTAGGGCTTATCTTCTTCCGAATATATACCTTCCTTGGTGATAGTTCAGTCCCTAAGTTTATTTCTTCAATATCTTTCCTTTTGACTGGTGTTTGTTTCATTATGGATCGATCACTTCCATCATATACTCTTTCCAATGCCACTAACCCCTTGGGAAGTTTATGAGTCTTAAGTTGCAGGATTTTCTTTCAAAATACTGTCTGTTCTCCATCTATCTCTTCCACAAAGGCATTGAAATCAATTTTCTAAGCCTCATACTGGTCTATATAGTGAAGGAATTTCAACAGATTAGTGTCATTAAAAACTTGCCAACTATACACATTGTCAGGTACAACATGTCTTGCTTTGAATTCAACTTGTGACACTCCTGCTAGCATGATATCATCTTGTTTTAGTGCTACATTTGCTAAGAAGTGTGCCATTATATTTTATAAAAAAAACACCCGATCAATGGAGAAAACATCAAACAGTTCAATTGTTTCCCATATTGCATTTTTGTACTATTTTAGTCTTTTATTTTTTGCTACATATTTTGATTTGATCTGAGATACAACCAGCTCTGAGTCTCCAAAAATTGTTAAGAGTTTGATCTTGTGTTTAACAGCTAAATTCAATCCAGTCAACAAAGCTTCATATTCCACTACATTGTTTGTACATTCGAATGCTAACAAAAATGAATATTTGAAAGTTGAACCATGAGGAGATATAAAAACTATCCTAGCTTCATTTCCCTCTTGGCTATAGGCTCCATTGAAGTACATTTTCCATATTCCTTGTTGATTTTCATAAATGTTTTGATCAATTGGATCTTTGCTTACCAATTCAGGTTGAGATAGTTCCACTCTAAAACACCCCAAATCAACATCTTAGAAACAGTTAAGTGGCCCTTGGGAAGCACATTTAATAATTTGCTTCATTCTAGGTTCTCTATATAATTTGACCTCTTCTCCATTCACTGGTATGGTGGCATATGACAAGTCAAACTGTACATTGCCCCCTACTGCTGTAGTCCATTGTCTTGACAGAAGCATTCTGAAATGGGGAGGTGTGTCAATTATGGTTTTTTCAATAATGTAAGAAGCTTGTGGGTAAGTTGCTAATCTTACTTCCACATTTTTCATTACCCACAACTGGGACATGCCTGCTATCCATGACATAGCATTTACCTCCTTCCACATCTATCCACAGACCAAGCTGCTTCATCACCCCTACTGGCATGATATTCATGGAGGCACCTGAGTCTATCATACAATTTCTTACTAGTTTTCCACTTATGAGTAAAGTGGTGAAGAATGGGTCAATCTGTGGTGTGTTCATTAGGCAGGCCTCTGGAATTTTTACCTCCTTTTCATTATTTATTTCAGAAGCTTCTTTATTTTCAGGGTTCATGGTTTGATTCCCATTGGAAATTAACTGTATGGCACCTTCCCTATATTCCTTGATTTTCATCATTTCAATTAATGGGATAGACATCTTCAATTGAGACAAGGCTTGTATAAAGTCAAAGGATGTACCTTCAGTTTTGATTATCCTTTTGGGTTCATTGAATTCTCCTTTGTTCTCTTTTTTTGCCCTTTGAATGTTTGATCTGGCTTTTGCTTCTCAATGGGATTTTTTTTACTTTCCTCTTTAGGAGATCCCTTCTATTCTCTTTTGTCTGGTTGTTTATCATCAATCCCTTTTGATGTCCCATTTGATGCTTTTCCATTTTTTTATAAATATCCCTCTTGGGACACCCTCATCTTTATTCACCATTCTTTTTCTCAAACAATATTTGTTTCTAGCTTCCTCCACTACTGCAATTGTCAATATTTTAATCTATTCTTCACTTGGTCTTCTTATATTACATTTACTAGTTTGACTTGATGCAATAGGGGGAATTTTCTCATTATCACTTGCTTCATGATCAGAAAAAATATGCTGCTCTGCCATGTGAATATTGTATTTTTGGTGATCAACATTATACTCATATCCTTCCTCCTCTAAAGATGCATAATCCTACTCCAAAAATTTAAGTGTGTGGGAAGTTAGGTAGACATTCTGGTTTTCACCACCATCATTTTCTAGTGTGTCTTCTTCCAGTATTGAATGAGTTGTTACACATTGCTCTGGGGAATGTGGTGCACAACAAACTGAGCACTAGGGACTCTTATCTACCATATATGCCCCTTTCCTTTTTAATGGATCTGAATTTTTTTTATTTCTTGGCCTATCATTTACTAGCTTTCCATCCTTCCAATTAGTATTATAAGGCATGTCATGCAGCCTTGGTCTTTCATTCCTATATGTGTTCTCTTGTCTATTTGGGGGAGCATATTGGGGAACCCTAGGGTTTTCCCTTTAAGAAAACATCCCTACAACTTTCCTATTATTTTCAATGGTTAATGCCATCTTTTGGGCCTCAGCCAGATTCCTAGGACCTATGTTTCTCAATTCATACCCTATCTTGGAATCAAAGGCTTTCAAGTAGATACTGAACGCAGTAGGATCAACTGGCTTGGATCCCTGAGGTATTTTATTATGCAACTTGACAAACCTTTGGTTAAAATCAAAGGCTGATTAGTTTTGGTGTTTTTGGATAGTCACCAACTCGTACAAGGCAAAATCTAATGCATGCTGATTCCCATCCTGTTGAAGAAACTGATCATGAAATACTTGAATGGAATAAATGGATGTTGTTGGTAGACTGTTAAACCAGTCCCTGGCATCCTCAATCAGTGACATCATAAATAGTCTCATATGTACATCCTCATACTGCATATCCAAGTCTTGAATGACCGCTTTATAATTTCTCGGATTTTCCTTAGTTGTAACTACATTACTTCCTGTGATCTTAGGGACTAGATTCCTCCAATTTTTGTCAAGAGGGTAAGGGTATATATGAAATCCAACAAGATCAAATTGTCTAATCATGGTTGTGCATTGTGGAGGGGGATTTTGGAAATATTGATGTTGGTAGAGTGGGTTATTATTTGCCATACATTGTGGACCTTGTGGGGGTACATACTATTGATGAGGAGGTGGTTAAATATTTTAGTGTTGTGGTGGAACATTCGTGTTTCTATATTGATCTCTAGGCTGATTTCGGTGGGCTTGAGAGGAATTTGATGGCTTCATATTGTTGTTTTTATGAGGGGGTGTATATTTGGGTTGATCAACCACTGATGTTTTGATTTGAGCTTTGTATAATTTCATTTTTCTTAATTCTTCCATTGCTTGAATTTTTTGTTCATACTCTACCCTCAATTTTTCTGCATGTTGCCTCATTTTCTCCCACTATGTATCTTCTTCATTTTGTGTCATGAGTTCATGGTTTTCTTCAGATGCTACCTCATATTTAGGTCCTTCCTCAAAAAATGCAGCTCTCTGATCACATTCAAATTCTCTCCTCTTCTCAGCTTCAAATTCAACCATGAATTCTTCATCTTTATTATGGCTAATTCGGTGAAAAGGATTTCTCTTCTCTTCAGGAGTGTGAAGTTCTTTAGCTGGGCTATTTTCACTTGTCAATGCCTTGTATGAGTTGTGTGTTTCCATTGGTGGTCTATATATTCTACTTTTTGTGGTTGGATCTAGGTCATTGAATACTTTCTTGCCTTGATCATTTTTATATGTTTGTTTACCTTTATCATTAGGACCATCTTCTTCCTTGTACAAAGATCTCCTTCCTTGCATATTGTCAGAAATTGTGATGGTCTGAACTCTAGGTTGATTCCTTTCTGAATTGTATCTTATTGTATCAGTCTCACTATTTTTGTTCATTCAGAGTTGCCACCCACTTTTTCTAAAAGTGAGAAAAGATTTTGTGATTATTTTACCCAACGGAGTCAATTTTCAAACTTAAATTATGGTTTTCTTTTATTTGAATTTATATGGAAAGGTTGTCTATTACCAGACTTCTTCGTAGTTTTTCCCTAGCAGAGTCGCCAATTTGTTGGGTCTCAAAAACATTGGTTTTAATGAACCACGAGAGGTTGCCAAACTCTCACTACGTTATTGGTCAACTAACAAGGCCAATCAGTGTGGTAGAACCCTCTACTCTTAAGGTTCTACTAGACCTAGGCGGGTGCACCTATATGAGCAACACAGATTTTGAATTTATGTTTCCTACTTGATCTAACTATCCACAAATTGCAATTTGATAGTGGAAATATATGATCCTAATTTGGTATAACTTGTATATGCAATATCAAGGTATGAATTATTATGTTCAATTAAGAAATGTCAAATGAGATGAATAAAACTAATGTAATGAAAATAAGGGAGACCAGTGCCTTATTGGGTTAAATAGAGTCAAATGAAAGCCTATGATTAGTGGTTTATATCTAGAAAATTCTCTAATCATTTGGCATACAATTATGAGTTTACAAATGGTATAAACATGCAAGGATGTAATTGATAAACCCTACTTGAGGTAGAATATCAAATCTAATTATCTGATTCTTCTTACTGATCCAAATAACATTCCAAGATTATTGTAATCGATTGAAAGGAATTTAATTCTTTGTTAAAGAATCTAATAAATCACATCACACAGAAACAACAAATGTGCACTGATAAATCAAAAATATACTTGATACTTCAATTTAAACAATCAAGAAACATCAAGTTGGAGACAATCAAATAATTGTAGGAAACTAACAAACAATTGATACCAGAATGAAGTCAGTAAATCAACAGTCTTTCATTATCCCCTTCAAAATTCATACATGCAACACAGTCTCCTTGAATATAATTCTCAAAATCTAATGCTTACAGTAGTCTATCCTATTCTAATTCTATCCTATCCCCCTTTCTATTATCCAACAACAAATACTTATACATTTAGTTTGCAAAAGGTTGTGCCTTTTCAAAAAGTCTTAAGCATAATATGCTAACAAGTTCATTAACTAATTTTTGTTAAGCCAAAAATGAACTATTGACATGTGCTCTGTATAATCCTAGTGCTTATGTGTGTTTGTATCTCCTAACACATCATAGATCACGATATCCATCATCATCATTCGTTCATTTTTCTCACATGCTTTGTCCAATGTTATGTCCTTTGTAGTGGTTGTGTTCAATATCTCTTGGAGTATCGATTCACATTCACCATTCCATGTAGTTTCTTATTTCAGTTTTCCTTCATCATTGCAAAACTTAGTTAATCTATCATTAGCAGCTTCAATCAATCCCTGCACATCCCCTTGTAATTCCTTAAAGAAATCCCTATGCTTATCCATGATACGATTGGCATTTTCAATTCCTACAGCATCAGGAGTACCGGTTTCATCTCCTCCATTATTTTTTGGATTCTATCATCCACTCTTCTATGTTCTTTTATAGCATCCATGTACTGTGAATGTTTTTCCCAAAGTTTATTTATCCAAGTGTTCAAAACAACCTACCTCTTTTTTATCATTGTAGTGGGTGTGTCTATTTTTCCTTGTGAGTATGCACTTGACCCCTCCCAATGGTCCCTATCATGTGAACTCTCACCTTGGGTGAGAATTTTTGTTGGCCTTGTCACAACACCTACGAAGTCCTTTAAATGCTCATTCTCTCTCAACATTCTTTGATTACTAGTTTTATACATTTCCCTCTCTCTAATCAATGCTTGGATCTGAGCCTTATTCAACTTTGCTATATTGATCCCAATTTTTGTAGTTGCAACATGATCAGCCTCTCTAGCCTTCAGAGTCATGACATGTCCGAATGCCTTCTTAGTATCAGTAACAATTGACTTCTTGTGAGGGGGATATAAAGCCCAAATCATCAATGTTTCATCATCAGGGTTGTATCTTGATCCTGTATACACCTTTGTCACCTTGTTTATGTTGAGCTTGTGGGTAGCATTGTTGTCTTTTAGGAAACTATCGAAAACTAATGCAGAATTGAGATCCAACACTGGGAAAATCATAACACCTGCCTTTTCCAACATCTCTCTTCCTTTTTCAAGGGTCATGTTTTTCATTTCCTTATCCACCTCATCTTTTAAGCTTTTTAACATTTGATCCTCATTTCCTGGTGTGACATTGTCAACCAGTCCTCTTATTTCTTTTCATTTTTGGTTTTATAAAAAAGTTCTAAACTTTGAGGTCTTTACAAATTCATCATCTGCTATAAAAGACCTACAATCTTCATGTCTCGTATCCATATCCATGGTTTCTTCAACATTTGTTTCTCTGGAAGCATAGACATAATCCCGAGTCCTTATTCTTGATACCTTTCCAGATGAGCCTTGTGGCCTATTAGCTTCTGATATTCCTTTAATGGAGGACAACAACTCAACATCTACCAACTCTTGATCATGCTTCTCAATCACTATTTTTGCTTCCTATACCTCCAAGTTTCTAATTATGTCATCAGATTGATAGGGCACATGTTGCTACCCTCCAAAATTTATTCTTTACCTGACAGAATGGATATATCCCTCTGGATCAAAATTCTTTCTTGATGGTGCTCTCCTCATGTTGTAATGCAATAACTTATCTAGAATCAAATTGTAGCCCTCTTTTTCCAACACTGTAAAGTCACCAAAACATAGTGTACCGAGCATAAAAGCCTATTTCCCATATGAACTTAAGTTCATGACACTGGAGAAATCCATTTGCCTAACAATCTCTAATTATGTAATTATATCTGGGACTGTTCTAGGCAAAATGAATGGTGTATCCTGAAAACCATAAACTCTAATCATAGTGGCATTTTCTAAGTAATACCAATCCCCCCAGTTGTGGTTGATTGGTCCATTATAATCCCTATGCCTAAGAAACCTCTTTATTTCTTCAGATAAGGAATAATCACAAAGATGATTAAGAAATATATATAAAGGTTTCACAAAGAATTCTTCAAAATGCAAGAAATTGGAATTAGCAAACCTGTTGTCCCAAACAATAGTCCATAGTTGAACAAACAATGGCCTACCTTCCTTATCATATTGTGAAATCCTTAGCTCTTGAGGCTACAATCCTAACTCTTGTCCAAAATACAGCACCAAGTGCATACACAATCAATAATTCCTGAGGTGAAGGATAGAGGCACCACTCTTTATTGCTATCAATCCTGCATCCAGATCCTTAATCACATGTGAAGTATAATCAAAAGATCTAGAATTGTGATACTAAATGTCCACAACAATCACCGTGGGCACAATTGTCATATGCTCTAGGACTTCTAACCCTAATACTTGTCCCACTTAAAAATAAGTGTACTTCAGGTAGGGTTCGAAGAGATCCACATGAAATGGTGGTTCCTCACTATCTTCCATCGGAATAGGTTTGTCATGACACCTAACTCTATGTAGGGGTAATCTCTAGCCCTTATAAATGGTGTCCATTCTTCTGAATACACTATCAAGCTCCTCATTTACTATCTTCTCACCGCACATTCCTTCCATTTTGAAAACTTCAACTATTGCATTCTCAGATATATGTATCAACGGATTCCCTGACAAATCACATATAGCTTTATTCTCAGGTTATAATGACCAGCCAACAATTTTACCAGTTTGATCAACAAAGACATTAAGGCACACCTGTTTTCCCAAATTGAGTCTCCATGGATTGCATACTGGCTCAAAGTGATTTCTCCTATGATAATGGAAATTGAACAACTCATACCCTCTAATTGGGGTCCAAACATCCCCTATGAATTTGCATTTGTCGTCTAATTTATCAATTTTCTCTTTGAGCTACACAGAATACCTAGATTTAGGCCCTGAACTAGGTAACTGGTCTATGAGATCTTGATTCAGTTTCCTCTTAGTGCCCTCTGGTTGCAATTCAATTTTTTTCTTCTTTGCCTTTGATTGAATACCTTCCCCGGGTTTTCTCCCCTTTATTTTTTCTGAACTAGTGCCTTCCATATTCAAAATTCATGAATTCTGAGAAGGTGAGAAACTTACTATATTTTGCCTACAAATCCAAGTCAGATGAATGCCCTAATTGTTCTGCTGGTTCCCCTACTGGTCTTCGCTGCCAATTCCATGAAACAATGATTTCAATTGAGCACACCTTGATATGCAAAATATTTTATGGTTCGTGGCGCCATTAATGTCTTTATTGAGACATAAATGCTGCAAGTTTTTCAAAATTATCGCTGTCACTGCAAGGATCATATCATCAAGAAATTTCAAGTCTTTGGCCGACCCGCCTATTCAACATTCACCCATCTGTTAAGACATCTCACAGTTTCTCTAACATCACAAGTCTCATCGATATTTTCTTTCCTTTTGATTTTTATATTGCCATGACCTTCACCGAAGCAAACTATCACCTAGATTTAATGAATCGGGCCAACGGTTCTTCACCTTACTCCGAAAGCTCTTCGTTTCACTGAGATGTTCACTTTTTCAACGTATGTCGTCGAGACCAAGTATTTATTATGCTAATAGAATGATACTCACCGTAATGTCTCTTAGATCTCCCCATTGAGACATATCTCACCAATACACTTTTTCTTTGGTGAGATCACGCACATTGTCTTCTTGATAACCTTTATCTCTGCATGCTTAGTTTTGATAGTGTAACCTGAGTGGTCGGTAAGACTCCCCAAACACTCTCTAACATCATTTGTCTTACCGAGTGAGTCTTCCCTTTGCTTTATCGGAAAGACCAGTAATTCTTCGGGCAGTGCTTTGAAAAATTACTCCGATGACCATAGTCTCTCCGATGGACTTTATTTTATTCCAATCGGTAAAAGGTAACCTAGCTCGATATGACCTTACATCGTTACGCTGATACCTTTTGTCTTCCCAATAGGAAATGTAGACCCGCATTTTCTTGGTGTACAACTTTGTCGGTATGACACATCTAATGTCTTGTTGATATGTTGAGGAAATATATATTATCATCGGTGAAACCTGCATCAACTTATGCCGATATTTTCAAACGTTAAAAATTCAAAACCAGATGGAATTTATGGGGCTATATGGCCAAATTTAATTTGGACTTTGGTAAAGAAAAGCTATGTGAGGAAATTTATGTATCTATTATGAACCTTTTTGGGAAACTAGTAGGCATGAAGGGTAAATGAGGCTATCAAAATTTCTCAGTTCTAACACAGTGCAATACCTTTCAAAATCCGCAGAATAAAATTCACCACCATTTTCTATCCTCAAACATTTAATTTTCCTTCCAGTCTGATTATCTACCAAAGATTTAAATTCTTTAAACTGACTGAACACTTTTTATTTACTTTTAATGAAGTATACAAATTCCCTTCTCGAACAATCATCAATAAAAGAAACATAATATCTAGACTTCGATAATGAAGGAACGTTAATTAGATCAAACACATCTGAATGAACATAATCTTGTATACCAGAAGATTTATGAGCACTAGAATAAAATGGAACATGGTGTTATTTTCCATAGATACAATGTTCGAAAAAATCAAACTCAAGGTTACAATCATCAAGCCCTTCTACAAGATTTTTATTCTTCAAGGTTTTTAAACCTTTCTCACCAATGTGACCTAGTCTATGATGCCACAACATAGTCTTCTTTGCTGGGAGTTTTACCTCCAAAGCATTTGCAGATAGAGAAGTGCCTTCATCTTTCTCTACAGGGACTGATTTTCTTGACTTTATAGAGGCACTATTACATTGAACTGGATGTGCATCCAGCTTATATAGAGTGCCAGTGTGAACACCCTTAGCCAACACCATTGCAAATCTATCCATTTTACATCCTTTTACTTGAGAAATAAACTTCTACACTAGTATTATTTAACTTACTGACATAAAGAAGATTCTGAGCTAGACCTGGTATATGCAGTACACCACCAATACCTTTGAATCTTCCTATAGGAAACTGAATTCTAACTCTTCCTCTACCGACTATCTCCAACATTGAATAACTTGCCAAGTATACCTTTCCACCGTCACACTCCTCGTATTTACAGAACCATTATCTATTGGATGTCATGTGAAAGGAAACACCTGAGTCAACCAACTAGACATCATCTGATGCCTGAGTTTTCAAGGCTGCTGCAATGAAGGTGTCTGCATCACTTTGAGAAGATTCATTGTCAAAAAAGATCATCATCTTCTTCTTCTTCTTCTTCTCCTTGCAATCTATTGTTTGTTGTTTCTGCATGGCAACAACTCAAACAAAGTAAGATTTATCCTATCTCTCATGAAAGGTTGATCTCTATGAACAAAGAGATAACCCCAAGGTCTCTCGGGTGTCAAGTTATGATAATGCATGAGAAAAAACTCAGTGATAAAATGTGAATATCCTGGTAATCACAAGGGGTCTTATGTACAAGGCTAGAAGTTCTAAACTCATCAGATTTTAAGATATGGTGATGCTTTAACCTTAAGTTCTAACCATTTGATAAAAGAAACAACAAAATATAAGGGTTTCAAAAGTTCTAATGTTAACACTACTTTTAATATTAACCATGCAAATGATGAAATACCTAGAATGAACCAATCCCTTAAACTAGTTTCTGGTCGACCCAGGCAAAACCTACGATCTTACAGAGAATAGTGTAATCTTCTAAGGTGTTAAAGATTTTTAGGCCATAGGCACTCATCCTATATGACTGAATGGGTATCTATAGTTGAACAAAGCACATGAATATGAGGTATAGGTTGACCTTGCACAACATTCCCATAATCAAGAATTTGTCCAGGATATGAACTAGTTATTACTACAACACTTCAGACATTAAATCACCAGCATTACGAACTAAATCTAAATTACATCCAAACATTTTCAAGTGTTGGTCTGTTACAACACTTAAAATGTAAATCTCATTTCTAATATTATCTCATGCTACTTTAATGCTAAATCTACTGATTAAAAAATGATTGGCCTGTCCTTCCAATCTCTACCAAGTCCAAATTATAACCCTCGCCAAACTCTTACAAAAGAGGTAGAGTGTCATACTTATAGAACAAAAGACCCACATGAAACAAAGCTAAGGTTTGAAGAAATCATGACCACCAACCAGATCGGCCCAGACAGTCAGTAGTAACCCATCGCTAGCAATGAATGCAACAAGCACCCCATCAAATCAACCTGGGATCACACACAACCAGGGGACAAGTCCTTGAGCCGTACCCAACAATAAATGAACACCCACAAATAGCAACACGCGAGCGAACACCAAGAAGAAAACGAGCCACCAACCAGACCAGAGTCAGGCAAACGAATGGCTCAGATTGAACAAAACTAGGTTGACTCCACCAACCAAGTTTGTCCGCTATTAATGGACACCAAATGCATCGAATTTATGTGCAAGGATGGGTCTCATGACTACAACCGCAAATTGTACGCAACTGCATCTGCAAATCATGCCCAAATCTTCAAAGTACATCTTGTAAATGCCCGCTCGATCCAACCTGCATTCAAACAGGCCATAATTAATGCCCAATACATCATCATAATCCAATGAGGTCCATACAGTTCCTAAGGTTAGGGAATCACACAAAAATCCAAGCGGAGGCAGAGACAAAAATAGGCAGCAAAATAGGAACAAAGAGCCAAGACCGGTAGAGGTGAAACGGGAACCAAAAGGGCAACCACAGGGAAACTTATGTGGAATAGGAATGGGAAAGGGATCGTGAACTTTAGTGAAGTCCAAAGTTCAGATCCATCCCGGTCCCGATCCCGATGAAACACCCAAAGGGAAAACCGGACGAAGTAAACAAGAACGTGGGAGGCGGAGCCAGAACGGGAACAAAAACTGGATCATGAACTTAGCCAAAGTTCAAAGTTAGGATCCATCTCTATTTTGAATCTGACAAGTGAAGAAAGCATGAAATGAAGAAGAGACCAAGGGAGGACAACCAACCCTTAGGACGAAAATGGGCAAACCAAAAACAAAAATGAAAAAGCAAGAAGCGAAGCTGGAATGAGAACATGAACCGAACCGCAAACCTTGGAAAACTTTAGGGTTTGATTCCATCCCGGTTCCATCTCTGACAAAAGGAAGGGAAAGAAACCTGATGAAAACATAAGGGAGGAAAGCGACCCTTAGGATAAAACCAACAAAATGAAGAATAAAGTGAAGAAGCGGGAGGGAAGTAGAGCCAGAACAGGAACATAAACAAAACTAAAAAGTTATTGAAAGCTCAAAGTTCAATTCCATCTAAGTTTCACCTTCGGCAGAATAAAAAAAACAAGGAAAACAAGGGAAAACTAAGGGAGAAAACCAACCCTTAGGACCCAAATGAAAACACCAAGGGAGAAAAAAAAAGCCAACAAAAGACCAACCGAAAAAGGACATCCACAAGACCTCAAAAAACCACTAGGAAAAAAACACAATGACACCCCAAGATTTTCAACGATAAGCAAAAAGAGGGGGGGACAAGCCATAGGAACAAGCCAAAAGACCAGACCAAAAGAGGGTCCCCACTTTCAGAGGGGCGTGTGTGCAAAACTGCACAACAAATGGCAACTCCACTGGAGAAATGCTCCGAAGCATTTCGATGACAAACTGACATCATGAACTCAAAATCTCTGGTTTTAATCCAAGCATCAGGTTACAAATAGACAAGGTTTTAGACATCACTAACAAGCCAACCTTTCATGTATGAGGGTTGAAGTGTGTGCATATGCATTCATTTTCCTTTCCTAAGTTGTAACAAGGATGAAACTCAGTCTAACAGGGCTGCCTAAGGATTCTAACTCCAAAAGCAACCTGGATAGAGCCTCACTGCTAGTCAGGCATTCATAGCCCCATTGAGGTTATCACTATGATGTTCCCTAGCATAGCTCTACTGCAAGCCAGAAATCGATAGGACTGGTAGAGATACTAGGATACCCTTGAGAAGGTGATCATTCTAATTTTCAATATTTTCTTTCTTTTCTTCTAATATTCTCTTTTGATATTTGCTTTTAAAGCTTCACTTTTTACCTTGTAGAAAATGAAGCCCACATTCAAGGATGAGAACCACACCAACATTGGAGTAGAATTTAAGATTTTTCCTCTAGTTAGACTTCCTAAAGATGATATGCAACCTCATAATTCTTAATATTTGTGTGAAGATATAAGACCCAAATATATTCAAGAATTTAACTACATCAAGTGACACTTACTTCCAGACCATGCAACAAAAAATGAAGGAAATCCACCAGTTTGAATGACTCCAAAAATATGATAAGAGTTTGTAAGAGAAATCTCAGAGCAGCCCCAAACAAGTAGTCAATTATATAGATGCAACAAGCCTGAAGGAAAGCAAGACAACACCACCAAAGCAGAACAACAAGAGAAGCCAAAAGAAACCCCACAAAACCAGGGAAAAAAAAATAAGACAAAAGGGAATCCTAATATACTAATGTACAAGGACGGAGTTGAGAACAACTCAAGACTGAAAATAATGCTTCAAATACTACCCATTGATGGGAAATGGGATATCTCCTCTAGTGAGGGTTTTCAAATGGAAGGCGTTATCTCCTAGAATCTCCACAAACTGATAGGGGCCGAGCCAAAGTCTGCCAAATTTTCCATGCTCGCCTTTCTTGTCATGGGCTTTATCCCAGTAGAGAACCAAATCAGAGATTCTAAAGGCTTTCACCTTGGATCTCCTATCAAACCATTGTTTCACTATACCCTGATTCTTGGAAAAGTTTTCTAGGGCTCCATCTCTTCTCTCTTCAAGGTGCAACAATTTAGTCAAGCGAGCTTCACACTTGTCCTCTCCATCATAGTATTCATTGATGAATTGCAAGGTCAAGATCTTTAGCTAGATGGGAAAGACAGGTTCCAAAGCATACACCAAGTGATAAGGAGAGGTTCCCAATGATGTTTTATGTCTATTTTGGCTTGCCCAGAGAGAGAATATAAGCTGGGTATGCTAGTCCCTAGGGTTTTTATCTAATATTTTTTGAATGATTGTTAAAAGGTTCTTATTGAAAGACTTAGCCAAACCATTCCCCTGTGGATAGTAATTGAATGCAAATTTGATGGTGATCCCATGGTCATAAGCCTAGTTAGAAAACTTTAAAGATGCAAATGAAGAACCATTGTCACAAACCATAGCCAATGGACAATCAAAGTGATTAATGATACCTGATTCCACAAAATTGATTACTACTTCATGAGTACATTCTTTGCAAGCAAGGGCCTCAATCCATTTAGTAAAATAATCAGTTATGGTAAGAATATAGTTGTGGCCTGCAGATGAAGGTGGGTTGATTGGACCTATGAAGTCCATTCCCCATTGTGCAAATGGTTTTACCTCTATGACAAGCTGAAGTGGAAGAGCTGCACACTTCTCCCTACTTGGTGTAGTTTGATATATGTGGCAAGTTCTCACATGGTGATGTGTGTCTTTGAGCAAGGTAGGCCAATAGTATCCTGCCCCCAAAATCTAATTTGCAGTGGAAGGTGTTGAACCATGGCTTGTGCCATATTGACCATGAAATTCAGTCATCACTCTCCCTGCTTCTTCCTTTCCTAGGCATCGCAAGTAGATGCCTTCATGATTTCTCTTGTATAGGACAACTCCTTTCATCATAAAACTACCACTTTTCAAATGTAGGGCTCTCCTTTACATCAAATTAAGGTGTTTGGGACATTTTTTATTCAAAAAGTAGTAGATAATGTCATCATACCAGCTCCCCGAAGAAACACCTTAAAGATTATAATGCTGAGCAACGAGGTCAGGACCCATTTCTGCCATTGTCTTGGTCAATCCCTATCCTCTTACCAACTTCATGGGTTCGATTTCAATATCATATTCCTATAACATAGTTACCCACTTGACTCTACGTTCTCCCAATTCATTTTGCATTAACAACAACTTGATTGCTAGATCAGGGACTATAACAAAGACCTTGTTTCTCAAAATGTAGTGCCTAAACTTCTTCATAGTTCGGATCAAGGCATAAGCCTGCTTTTCAACACTAGGATACCTCAATTCAGAATCCTTCAAGGGTGCACTCATGAATGCTATGGGGTGTTCATTCCCTTGATCATAATTTTGTGTCAGCAATCCAACACAAGAGCGATCAGAGGCAAAAAAATAGATGTAGAATGGCTTGGTATAATTAGGACTCACCAAAATAGGGGCCTCAACAATAACTCTCTTGATTTCTGCAAATGTTGCCTTAGCCTTTGTATTCCATTCAACCTTTGCTTCTTGCTTCAGCATAGCATATAAAGGCTTGATTATTTCTACAAATCCAGTGATAAAATTTCTGATAAAGTTAATCTTGCCAAAGAATGATTTCATTTCTTTCTTGTAGGGACTGAATTTTCAGAATTGCCTCCACTCGTTTGGGATCAATGGCAATACCTTGTTCTAAAATAATGTGTCCTAGCAGTTTTCCCTTAGTGAATCCAAAGATGCACTTCTTTGGATTCAGTGAAATACCAAATTCCCTGCATTTCTGGAATACTTTGCATAAATCTACAACATGGTCCCCTCTCCTCTTGCAAAAGACTGTCAAATAATCCATGTAGATGATTATGCACTTTCCGATGATGTCTTTGAAGATAATATCCATTTCTCTTTGGAATGTAGCTCCAACATTGATTAATACAAAGGGCATTCTCCTATAAGCAAAGGTTCCCCATTTTGTAGTAAAGGCGGTCTTGTGCCTATCCTCATGTTGTACCATAACTTGATTGTATCCAGCGTACCCATCCAAAAAGGACATCATCTGAGATCTATTGACAATCTGAAGCACCTCATCCAATTAAGGGATAGGATAATTATCCTTTTCTGATGCTCTTTTCAGGTTTCTCAAATTGACACATAGTCTGATTTCTCCATTTTCTTCCTGACTGGGACCAAGTTTGTGACCCATGTTGAATGTCTTACTATAAATATAATTTGTGCTCAAAGTAACTTCTGCACTTCCTTCTAAATAATGGGCTCCAGTGAAGCATTGATTGGTCTTTGTCTTTGCCTGAATGGCTTAACATTTGACTTGAGGGGAATTGTATGTGTAATGATCGAAGTATCATATGTCCTCAAGTCATCATAGCTCCAGGCTATCACATCTTGATATGTGTGCAAGGCATCCATAATTCCTTTCCTCTCCTCTGAAGTGCACACCTTACCAATAAAGACATTGTTGGCCTCAATTTGGGTCCCCATGTTGTATGTTTCACATTGACAGTTGAGGGATTCCCTTTTCATTTTCTACTCTTGGTCTCGAATCCTATCCAGATCAAAGATCTTTTCTAGTTGCACCATGCTTCTCAGGATAGTGTTGGTCTTTAAATTGAGGACTCCTTCTAGGTCAATTTCGACATCTTGAGGCTCAAACTCATCGATTACTTGGGAATAAAATACATCACAACTAGTAATAAAATCAAGAATGTGCCTATCATCCTCAAATACCTAAAAATTGGCGACATTGTTAGGCACCGAGGGCACTAGAACAAGTTCCACAGTGAACTTCCTTAAGCCTGAGAGTGATAATAGCTGCAATGTACTTGCTTCTTGTGCCATAGAATCAATAGTCTAATTCATACTCCGAGGTACCAGTTGAATGTTAAAGGCATCAAATCCTTCAATAAGGTCCCATATTTTGTGCCTATAATTGACCTTTCTTCTATCATGACATGAGTATTGTTTCCTCACCTACCTAACCACTAGCTCAGAATCTCTAAAAACTTGCAAGATTTTAACTTTCTTTCTCAATGCCATTAGTAGCCCATGAACTAGAGCTTCATACACGGCTACATTTCTCATGCATTGGAATTGGAGTATGTGAGTAAAAAAGTAGTTTTTATCTTTAGGACTGATTAACTCAAGCCCAACTCGAACATCTTGCTTGGATTTGGATCCATCAAACCTCAATGTCCAACAACTATTAATTCCCACTTTCCTTGGAATACTTATGTCCTTACTATCACCCAAGGGTTCTTCAGGAGGCTTTGGATCCTTCCCCTTTTGACTGTTTTGAATGATCTTTATGCTTGGCCCAATAGTTGGGGTTGTGTTGATGTGACTTTTTATTCATTCTACTATAGTTTGACACAAATGAAATTATAATTTAGAATGAGGAGCATCATGGATTCGACACCAATTAGGAAGAAGCAATTCTTCAAAGTTCATATTTCTACCCAGCTGTATCTGATTTTCTACACATTTTCGGATAAAATCTTGGAAGTTATCCAACAAGATGAGTTGTCTTTCTTCTTGATCACTAAAATCCTCACCTATCACCAATTATGTTGTTAGGTTACATGGTGCCTCAAAATTGATATTTTCTGATGTGGATTCACCAGAAGATTTTTGCAACATCAAGATTTATTCTGTCTGAAGTAGGGGAGGCTAGGACATAGTTTCCCATACTGACTTTTGATACCAGTATCTCATTTGAAGTATTCTAATATTCAGTGATGACATACTTCATCCT
Organism: Sequoiadendron giganteum; assembly: GCA_007115665.2. NCBI lineage: Eukaryota > Viridiplantae > Streptophyta > Pinopsida > Cupressales > Cupressaceae > Sequoiadendron > Sequoiadendron giganteum. The sequence goes on from CM021109.1 coordinate 535,611,899, forward strand.
TGATTCCCTCTCAATTCTAATCTAGTTTGGGACTCCTTTCGAAGGGAGCCACATATGGGAGTGATCTGTAGATGTGTACCCATTTAGTGCTTAGGTAAAATCTCTACCCAAGATCAGGCTATAGGTGTCAGGGATGTCAGCTACCTGAATATTAAGCACTTGTTGCACTCTAGGGTCTGAGGAAAATTGCATAGGGATCATATTTAGTTCTCCTACAATGTTCAGCTTTGTTTTGTCTAATTGGGTGATTTTCTTTTGAGAAGCTGCAAGGGTAATACCAAGAGCCCTACAAACAATGAATGGCATAACATTCATGGATGCCCCTGAATCCAGTAGGCAATTGTGTAGATTTTTACCAAATATACGAATGGAAATCTGAAAAAGGAGGGGTTTCCATTTTGCCTTGGAATAAACTCAATTGTGAGTCAGCTTGGGCAACTTGACTCTTATCTTTTTATTTTCCCCTATCCCCAGATTGTGATAGATTAGGTCCTTTGGGTGTTTGTGAAGTAGGAGGCCTTGCAATTTCCTCATTGGTATCTATTCCTAGTGTTGCTATACTTGAATTGAAGGACCCAAGGACCACATTTATGATTTCAGGAACTCTTAACAACTCAAAAGAAAAAAGACTCACCTTTACTTTTCTGAGTTCCTTAGTGACATATTCTCCCAAATGTTCCACATTCATGTTAGTGTGGGGCTCCTTGGAATGACCAACTTTCTTATCCTTTGTTGCATCAACAATGGTTCCTTTAGAAACATTTGGTTGTCCTTCTTTTGTGAGGTATTGTGTTGGCACCTAAGGGTAGGATGGATTTTTATTGGCATGTGGATCTGGAAGAGTGGAAAAGTTGAGTGGAGGGGTAGATATAGTGAACGGTCCTCCAACTTGTGGATTCTTGTGGGGCTTGATCCTCAGATCATACTTTTTGATAGGTTGCTAAAACATCTGCACTTCTTTGATGTCAACCTCTTCTTTATCCAATGGGCTATGGCAATTCTTAGTTTCTTCATCAAACAACCGAGAGATTTCATATTCATTAAGAACTTGTTCAACCTCTTTGTCCTGATTACTGGACTCTTTTTCTAGTTCATTCTCCTCACTTTTTGGGAATGGAGCATGGTTCAACACTAAAACTAGGGAATCATAGGGATTTGAGGGCACCAATTCTTGGCCGGTGGAGTTGTTCTCAACTTCACATTGAAATATGGAAGTAGTAGTTTGAAATTGAGGGCAGTCAAGCTCAGAGTGTTGATTTGTCTCATGAAGTCTGCACCATCTAGACATAGCGGCTTTAGCTGAATACACACCGCATGGAGGTTTCTCTGGATTGGAAGGTTGATCTAGTGGAGCGGGGAATCCTCTATTGTTAGGCCTAGTGTTCAACAACCTATTATGCCTAGGTGATTGCCTTCTTTCAAATCCTTGTCCACCTTACTGATTTCTATCAAATTTTTGACCAGAACCTTGTCCTCTCTCAAAATTCTTATTTTTGTCATAGTGTTGCCCTCTATTGTAACTTGATTGCATGCTTTTATGAGTAGCATGGAGCTATCTGTTCTAGTTCCTCAAGTAGGTTACCTCCATGTTTAGCTTCTTTACTTGTTCCGTCAGTTCATCTAACCTTTCTTTATCTGGATTGTTGTAAGGGACTAGATTCATAGTGTTTGGGGAATATCCTGACCCTCCTCCAAAACCATTAGACTGATTCAAAAATTCTTAGGTCTGCAAATATGTAGGGAAATTAGCTTGTGGCTGTGAAGGGAGGGGATAGTTAGCATTTTGCTGGGAATAACCAGGTATTGGTTGAACTTGGTTTATTGGAAGACTTGAGTGAGGGAGCATAGGCAACTATGGAACAAGATTCATGATGGGTGTGTGATTAGTCAGAGCCTGGTTGAGGGATTGGACTTGGCTTGGGTGAGCAGCCGGTCCCACAGATGGTAGAGGTATTGACAACTGTTGTATCAAGTCGGTGCTAAACTTATCAACCTCTATATATGCATTGAGCAAGGTATTTGGGGGGTTAGTTCTCCATTTGAGGAAGGTGGAGGTGAGACTATCAAGGGCTTCACAATAGACCTCTAGGGCAGTGGCCTCATTTCCAGCATAAGGTGCTTGCAGTCTAGTGTATGCTCGGTGCAACCTATTGTTGAATGATCCTATAAGTTCATTGACCTCTCTTTTTACCCCTACAAATTGCATATATAGCTCATTAGCACTAATTGGAATCTTAAATTTTAGCAAGAATGCAGCCTCAAGCTCAACCCAGTTATGGATGGATGCAACAAGTAAATGATTGTACCAATAAAAGGATTTTTCTCCTAGAGAATAGGGGAAGAGTTTTCATGCAACATCCTCATGATTAATTCCTCTATCTCTCAGGCAAGTCTGAAAGATCCTAATGTGTTCTTTTGATGTCCTATTTGGGTCATTTGTATGAAACTTAGAGAAAAAATGCTCAATGTTTTTGGGCATGACATTGTAATTGTTGAATGTCAGGGGTGATGGGTTGTTTTCCAGGAAAGCCATTGGTGTGAGCAATAATGGTTGATGGGTGACTGGTTGAGGCTATGGGATGGAACCAGTATCAAAATTAGATGAAGATGCAGTGGGTGACGGTGAGGGTGGTGGAAGTGATGGACTAGATGATGATTCCTCCCTTCGTCTAGTCCTCCGTGGAAATTCCTGGAACTCTTCTTCTTCTCCTACTATATATTTGGTTCTCCTTTTGAACCTCTCAAAAGAAATTGCATTTAGAAAATGCTCCAGCTTGCTTGTTTTTCCCTCCTTCTAGTGCCAATCATGTTGTTTGGTGTTTCTACACGACAATAACTCAAACAAAATAAGAGTTATCCTATCTCTCTTGAAAGATTGATCTCTATGAACAAAGAGATAACCCCAAGGTATCTAGGGTGTCAAGTTATGATAATGCAGTAGAACAAACTCAGTGATAAAATGTGAATATTCTAGTAATCACAAGGGGTCTTATGTATACGGCTGGAAGTTCTAAACTCATCAGATTTTAATATATGGTGATGCTTTAACCTTAAGTTCTAACCATTTCATAAAAAAAACAACAAAAGATAAGTGTTTTAGAAGTTCTAATGTTAACACTACTTCTAATATTAACCATGCAAATGATGAAATACCTAGAATGCACCAATCCCTTAAACTAGTTTTTGGTCGACCCAGGCTATACCTACGATCTTGCACAAAACAATGCAATCTTCTAAGGTGTTAAATATTTTCAAGCCATAGCCACTCATCCAATAGTACTGAATGGGTATCTAGAGTTGAACTAAGCACATGAATATGAGGTGCAGGTTGACCTTGTACAACATTCCCATAATCAAGAAGTTGTCCAAGATATGAACCAAGGATTGCTACAACACTTCAAACATTAAATCACCAGCATTAAGAACTAAATCTAAATTACATCCAAACATGTCTAAGCGATTTGAAAGATAGAACATGAAACATGCAAGATTATTCAATGCAAAGGAGGCACCAGTCCTAACACCATGTTTGCCCTCTATATTAAATCATCATATTCACAACATTTCTAGTTTATTACAACACTTACTTGAAATGTAAAGCTCACTTCTAATCTTCTAACATGCTACTTTACTGCTAAATATACTGATTAAAAATTGATTGGCTCGACCTTCCAATCTATACCAAGTCCAAATTCTAACCCTAGCCAAACTCTTACAAAAGAGGCAGAGTGCCATACTTATAGAACAACAAGCCTACGTGAAATAGAGCTAGGGTTAAGAAATCATGGCCACCAACCAGATCATCCCCGATAGTCAGCAGTAACCCTCTGCTAGCAATGAATGCAACAAGGACCCCATCAAATCAACCTAGGATCGCACAAAACTAGGGGATGGATCCTCAAGCCACACCCAACCATAAATGAACAACTGTTAATAGAAACACACGCATGAACACCAAGAATAAAATGAGCCACCAACCAAACAAGAGTTGAGAAAACAGATGGCTCAAATTGAACAAAACCAAGTTGACTCATGACTGCAGGCGCAAAGTGTACCCAACTACATCCACAAATCATGCCCAAATCTTCAAAGTACATCACGCAAATGCTCACTCAATCCAACTTGCATTCAAATAGGACACCATTAATTCCAAAAACATCATCATAATCCAAGCAGTTCCATAGAGTTCCTAAGGTTAGGGAATCACGCAAAAACCCAAGTGGAGGCAGAGACAAAAAAAGGTGGAGGTGGAACCACGAGCAGAACAGGAACAAAGATCCAAGACCAGTGGAGGTGGAATGAGAACCAGAAGGGAAACCATAGGGAAACCAATAAGAATGGGAATGGGACCACAAACTTTAGCAAAGTCCAAAGTTTGGATCCATCCCGATCCTGGTCGCGACGAAACATCCAAAGGGAAAACTAGAGAAAACCCACAGGCGAAAATAGAACCTGAAGACTTAAGACAAATGAAACAATGAAGAAAATGATAATGTGGAGCAGAAACGGGAACGAAAACCAAATCACGAACTTAGCCAAAGTTCAAAGTTAGGATCCATCCCAGTTCTGACTAGGAACCAAACACAACGACACCTCAATATTTTCAACGATAAGCACAAAGAGGGGGGGGCAAGCCATAGGAACACACCAAAAGACCAAACCAAAAGAGGTTCCCCACTTTCAAAGGGGTGTGTATGCAAAACTACACAACAAATGGTGAATTTTTTGGAGAAGTGCTCTAGAGCATTTTGATGACAAAATTGTGTCATGAATTCAGAATCTCTGGTTTTAATCCAAGCATCAAGTTACAAATAGACAAGGTTTCAAACATCACTAACAAGCCAACCTTTCTTGTACTAGGGTTCAAGTGTGTGCATATGCATTCATTTTCCTTTCCTAAGTTGCAACAAGGACCAAACTCAGTCGGACAGGGCTACCTAAGGATTATAACTCCAAAAGCAACCTCGATAGAGCGTCACTTCTAGTCAGGCATCCATAGCCCCAATGAGGTTATCACTGTGACCCTCCTAGCATAGCTCTATTTCTAGCCTTGTACGTAATACCCCTTGTGATTACCAACATATTCACATTTTATCAATGAGTTTCTTCTACTACATTTTTATAACTTGACACCCGAGAGACCTTGGGGTTATCTCTTTTTTCATAGAGATCATCCTTTCAAGAGAGATAGGATAAATCTAATTTTGTCTGAGTTTTTTCCGTGTAGAAACACTAAACAACACAATCATTCTGGATGTGACCAGGTTGCCCACAATTCTAGCATTTCACCTTGGAATTTTTACCAAGAGACTTGGATCTCCCTACAGATTTGGATTTTGAATTCTTGTCTTTCTTCTTTCCTTTCTCCTTTGGTCTACCTTGAACAACAAGATCCTCTTTGGCCCTCTCATAAGACTTCCTTCACATTTCTTCAGACATAAGTGAAGCAACCACGCCATCCATGTTGAAAGCAGTGCTTCTAGTGGCCATCAAAAGATGATCCCAACTATCAGGTAACGAACACAACATGAGCATGCAATGATCCTCCTCCTCAGTCTTTACACCTACAAATTTCAGTTGAGTAACATTCATATTAAACAAGTTTAGATGGTTTGCAATATATACACCTTCTTCCATTTTCAAGGAGTACAAAGTGTCCCTCAGGAATAACTTATTTACCAAAGACTTTCCTTGATAAATATCACCAATCTTCTTTCACAATGGAGTTGCAGACTGCTCCTCATGGATGTTCAAGAGTATAGAATCGGCCAAATTCAATCTTATCAAACCTCTTTCTTTTCTATCAGCAAGATCTCAAGCCTCTTGTGTCATACTTTATGTCTTAGTTCTAGAGATTACTAACCAGAGGTCTCTATCCACTAACAAGACTTCCATTTTAAGTTTCCATAACTCAAAGTTGTTGCCATTAAACTTTTCAATATATACTCTACCTAATGTACTCCCCATCTCAAATAGAAAAAAGTTTCAAACAATGCAAGATTCCCACTGAAACAGTATTAGCACAAAAAACTGACCTTTTCTCTCAAGGATAGCACCACGGGCAAGGATTTGATACCACTTGAAGGGAAAAATAGGGATGGATCTAGAGACCCAATAGTGTGGAATACATTCCCTTAACACTAATACAATAGAGGAGAAGAACATAAAATGATTCTAATAGCTTCTAAAAAACTACTTGAGATAAATACAATCAACATAGAATAGAAAACAAAAATAAGCGTTCACAGATTGACACAGGATATATGTGGGAAAACCTTTTTAGGTAAATAACCCACCACACAAAGTCAAGACAATTGTATTATAGTAATAAAAAAATTACCTACAATGTTCAATCTTCTCTGATAAGCTCTCAAAAACTCTTCAAGTTAACTTATTGTTACTATGTTATTTTCTAACATTCAGTTCTAATCTCACTTACCAACTTGCATGCTTTTGGTTGACCTATACAATCTTTTACTCAACTGAGAAAGTCATACGTTGTATTCAATGTCATAAACCAATCATTGACCACCAGGTTCATGAATCTCTCATCCAATCATGCAACTGATCTTCCCATGTTGATCTCCCTACATAAAGCCACCCAAGCATTAACTATCATTACCCAAATCGGGTCATGTCCACCACCCTGAGTCGACCTGTAATAACTGTTGTTACTTCTTTGGCCTTTAGCCAATTATCACCATGTGTCAAAATCCCATTCGTCTATCGCTTCTAACTCCAAGTCTAACTCGTTCAAAGGTTGGTCTGAGCTCACTAGAGCTCTCCAAGACTCTATCGCTCCACCACCGAGTTGAATCTACCCATCCGCTATAAAGCGGTGAGCTATGACGAGCTCAACCATGCTTTCCCGCGCTACCGCCGAGCTTACCTTCATCCATCACAGTATGTGCCTCCAAGCTATGCCTTGTCTTTCCTATGCTACCATTTCTCCATCCAAGTCAACCTATGGTAATGTGTTGAGCTCATCTGAGCTCAACCTTCATCTCCTCTAAGCTTTGTCTTCTAACCGCCCTGCGCTACCATCGGCCTCCTTAAATCTAACCGTGGTAAGGTGGTGACCAGTCTATGGGACCATTGGCAGTCAAACCACCCTACTATGAGGGTTGACAGGCCATCCCATGGTAGAGCTGTGACTGTCTGCCAAACCGCTGGTGGTCAAACTTCCCTACTATGGGGGCCGACAGGAAACCCCACGGTAGAGCGGTGACCATCAGCCAAACTGCTGGTGGTCTTACCACGGATACCGTGATCGGTCACTTCACCGCCCGTGGTGCGATAGTGATCAACAAGAAAGGTTGAACGATGTCAACCATGACCACCATGAAGGAAAGTGACAACATGTAGTAAGGAGGTAACCACCAACCCATTCACCGTGGTACCGCCCGAGAACAAAGAAGACAACCGCGGTATGGCGGTAAAGGCAGAAAGGGTAAAATTTCACCAAGTCTTTGTAATCAAAGGCCTAGAACAAGAAGTTGGGACATAAAATCTCAACAAGTAGGTCACTAAGGTGAGGGCATCTAGATGTCTATCATGGAGAGGAAAGATTTTCTAGATTGATGATCACGAGATTTCTACATTGATTACAAGAAACATACGTCTAAAGTGTCTTAAGCCTTGTTATGTCTTCAATTATGTAAATTATTTAGTTGTTAGTGAAAGAAGTAGTTTTGAAGGGTCTTTTATTTTTTTAAAAGGCCTAAAGCTTGTTGCTTCCTATATAATTAGGAAACCAAGGCCAAATTTGAGAGGATCATCATATCATATTCCATTTTCATTTCCGTTATAGTAGGCATTAGTTAGAAGATAGATTGCACATTCCACCCATCCATATCATATCAAAGACTTATGTTATAAATGTATATATATTTGAAATGACATAATGTATATATGTAATCTATTTTTGTGTTCAATTGTTGTATTAAATTTCATGCTTATCTGTTAGTGTGTTGTATCCAAAGTTCTTTCTTCAAGTTATTTAAATTCATAAGATTTATTAGGGCACATTTGTTGTTACTGTGTGATTATTTTGAGCTTATGAATGAAATAGAACATCTTATTATTAGAGATTTTGTAAATTTTCTTATGTTTTCCACTTCCCACTAATTTGCTTGGGGACTACAACTTGTTCTGGTTCTTTAATTGAATCACCCCGATAAAAAAAATTCTCCCAAGATTTCAATTTAGCATCTTCATACTTGTTAAGCCAATCACCTAGATCCATAATCATGGGAGGGTCTCTATTTTCAACTTTTCCATCAAATTGATTCTTTTGGTTATTTCTAAACCTATGATCTAGTGGTAGGAAAACACTATTGTTTGCGTAAATAAATTTATGTAGATCTTTAGAATACCACCCTTGAAATTTTTCTACACATCTTGGATATGCAAATATCCCCTTTGTTTGAAGCCCTACAATTCAACAAGTAATGTTAATAACATCAAAAAATAGTATAAAACTAAGTGTGAAAGTTGGGATGAAGATAAATTATGTGTAAATACGCAAATATTTTATCTTACTAGAACAAACACCAAGTCTTGGGAAATCATAAATAGTCCAACATAGCACACCATACAACATGAAGGAACTATGTGATGGAGGAGGTGATATGTCATACATTATTATGCCTTTCCATAACAATTTCATCTCATCAAGAAAAGACACAAGATAAACATCCATGTTTTTAACTTGATGTTTTCTTGGAACAATGAGAGTTAGCATAAGGTGCTCCTTTCTAACACTCATCCATGGGAATATTGTATACTATCATTATGGCTGGCCAAACACTATAATGTGAGCTTAGGAAAGAGAATGGGCACACTCCATCAATTGCAAGACCAAACCTACTACTATGGGGTTCATCTTTGAATTTTCTTGGCCATTTTTCCTCTATGTATTTTATTGCTTTAGAGTCGGCTAGAATTCACATGAATCCATATTTACTCCTATTCTTTGCATGCCAATCCATCAATTTTGTAAGTGACTTGCAACGAAACATTACTTGAAGTCTAGGTATAATTGGTATGTGATGTACAACCTTCTTTGAAACTATAGGACCTTGTACATCTATAAGATATCTCTTCTCTTTGCATACAAGGAATTCTACCTTGTTCTGATATTAGTCTCTGTATAAAACGCAATCATTTTTACATGAATGAATTTTCTTATATTCAATCCCAAACTCAACCAACAATAGAAGTTCCTCTCTACAAGTTGATGGCAACACATTCCCTTTAGGGAATATTTTAGTTTTTAGTGCCTTGCAAGATTGCTAGAGATTAAATCAATTGAATGTTTTACTTATGATGAACATGTTTGATATGCCAATCTATACTAGGACTATCTATATACAATATATAGTTTTAAAATCCCCTTAAATAAATATAAATGAAGTCAACGAATGTTTACAAATTGTGTACACCAATTGAAAATGCAAAGTAAGAAATAAATATCAACTCACTTTAGTAGGGTAGTGAATCCTTTGTTTGACCAACCAAAAAATGACTTGATTTCTAATAATATTAATTTGCATGCCACTTGTGAGGTTCTACTTGCACCCAATTTGAACATGGGTGTCTTTGTTGTTTGCTTGATGGAGTTTTTCAGGTTGTTATCATCAACATTACATTGGTGGTAATTACCCCTACTATCATCGTTACTATCAACCATATGATCATTATTTTCATCATTGTTTCCATCCCCAAAGAAACCTGTAAGAATTTCATTCAATCCTTCTTCATGCACTATATTTTCACTACCATGATCATCATCATTAAGGCTAGGTGGCATGCCATTAGTGCATGTGAATCTCAACAACTCTTCAATTTTTTTAGGTGGTAGCATTTTCTTCTTTCTGTTTTTTCCTTGTTATGGTTTAAAGGATGGTTTGGATCATCTCGTCCAAATCATAATAACCCAGTTGGATCATGGGTATTAGTATTTTTTTCATAAAAATATTCTACCTATGAACAAAAGCAAGCATTATTTAATGTTTTCCAACAATTGGATAAATCATAAATGCATCAATATCAAAGAAATATAATCAAATATGGCTTAAAAAATAAAAATAAAAATTGTATGAACATATATACATCAATTAAATAATGGATCATTATTTTATAGAGTACCTTTTTATACAATGATTTAAATAAAACACAATTTTGACAACATAGTTTATAAAACATTAGGCCACACTCATTTATTATTCTTTGGTTTTTTTCCCTTACGAACATCCTTAGGGAGACCTTGTTCATCCCTTTTCTTTTGTGCAGGAGTTTATTTTAAGAAGGGGTAACCAATCAATAACTCATCCCCAATGGTAATGTCCTTAATAGCCTCAACCATTATCAATATATCAACCTCTCTTTTCATATCTCCATCTTTATCATTTATAACCTCAACAAATTGACAATTCGGTCTTACATTAGGGTCCCTTCCCTTATTACTTTTTATAAATCCTACAATATTTTTGTGTCTGTATGCATGTCCATCTATATACATAATATGACTATTAATTTATTTTTCACTTTCCAATTGGAGATGATGTGTATAAATATTCGTATTTAGACCATATGCTGATATGCTAGGCTTATATTCTACTAGCCTTCTCCATTCACAACTGTAATATGATGGACCATAATATGTCACTAATCTCCTAGTGGTTTGTTCAGAATTGTTTCTATGTTTAGATCACACATGTACATTTTGGACAATAAAGAGACCTAAATCCACTCCATGAATATTGGAGGGTTGTATCAAGTAGCTATATCCCCAAAATTGAAATACCTCATACACTCTAGGTAGTTGTTGATCACTAGGCCAAGCACAGTATAGTCGACGATCAAATGTATCTTTTTAAATTGATCTCAAACTCAGGGGAAATTCATCATCCCCATCACATTCAATCTCATAGGGTATGTAGTCCACCTTCCCCTTGTCTTTAAGAAAATTATGCATCTTTAAACCGATTCTTGTTCTGTGACTTGTTTTCATCAATTCCTCATCTTTTGAGCTAGTATATTGGCACACATTTTTGTTAGATGTATCATATGATAAATGATCATTGACCTCTAGGCTAGAAGTTGGTGATCTAAGAAAATTTACACCAAGAAACTTATCCTACAAGTATCCATTGAGAAAAAAATTAGTTATTTAAATAATATAAAACAATGTTTAAATGAAGTATACATGTTATTTATATCAAATTGGAACATTCCTTAACACAATTCTGATTGGATTTGAATCAATTGTAGGAGGCATACTACTGAATTGATCCATTCATTATCCACCAGTCCAAAGTGTGTTTGTTTGAATAGTTCCCAATACTTATTAGCACATTTCATCATTTTGTTGAATCTTTCTTTAATCATTTCAAATATAGTACTATATTTGATGGTCTTCACTTCTTTCTCCAATTCTTTACATTTCCCCCAAGATTTCAGATGGCAATTCTTCCAATGGGATGCAAATGTGGAGGACGAGGATGTTCTTTCTCTCTGATTTTCCAACTTCTTCTTCAATCTTTCATTCTCCTTAATCAATTTTTCAATTTGCGCCTTAGTAAATTTTACCACATGTATGTTCAACTCTACTGTCTCCAAAGGGTTGGTATCCCCTACTCGTTGTACCAAGAGATGTCCAAATAGTTGGTTTGGAATACTGATTATAACAATTATTTTATCATGGGGGTATAGTGACCAAATACGCAAGGTGTCCTCATTTGGGTTATACCCAGATCCTGAATACATTTTGTCGCTTGCTTCTTCTATCAAGTTCATTGTCTTGTCCCCTCTTTTTCTAAAGCTATCAAATAGAATTGTAGAGCTAATATCCCACCTTGTAAGGAGCAACATTCTAGCTTCTTGGAGTAATTCCCTTCCTCTTTCAGGAGTGATGGACTCCATTTCCTTATATGTCTCATGTTTCAATTCCTTTAAGGCGGTTGCCTCCTATTCAGGAGTGATATTTTTTATGTTTTGTCTCATTTTTCTACCTTTATATTCATAAACAAATGATTTAAATTTAGAAGATTTAATAAAATCAAAATAAAAAGTAAACTATTGTCTAGCCTTGACCCTTACATCATAAAATAGTTCATCTAATGCCTCAAATTTTACAATATTCTACTCTTGAGGGGGTTCACATTGTGAAATCATAGGAGCACTTATTTGTTTGTCCTACTCACCCTCTTCATTACTCTCCTCTTCTACATTTATATCAGTATCTACAAAAAAACATACCTCAGGAGTACGCTATGAAGGTATGTAATCCAAGGGCTCTATGTCTTCAACTTTTACTCTTGAATAGGTTGCATGAGGTGCATCAAAAATAGTTGGGGTCACATCCTTTATTAATTCATTAACATGAGCAATGAGTTTCTCAATTCTTGTTAGAGGATCCTCTATTTCACCAAATGCCTTTGAATAAGATGGGACATTTTTTCTTTTCCATTCCTCTACAAGCATAATCTTGTTATAGGAATCTATTCTTTTTGTGGTGGATGCCTCATCATGGTTTCTTATCACATCTTTGACTAAGAACAAATGTTCATACCTATATAGCCCCTGTGATAATCTTTCCTTATGGATAAAAACTTCTACATCGAATTTCTTTCTTACATCACCTAGAGGTAGGTTGTATTGTGCTACTTTAACACCAACTTCATGATATCCTTCATTGAAAACCACTGTAAAATCTTCAAAAGATAAGGTACTAGGCATAATTGATTGTTTTCTATATCCTTTGAGGTGTTTGGCATCTGATTTTTCCAATTGCCTCACAATTTCCAAATAAACAATTCATTTAGGAACTACTCGTGGCATCAAGTGTGGAGTTCCTTTGAACCCATAAAACCTTGTCACTATAAAATCAAAGAAAAAATACCAATCTCCCCAGTTATGATTCACTTTATTTCTTGGGTCATTTTCCTTTGGTCTTAGAAATATTTGTACTTCTAGGGATAGGCTATAATTGCACATATATCCCAACAATTTCATCAATGGTTTTATAAAATAATTTCAAAATAGAGGTAATGAGACCTACCAAATCGGTTGTTCCACAATGAGGTGCAAATTTTCACAAGTTTGAAATATCCATTTTTATCTGTATCTTTTATCCTTACCTCTTTACTCTAGACCCCTTTTACTTTTCCTTCATACAAAAGCAAATACATAAGCAAAGAATAGTGTTCAAAATGAAAATTATCACTATTATTTTAATCTTTTCAAGCCCTCGATATAGGGAATTAGCTAAGTAGCTAGCATAATAAAATGGCATGGAATCCTTTCGCTATATGTGTACAACTAAAACCATTGGGGGAATTGACATGAGAGGTGAAACCTCTACTCGCAAAACTTGATCGATTGAATAATAAGTGTATTGAAAATACTCTTCAAAAAAATTTGATGAAAATGAGGGTTTTAAGTGGTAGAGAACCTCCTAAGTTGGCCTCCTTCATCCTTGGGCCTATGCAAAGGTAACTTCCATCTCTTATAATTGGTATCCATATGGTGATACTCTGGCAAGAGATGTTTGACTGCGAACGATAAATTCAATGAACACTCCAGCTGAAATACGTTAGAAATGAGATGCGTTTCAACCACATTATGTGACTTAATAGTTCTTTTCTTGGGGTCATATATGATAGCAAGAGATTTAATTAGCTCTGAATTCACAACACATTGGGCACCACAAGCCTTCCTAGGTTAACCTCCATGGATTGTAAACGGGTTGAAACCTAATTTTTTCTATAATGGTAAATGAAGAGATCATATCCGTGTTGCAATGTCCAAATATCTCCTAAGCCCTTACGTTTGTCCCATAGTCAGTCCATGAAAGGATTCGTTTGAACACTCATCTTGGGTCTCGACCCCAACCCCATACATTGATCTATCAGGTCTTGATTTAGGAGTCTCTTTTCAATTTTCAATTTTTTAGCTTTGGGTTTATTTGTAATTTCATCCATTATTTAAATCTTAAGCTTTTGAAGAAAATATATTCTCAGCTGGGTTTGAGGTACTTACTTGATTCTCACCTCCACTGGTCTCCTCTATGTAAGAACTCCAAGTTTTTCCTTTCTTCTTTTCCCTTAGCAAAATTTTTCAGATTTTGTAACAACTATGCAATCAACATGTGGTATAATTTACTTCAATTCTAGTTCATAAATATACCACCTTTTTCCATTCTTTTCATTAGATAATAACATTTATTTCAAATATCTTGATGATGCCCTGGGATGTCACATCAATTAGTAAGTATCATTATCATCATATCAATAAGACCGTGATTCATCTTTCATCGATTGTCACCTTCTCCACTAATGAACACCTTTCCTTCGGTCTATCGACAAGACACTAGATAATGTTTCCATGATGCATCATAGTTCCCTTGATATACTCTGTGCACTTGATAATTCATGGTTATATCGGGCCATCGAGGGAATGCCATCATCTATTCCACTAATTTTTATGTGTTATAGCGATGTGTTTAGTTTTGTTGACTCTATCGGTATATTGAGGATAGCACCTTAGGAGTCAACTCAATATGGTATTATTACATCGATACTAGGTTGTGAGCTATTTTCATCAGGCCATCAGTGGGGTTGTGATGAGGGTTTTGCCGATGAAGCATTGTTAGGCCGATGGTATTGAATTTTATTAGGAATGGGGGAAAGACTAGGGGATTTAAATTTTATCGATGTAATGGAGGCTATAATATGGATCTGGTCACATAAATTTCTATAATTTTTATTGATCATAAAATTAAAGTGTGGTGTATTTATGAGGTATACAAAATATAGGTGAGGTAGAAGCTAGTGGAAAATGCCAGATTTTTCTAGTCTTAACAACTTGAAACTCTGCATTAATAAAAATCACATCATTCATATTGCCTAGGGATATTTGCAAAATAAAGCATTAAGAAAAAACCATGATTTAATCTATAGGTGTCCATTTTTAGCAGCCTATGGTGTACGCAAATCTATATCTCTATCCTTAGGATCTAATGATAGGTTGAAAGTATCGATGATGTAAACAAACACCACCACAAGGTAAATAATTTATAAAGCTATATTCATTTATTAATAGCCTTGGTGGTAGGAACATAGACTTACATAAAAGTAGAAAACCATCATAACAACTCGATTAAGGTGAGGTACTTTTCAAGTCTTAAAATGCAATCATTACTAGAAAATCACCGCCAGCCAAGCATACTATACCAAATCTCCCATGATGCAAATTAACCATGAGCTTGAGCTTGAACAATCAATTCAAAAGCGAAAACAAATCATGTGTTAATATAATCCAGCTAACCACAAATTTGATGATGAAAGAAAACTTGGAAAGTTTAGTTTCCTTTGTCAATCATGGATTCTAGAAATTGAGGATATAGTCTTTTTATCTCGTGTTGTCCCTTTACCTCAAGTTCTTGGCCACCACACCCCATATTTGCAAGTCTATTGACTAGTTTATTTTCCTTCCTGTATGTATGTGAAATTTGAGTTTCTATAAAAGGAGTCTATCACCCTTGAAAATTTCTCCAATATATATCCGAATCTCTAGTTATACATTTTCCTCTCCTTACAAGCATTGATAATGATAAGAGAATCTCCTTCAACATGCAACCTATTAATGCCCATAGTTCTTTCTAGCTGCAAAACTTGAAGCAATGCTTGCCCCTCTGCAATATTATTAGTACTATTTGGCAATTGAACTACTTTTACTCCTAACAAAGAGCCTTTCCAGTCCCTGATGACTACTCTTGCACTCGATAAACCTAGGTTCCTTTTTGACAATCCATCAAAATTGAGCTTGGAAAACCCTTTTGAGGGAGGCTACCATTGAACCTTACTTCTATCAACCTTTGACTATGGGGCTATAAATTGAGAACCTTTGAGTGGTAAAGATATAAACTCCCAATTCTACAAAAGACAATTATCCCAAGTATTAAAACAATGAAGATACCTTCTTTTGACCTTGAACATATGTATTGACTACTTCTAAAATTGATTTTTCAATTTTATTTTCTTTAGCTCATTCTTTGACTAGAATTGTTGTCGAAAAATTTCTTTCTTTCTTTCCCACCATAGACTCTAGATTACAAGTGTAACACCTCGCCACACAACCCTAGAGGAAGTTGCAATTAACTACTTAAACGGACTAATTTTTATTTTTTTTGAGTACAAACTTGCAAGTTCACTACCCATTGCAAACATCCCCTAAGGTTACGAGACTAAGATTACTTAATAACCCACAACAACATAAATGAATCCATAACATTAATCCACTTAAGAAATAAGAACACATACATTCCATACAAGATAAACTACATCATCACAATAAGGAATACCATATGATATCAATATCAATAACTTAATAATGATATTACATCACTCATTCCCCGAATGAGGTAAATCCAAAAACATGATTACATATTACAACTTTCCACCTCGATTACAAAGAGGGGTAATAAATTACAAGATTCAACTAAAATGAATAAAGAATAAAATAAGTAACTAGATCACACAAGCTCTCCAACTGGAAATCTTGTCCACACGAACAAGAAAAAATCTCAACGAATTAAGGTGCACGCCACCCAACCAAGTGGAAACCAAAGGCCCACCCCTCATGCTAGGAGATAGTAACAAGGAATCCTAGCCAAGACCATCTACCTCTAGACATAGGCTAAATCACAATTGGACCAAACTGACACAACCAATCACATGTACCACACAAGTACATCACAAGTACAATTCAAGTACAACTCTAACATAGTCACATTGCTTCCAGATATAAAGCGGATCAAGTATGTTAAGAGAAACATACACATAATAATCAAATACCAACTATGGTCACATCAGGTATGTTAAGGAAACCATACCCATACAATCGAATACCAATTGTTGTCCTAGACAAAGTATCATCACATAGCTCATCATGGGTTGTCCTCTATGAATCTTCATAGGCTCCAACCCCCACTAAGGTTTATCCTAGTGGCCTCAACCGAATCCCAACCCCATACTCACTCATGCAAAATCAAATACATTTCGTACAGACAAGATAGATGACCTTGCCATTCCAGGCCTTCCCACTCATCCCAAGTCTAAATGAGCACTTGTGTCTATGAGTGAGGCATAATTAGCTTGATTAGTGAGAAGTACCACCTAATCTTCTAAGTATTTTTTTAGTTATTGCTTGATTAAACCACCTTTGAAGGTTATCCAGTTTACTTCTTCCGAGCTTTGGCCCCTATGGAAGCCACTCTTCTACTTGACAACACACATACCATCCAAACACCAAGGGTAAAAAAGTTCAACAAACAAGATAACATGACCACTCCTTTCTCAGGAGGCGACATAAGATAAAACCCTGTCCAAACACTAGAGGTAACAAACATACAAAGCCACTCCTTACTAGGAGTGACAAATCACATAATCCACTCGTTCCACAAGAGGCATGAAACATCCCCGTTCATGGAAACCGAGTAAATAACTGACATGTACCATGCACTACCTAAGGGATTCAAACAAGTTGATTACATGACATGACAACCCTCATACTAAAACCCCATCTGGAAGACTTATCAATCCCTATGATTCAATTTCCCCCAAACAAAAACGAAAACAGTTTACAATCAGGATGAGCAAGAAGATGAGAATCAAATTCTACTTTGGATTCACTAAATCCATTTCCTCGTTAACATTCAGTAATTTATTGCCTTAAATAATCTGAATTAAAATACGTCTTTTCAGATAAGGTAGAAATTAACACTAATTATTTAATTTCCTTACTTGCATTTAAATAATGATAAATTAATCAGTTTATCATATAAAATAAAATTCAATGATATAAAATAATTATTTCCTCCTTATTTCAATATAACCATTTAAAAACAATTAACTTGTCCTAAAAGTATAATATTAAAATCAAACATACCATTCCATTAAATATATCATTTTAAAATAAAATCAATAATTTGATCCCCAATACAATATTTTCATTTTCTCAATTTACTTTAAATCATGTCTTTTTAAAATCAACAATTTTTATGTATGAATACATTAAAATGTATATGTATACATTTAATAAGATTCATCGCTCAACTATGTATATATATACAAAAAAATCTATACATATACATAATATATATGTATATATACACTCATGTATATCTATTATAGATTGTTTAATAAATATATATACATAAACATTAATATTTTAATACTATATAATATAATATTAAATATTTATATTTATATATATTCCAAGAACATATATATATTAATATTTTAATATTATGAGAATATAATACTAAAATATTAAAATATATAAATATGTTATATTTGTTTATATTCCCACCATAAAGTCAAAAGCCCTAATTTTGGGCGCGTTTTTTAACAGACGCGAGCACAAGGATTTGGGGTGGCATTGTTGGAGTGGGGTGGCGGCAAGCTGGGCATAAACTGTGCAAAGCATAGTTGGCCCTAGCACTATTGGTGGCGGTGGCTATGTGCACAGCCAACCACCATTGCTGGTGGCGTTGTGCAATGCACAACCGCCCACCATCAATGGTGGCGGTTGTTTACACAGCGGATGCGGGGTCTGTGGGGGTCACACTCAGCGTGGCTCCCCCACAACACCTCCCATGGGGGGCGCGGTGGGGTGAGCCCCCAACGCCTCCCCCAAACTCATTTTTTATTTATTTTATTTTATTTATTTATTTATTATTATTTTTTTTAATATGAAACCCCTATGGATTTCAAAATCCACGGTTCAATAGGGGTACTTAATTGTATTTTTTTGACAGTATAACCCCCCTGATTAGAATATATAACAATATATATATAGTTATATATATAGTTATATATATAGTTATATATATATATGTACATATATATATATATATATAGTTATATTTATATAACTATAACTATAACTATATATATATATATATATATATATGTAAATATATATGAATTTAAATTCCCCCACATAGATTGCAAAACAAATTGAACAAATCATATTGAAAATTAACTTTTACAGTGGAGAACATTTTTTGTTTTTGTTTTGAGAAATTTAACTTTCAAATACAAGTTTCAAATTTTGAAAACAAGATTTGAGATGGGTTTTCTTTGCAATCAAACAAAGCTTGAATATTTTTGAAACAACATACTATAATTTTGTGAACCTTTCAAAATGCAAAGTATTTGAATAGAAAGAACCTAGTTCCCAAAATCTTCAAAGGTTGATAAAATGGTGCGAAGCCTTTTCCTTAGATGCAAGCTCCTACCCAACAAACCAACTGAAATTTTCCAAGAATCCAAATCCAAACCCACAAAACTACCATTCTTTTCTTCCTTCCCTTTCTTATTTTCCAATTTTCATTCTCCCCCCCAAAAAACTCCATGAAAAAACCATGATAATAAAAAATATCCAAAAATATCTCATCCACCCCCTCACAAATTTTTGAAAACATAAAATAGAAAATATCTTTCAATTTTATTTTTGCATTTAAATTTTCAACAAAATCCAAATTAAAACATTTTTCTCACTTTGTCAATTTCAACAAAATATCCAAATTTTTTTCCAAATGAATAGCTTAATTCAATTTAATTAATTTAATAAAATAAATCTAATCCAAGATTAAATTATTTTATTAAATAAATTAAATTCATTAATAACTTAAATAACATCTTCCAACATAATAAACAAATTAATCTAATCAACAACTTAAATACATAAAGCCATTTAATTACCCTTTTCCACTTGCAATTAAATAAAATCTAGGCAAATAGCACAAAGGTAACGCAACTGAACTAGACTAAAACCTGACGACACACTATGACTAAATTGACAACTTGGCACAAAAAACCTAGCTACTATCTCCCAATCGAATACCATTGGGAAATGGACATGCTCGAACCTATGAAACCAAGTGGAGTCGATGTCCTGTACCTATCAACCTGCAAACAAAGAGTATATCCACATGCATATATATGTCATAATTAAAACACACCATGAAGAGGAAATATTGGAATCGCAGGGCGCTTGCAAGTGAGTGGTGCAATCCGTCCCCTTCACCAATACAATATTACTAACTGACGTATCTAACATTATTAATGTAATCAAAACTTAAAACATCATTAATGCAAATGTTCACAATGCTAATCTAAAGCATGCCATAATGATAACATCAGAGTATAATGCCAACACATCAAAATATAACATTCACATCACTTTATAGATAGCGATCAAATAGAAGTTGAGTACCATAGTCAAGGTACTAACAAAAAATAATGCATAACCTAGACATAACACTGTTTCGATAAAAAGAGCAAAACAGAGGGGTCTTACAACAAGAACTGGAGCAATTATCCATATGAAAGCAAAAAATGAAGTTTTAAATAATACTAGCTAGGATGAAAACAAGTCCCATAAAAACAAAGGCATTGGAAAACAAACTTGCAACTTAGATCTAACAATCTACCATTATTCTTGTGCCAGCTCACACCCTACAAATAAGTGATCTACTGTTTCATTTTCTTCTTGACAAAACACACACTTGAAGGGATCTGTAAACCCTATTTTTCTTAATCTATTACTTGTCAATACTCTTTTTCATAGAGCAATCCATGAAAAACTACCTGCCTTTGGAAGGGTCATTGAGCTCCAACAGAAAAAATATGCTCTATAAGTTTGATTTTGATGTACATTTTCTATAATTGACGTGCATCCTTGATTTACTATATAATTTCCATCCTTAGAAGGTTCACATATATATTAATCTAAGGCTTCTAAAAGGAGAGAAAAACTCTCTCGTAAAACTTTATGTAAGGCATGCTTTTGATTAAGTGATATGGTTGGATTCAAGAGATCTTTCCATACAACTTTCCCTGATATTGGTTCAATATTAGCAAAATAATCCTTTAG
The DNA here is from genome assembly GCA_007115665.2 of Sequoiadendron giganteum. NCBI lineage: Eukaryota > Viridiplantae > Streptophyta > Pinopsida > Cupressales > Cupressaceae > Sequoiadendron > Sequoiadendron giganteum. The sequence continues at coordinate 535,632,845 of CM021109.1, forward strand.
CTTGCTGCCCCACATATATTTTAAGATATTTTCTAATGGGTTTAGCTCTTGGATTTAATTTAGAGGAGGATATCCATTCCATGATTCTTTCCAAGATTGCACACGTTCCCTATTATTGATCTCCCAAGATAAAAATGGGATAAAAAATTCCTTGCAAGCTACTAAAAAATTCCACATAACTGAGCCACTTTGAGGATTTGATATAGTTAATATTATAGCTAGGTTATCATCATCTAGATACTTAGCTTGCATAATACTGCACCATCTCAAATTTGGCTTTTGATACATTCACCATACTAACTGTGCACCAAGGGCCATGTTTCTTGTAGATAGATTTTGCATACCTACTACTCCACTATTTTTACTCATACACATATTTTCTAGAGATACCAGGGGGACCTTATTTTTTCATCCATATTTCCTCTCCACAAGAAATTATTAATCATCTTTTCAATTTGTTGCACAATGGCTTTTGATACCTTATAAAAAACCATAAAATAATTTGGAATGACTACTAAAATTGATTTAACCATCAAGATACGACCAAAAAAAGATAAACATCTGGCATTCCAACAAAGTATTCTAGATTTTATTCTATCTAGGATTTTATGCCAATACTGTAATTTATTTTCCCCTACAAAAATAGGAATACCTAGATATGCACAAGGGAGATCTACTGCTTGAAAACCCAACAAATTTACCAACTTCTTTGAAATAGATTGCTTTGTATTAAAAATTTAAATTTTGGACTTTGACACATTTAATTTTTGACCCAAAGTAGCAGAATATTTCTCAAGTACCTGTTCGACTTACTTTGCCGCTAGTGTAGAAATTTCAGAAGCTCAAAAGCTCTAATACCATGTCAAAAATTTAAATGAGCCAACAAAATGCAAACACAGAACTTGCTATTTTGTTTTCCAATCAAGATGGAAAAGCACAAATCACTCAAAATGTGGAAGCACAAGGACACATGCAATCTTTCTTCATTCATTTAATAACTAGAAATGACAATTACTAAAAGGAAAGAACTTAAAACTCAAAAAGCAAACTTAAACTATGAATTACAAACTTGTTGGGAGCACTGCTCAAAGAGACATACAAATTCAGGAGCTCCTAGGAGCTTAGTATCAAGAGCTACATAGAGCTCGACCTAGAGAAATCACTACTCACATAGAAAACAATACAGTTGTTGTTGTTTAGGAGCTACTGGGAGCTCACACAAAAAAATCTTCTTCATGGTCTGCTACTACAAAACTTCTTCCAACTTAACTTTCTGACTAACAAAATAAATTGCCTTCATTCCTTTTGTCTTCAACAACATTCCCTCTCAAATTTTGAGATTATCTACCACAGTAAATGCAAAATTCAAAAATAGCTACCTTAATTAATTCTAGAGTTGTCAGGAACTGCAGGGAGGATCCCCAAAATAGACAGGCTCCTGACGGGTAGGTGAGGGCTGCAGGGGGTCTGACGGATGAGCAGGAGGCTCAAGAGAATTAAATATTTCCAACACTCCCCCTTGGTCTTGAGCTGAAAAAACAACAAGATTAATCTTGATCTAAATCAACAATGCCCAACTTTCTCCTTAGGCACTCAAAACTATCCTTGCTCAATGGCTTGGTGAATATGTTTGCTAGCTATTGCTCAAACCTGCAAAAATTCATTTTTATTTCACCATTTTCAACCAAGTCACGAATGAAATGATACTTGATTTGAATGTGCTTGCTTCTTCTATGAAACACATGATTTTTCATTAAGACTATCGATGAATTGTTTTCACAAAAGATTGTTGTTCCATCTTCTTGTTCTTCTCTCAAATTTTCCAAGATCCTTCTCAGCCAAATAGCCTAACATGTTGCTTCATTTTTTGCTATATACTCTGCTTCAACTATTGATAGGGAAACAATAAGTTTCTTCTTAGAAGCCCATGAGATAACTCCTAAACCCAAATGAAACACATAGCCCGATGTTCTCTTCCTATCATCCAAACTTCCTACCCAATCGTTGTCTGTGTAACCAACCAACCCAACTCTTTTTTTGTTGTGTACAACACACCATATACTTTGGTGCCATTCATGTACCTTAGGATCCTCTTACCCGTTTGCCAATGGGTGTCTCTTGGAGTTTCCATAAATCTGGAAATAAGACTAACTCCATGTATTATATCTATCCTAGTTAAAGTCAAGTACACCAAACTTCCAACCAAAATTTTATACATGGTTGAATCCACATTGGTGCTATAATCTTCCTTGCTCAACTTCAGACCTATGGTTGTTGATGTGGGTGTAGGATTTATTTCAAGAATTCTAAATCTCTTCAAGATAACATTTGCATACTTCTCTTGAGAGATAAATATACCATCATGCATTTGTTTTACTTCTATGCCTAGAAAATAAATCAAGAGACCTAATTCTGTCATTTCAAATTTTCTTTTCATGGCCTCTTTAAAATCAAACATGAGGAAATCATTATCCCCAGTAAAAACTAAATCATCAACATACAAGATAATAATAAAAATATTACCATTTTTTCCTTGATGTAAAGAATGGGCTCACCATCGCTTTTTCTAAAGCCATTTCTCATCATGTATCAGTCAATCTTGTTGTACGATGCCCTTGGACCTTGCTTCAGCCCATAAAGAGCCTTCAGGAGCCTATACACCTTGTGTTCTTGGCTTGGAACTTCATATCCAAATGGATGATCCACATAAACTTCCTCTTTCAACACTCTATTAAGGAAGACAAACTTCATGTCCATTTGAAACACCTTCCATTTGTGTTGGGTTGCAATAGCTATGACTTCCTGCATAGTCTCCATCCTTGCAATGGGTGCAAATGTCTCATCATAATCTCTCCCAAGCTGTTGTTTGTACCCCTTGACCACCAAACGTTCCTTGTGCCTCTCTATGCTTCCTTCAACATTACACTTGGTCTTATAGACCTATTTCACCCCAATGACTTTCTTGTTGGGAGGAAAATTTGTTAACTCCCACGTGTTTTTCCTCTCTATTGCATCTATCTCCTCATCCATGGCCTCACACCATTTCTCCTTTTTCACAACATCCTCAAAATAAATCGGATCACTATGAGAAAACAATGAAAAATTCATATTATCATCAAACTCTTCATCATACCTTTCATCTTGGTTGGTCTCCCTTAGAATCTTTGTCTTCTTTGGCATTAGGGAGGTGAGAGTGGGGTCAGAAATTTCACTACTACTACTATTCTACTAAAATGGAAGATTCAGGAGCTCTTCCGGAGCTTTTAGGAGCCAATCTTCTGGCTATCTCTAGCTACTTGCCTTTCTATCTACTCACATCGGGAGCTTTTAGGAGCTGTCGGGAGCTTTTAGGAGCCGTCACGATCTGTTGGGAGCTCTCTCTAACCAAATTTTGTGACAATTTGTTTAATTGTTTGTTTGCTTCAAGAGCTCCTAGGAGTTGTTCAAGAGCTCACAGGAGCTGTTCAGGAGCTCTTAGGAGTTGTTAGGAGTTGACTGTTTCTACTGCTACAAGATCTTGTTGATTTTCCTATTCATCTTCTTCATCTTCAAGAACCTTTAGGACATATCGGGAGCTCTTAGGATTTGTTGTACTATCCCATGACACATCCTCTAAGAACTCCACGTCTCTACTAATGATGATTTTCTTGGTGACCGGGTTGTACAACCTATAAGCTTTGGACTCTTCACTATAGCCAATAAAAATACATTTCTCACCCTTTTCATACAATTTCTTCCTCTTCTCTTTTGGCACAAGTGCATATGCCACACATCCGAACAATCTCAAGTGCTCAATCGTCCACTTACATTTCGTCCATGCTTCTTGTGGTATTTTGTCACATACCACCTTTGTTGGACTTCTATTAACCAATTATGTAGCTATTCCTACAACCTCTCCCCTATATTTAGTTGGGAGTCCCTTTTCTTTCATGATGCTCCTTGCCATCTCCATGATGGTCCTATTATTTCTCTCAGCCACTCCATTTTTCAAGAGAGTATAACTGGTTGTAAGCTCCTTTTTTATGCCATTTTGCTTGCTAAAATTCACAAAATGATTGGAGGTATACTCTCCTCCTCGATCTGAACTTAGGAACTTGATGAAATGTCCACTTTCTTTTTCATCATGGGCTTTAAACAACAAAAACTTATCAAAAGCTTCAGACTTATGCTACAAAAAATAAACCCATGTCTTACAGCTGAAATCATCAATGAAGGTCATAAAAAATCTGCTATTACCAATAGATGTGATTTGCATATAACCTACCAAATCTATATGCACCAACTCTAATGGTGCTCTTCCTCGATTGAAAGGGCTGCCTATGTTTCTTTCCCAAAATGAATGCCTCACATCTAACACTAGGCTCTACTATTCTTGGAAAACCATCAACCATATTATTCTTGGACAAAATACTCAGACCAACAAAGCCTAAGTGTCCATATCTGAGATGCCATAGCTTGAAGAGGTCTTCAAAAGATCTCTTGAGGGCTATTGAATGTAGTGTTGTACATTTTCCATCCATGAGAGGTGCAACAATGAACTAAGATGAGAAAGACATCTCAATCTTCAAAGGAAACGTCTTGTTCTTTGTCATTTGTATTGTAGCAAACACCTTTGTCCTCTTATTCTTGTCATAAATGACGCATTGGTCCTTTTGCATCAACACTTTGTATCCATTTTGGATCAGTTGTCCAACACTCACAAGGTTATGCTTTGACCTTGGTGCAAAAAATATATTCCGGACCTCCTTCTTCTCACCTTGCTTGGTGTTGGGTCTCAAAAATGTTGGTTTGAACCACGAGAGGTTGCCAAGCTCTCACAACGCTTTTGGCCAACTAACAAGTACAATTGATGTGATTGTTCCTTCTACTCTTTAGGCTTTGCAAAACCTAGGCGGGTGCACCTATCTATATGTTGCAGATTTAAGATATATTTCTTGGTTGATCAATCTATCCACAATGGCAAAGGGAAGTGGACAGATAAAATTATAACTACTCCTACTCATACTGCACAATTGAAAGGTTTTTTGAATAAGTTGTTTGATATGGAATTGGATCTATGGGTTGTAGCAGATCAGTGCCTTCTATCCACATGGGCAATGGAGTCAAAAATGATAAGTGTTTATTCCTATTGGCTTAACTCTAGTTGTTAGGCACTCTGAAAATTCTATGGCTTGCATAAAAATTTACTAAGTCTATGTCTTACATAAACTGTGCTAGAATGTTTCTTTATCAGGTTCTTCTTTAACTATCCAAAAGAAAAACTCAAAACCACTATGATTAATCAAGAAAGTTTAATTCTGGCTTGCAGACACTAGTTAATTAAACCACACAAAATGAGAATGCATTTTGATAAGCCAGGTATATACTTGATATGCTGATTTAAATGATTCAAAGATCCAAGTTGGACACAACCAAAATAAAGAATATGAAATTTTATTTATCACAACAACTGAACACCAACATAATATTACCAGTTTAACATATTTTCCCCATTGATTTTGCTTCAAGAGAGGTCTGTCATTATTTACATTCCAGTCCCTTCATGGGAAAAAATCTAACTCCTACAGTCTAACTACTACCTTCTCTATCTCTCCTTTTTTTATTTTTTACAAATATTTATATATTTTAGATCATGGGTCGCGACCCTTCATTTTCTTGGTTATGGTCATTTACATTCCATGGCAGAAAATCAAAATATTTAATTAATTGCCTTGTCAAAAAATTAATCATTTTAAACTATAGTCGGGCTCTTAATCTTCACTTTATACCTTTTCGCCTTTACTTTTCATTTTCGATGGCTTTCAACATCTTTACTGCTATACCGCGGGCTTTGACTTACCCACCCGCGGTATCACAGTGTTTGAATGTTGATTGCTCTGGCCATCTATCGTATATTCACCGTAGTCACCGTGGTTCATATTTATACCATGCGCGGTACCGCAGTGTGACCGTTAGCTGCTCTGCTTTTACCATTACCGCATTACCGCGATTACCATGTGAGCAGGTCTTGGTACCGCGGTAACTGCTATCTCTGACCATCGTTGACCTACTGACCGTCATCCTCATTGCTTCACCGACTGTTGACTTGACTGTTGACTGCTATCGTAGCCACCGTGGTCTGTGTTTTGACTATGTGCAGTATAGCGGTAACCGCTAACCGCTACCACCAACTGCCCCTTCGCTAGCCGCTACCATCGACTGTTAACCATTCACCACACTACCGCGGTCACTGGCTTAACTACCAGTGGTACCGCGGCAGCCACTTCGCTAATCGCCTTCATCAACTGCTGACCGCTATCGCAGCCACCGCGGTCTATGCTTGGACCATGTGCGGTAGTGCGGTAGACATTTACTATCTGTTCTTCAACCTCCACTGCCATACCACAGGCTCCTTTGTGGGAGGCCGCGGTAAAGTGGTAAGGGCATAAAATATGATTTTTAAGGAAGCGACAAGGGTACTTAACATATATAAATGGAACGAAAGATTTTTAATAGAAGGATGGTAAAAAATAGATATAAATAAATAAAATTCCTTAGGGTAATTATGGACTTTTGTGGAAATTTTGTGAGAAAACCTTAGGGTTTTAGATGGAAAAAATTAGTTCTAACAGTGGCTCTGTCTGGGGATGAATGATTGTGAGATCATTGCAAGGATCCAGAATCTTTGGTAGAGTAGACCAAGCAAAGGATATGAAAAATGGAAGCCATGGTAGATGAAGGGAACGAGAAGTGAAGGACATGAAAAGGAGAAAAAGGAGGGAATGGAAAACCTAGACTATTGTGCATGGAAGAATTTTTATTTTTTTTAAAAGAAAAAAAAAAAAATCATTGCTAAGAATTGTCCATGCACTGGCAATCCTCAATCCTCTGTATCTATTTTGGTTCAAAAATCAAACCACAAGGAATGGCCCCAGGCCACCCCAAAAGAAAAAACCTGCACTTTCCTCTGTCATAGACCTTATTCTGTTTAGAGCTTATCGGGTCTTTCTTGAAATTGTCCATTTCACCTACCCTACAACATGCATTGTTATTAAAAAATTTCAAAAAAGCATGGTATTCAACCTGATTCATATTCCTTTCACCACTCTGCATTTCATCATTCTCATTATCACATGGAAAATATTCACCACCTCTAGCATACAAAGTGTATCCACTTTCAACAAAACATTTATAGGCATGCTCACTGTCATATGTTGCTGAATGATTAGGCAATTGTACTAGGGCCTGCAAATTTAAATACTCCATGTGGCAACCAAAAAATTCAATCTCATCAACATTCTCTAAAACAATCAAATCAGAGCCATTCTCTATTTCTTTCTTATTCTCAGTTGGCATTGACACACATTTTTGATTCATACAGTCATCTTTATACATAATTGAGTCAACAATTGTTGAGCATTCATCATCAATGTTATGTAAACCAATATCTTCCTCATGCATGAAAAAATTATCTAAATCACATACCTCCTTGTGGACACAAATGGATTTATGATCAACTTTAGTTATATCTTCATCAATCTGAGAGATGCACACGGGGTCACATGAATTGTTACTTTCACTGTCAAAACAGATGTAGGCTGGAGCCAAAACTTGGGAATCATCTTCATGTGTGTACTTCAGGTATTCCAAAGTTAAAAAATCTAAAACTTGCTCACTGTTGAGTGAACCAGTCTCTACTTCCATATACTCAACCATGTTTCCAACCTCTTGGTCTTCATAGGAACTGAAACTATCCTCTTGTTGCAAGTCAAGATCCTCATGCTGGTCCTCATAATTATTATTTATAAGTGAATATGCCATATGTTCCTCTTCAAGTGGACTTGTTTCTTCATTGACCTCTTCTTGATCTTTATAAGAATTGTAACATTCGTCCTATTGTAGATCAACATCCATAACTTCATCTTTGCAATTTGAGTATTCAATGGATCCCTCATAGCACACACTGTCACAATCCGATATGTAGGAGATATCTTCTATATCTTTATCCTCTTGGTCCTCATGAAAGATTTCTCCCATGAATTCTGATTTATCATTAATTATGTCCTCATGGTTTTGACCTAAAAATGAAGGTGCAATCTATTTATCTTTGCTTACTTTATCACCAATATACTCTTTATGAAGTGTATCTTCAAGAACATCTTCATCATTGTAGTCCTCATCCAATATGTATGATTGACCACTCATATCATCATCATCTTCCTCTTCCTTAAGTATATTGTCATCATTTTCACTTGCATATGTATCCTCTATTGGTTGCATTATTTGATCATTCATGCTATCACTATTAGATTGATCGTCGACAGTGTCCACATACCCTGTTTCAAGCATGGAATCGATAAATTTATTTGCTGAATTAAAGGCATGTTGTTTCAATGACTCTGATCAATAAGCTGATTCAGGATCCCATGCAATTACAAATTGTGCAACCAACAGGGGCTTTGTAGGCCTACAATGAGGAAGTAATTGCATACAGATGTCTATCATCTTGTTGTATAGAGATATTTCATCCTCTCCTTCATATCTCCTTATGTCAAAAAATGTATCAAAGGGGGAAATTCCACATTCTGATTCTGTAATGAAGTCTTGGTTTTGACTATGTACATCATCATGTTCCTCTTGATCATCATCTATTTCCCCATACTGGCTTAAGAATGTTTCTTTCAAATCCTCCCATGAATAAATGCTTTTCATGGGCAAACTTATAAACCATTCTCTTGCACTATCCACCAAAGATCTTGCAAAACATTTCATGATGACATCCTCTGGATAAATTTGAAAGTCGATAATGAAATTCCAAAATTGCTCCATATGCTCATAAGCTAATTTATCCCATTCTCCCTGAAATCTAGGGATATGCATTAGTAATTCCGTCAGTTTATAGGGATAAGGATTTGGGTAGCCTTGGATATTACTAAAGTTAAATGGTTTATCAATAAATGAGACAAAATTTGGAGGGGCATATGGGTTTTGGTAGACCATTGATCTTGTCTCAGGAAATGGAAGATAATTCATTTGAGGTAATGGCTGTGGTGTATAAGTGTTCTGCTCTGAATAGTATATATTACCTTTATTGTCAATTTCAATTCCCTCATTCAACATTTGTTGCTTCAACTATAGCTTTTTTGGTTCCCAGTATAACTCTTGTTGTTTCATTTCTTCTAATTTTTTCCTTGTTTGGTGTCTTCTTTGTTCTTCTGCCATCTTGAAAAATACTGCTCCATAATACTTATGCATTATATAATCAAATCAAAATAGAGTCGCCACCTACTTTTCAAAAAAGTAGGAAAATGAAATAGATTATGATATTTCTTTGGTTTTCCCCCAACGGAATCTCCAAACAAAATGTGAAATCTTTTTTGACTCTATAAATGGAAAGGCTTCAAAACCTTCTTGAGTATTCCCCAGTAGAGTCACCATTTTGTTGGGTCTCAAAACTGCTGGTTTGAACCACGAGAGGTTGCCAAGCTCTCACAACGCTTTTGGCCAACTAACAAGGACAATTGATGTGATTGTTCCTTCTACTCTTCAAGCTCTGCAAAACCTAGGCAAGTGCACCTATCTATATGTTGCAGATTTAAGATGTATTTCTTGGTTGATCAATCTATCCACAATGGCAAAGGGAAGTGGACAGATAAAATTATAACTACTCCTACTCATACTACACAATTGAAAGGTTTTTTGAATAAGTTGTTTGATATGGAATTGGATCTCTAGGTTGTAGCAGATCAGTGCCTTCTATCCACATGGGCAATGGAGTCAAAAATGATAAGTGTTTCTTCCTATTGGCTTAACTCTAGTTGTTAGGCACTCTGAAAATTCTATGGCTTGCATAAAAATTTACCAAGTCTATGTCTTGCATAAATTGTGCTAGAATGTTTCTCTATCAGGTTCTTCTTTAACTATCCAAAAGAAAAACTCAAAACCACTGTGATTAATCAAGAGAGTTTAATTCTGCCTTGCAGATACCAGTTAATTAAACCACACAAAATGAGAATGCGTTTTGATAAACCAGGTATATATTTGATATGTTGATTTAAATGATTCAAAGATCCAAGTTGGAGACAACCAAAATAAAGAATATGAAATTTTATTTATCACAACAACTAAACACCAACAGAATATTACTAGTTTAACATATTTTCCCCATTGATTCTGCTTCAACAGAGGTCTGTCATTATTTACATTCTTGTCCCTTCACAGGAAAAAATATAACTCCTACAGTCTAACTACCGCCTTCTCTATCTCTCCTTTTTTTATTTTTTACAAATATTTATATATTTCAGATCATGGGTCGCGACCCTTCATTTTCTTGGTTATGGTCATTTACATTCCATGGCAAAAAATTGAAATATTTAATTAATTGCCTTGTTGGAAAATTAATCATTTTAAACTATAGCCGGGCTCTTAATCTTCACTTTATACCTTTTTGCCTTTACTTTTCGTTTCCCATGGCTTTCAACATCCTTACCGCTATACCGCGGGCTTTGACTTACCTACCCGTAGTATCGCGATGTTTGACCACTGACTGCTCTGGCCGTCTATCTTATATTCACCGCAGTCACCATGATTCATATTTATACCATGCGCGGTACCGCAGTGTGACCGTTAGCTACTTTGCTTTTACCATTACCGCGTTACCGCGGTTACCATGTGAGCCGGTCACGGTACCGCAATAACTGCTATCTCTGACCATCATTGAACTGCTGACCATCATCCTCACTGCTTCGTCGACTGTTGACCTGACTGTTGACTTCTACCACGGCCACCACGGCCTGTGTTTTGACTGTGTGGGGTATAGCGGTAACCGCTAACCACTACCACCAATTGCCCCTTTGCCAGCTGCTACCATTGACTGCTAACCGTTCACTGCACTACCGTGGTCACTGGCTTAACTACCAGCAGTACTGTAGTAGCCACTTCACTAACTGCCTTCATCGACTGCTGACCGCAACCGCAACCACCATGGTCTACGCTTAGACCATGTGCAGTAGTGCGGTAGACATTTACTGTCTGTTCTTCAACCGCCACCGCCATACCGCAGGCCCCTTTGTGGGAGGCCGCGGTAAAGCGGTAAGGACATAAAATATGATTTTTAAGGAAGCAGCAAGGGTACTTAACATATATAAATGGAACAAAATATTTTTAATAGAAGGACGGTAAAAAATAGATATCAATAAATAAAATTCCTTAGGGTAATTATGGACTTTTGTGGAAATTTTGTGAGAAAACCTTAGGGTTTTAGATGGAAAAAATTAGTTCTAACACTCTGTGTGGATCATAATGGATCCTTTTCCCTTTATAGGAACTTCTCCATTGTTGCCCATTCTTATTTTAGACTTTACATTTTTATCGATGAAAGAAAACAAACTTTCATTACCACTTATGTGATTGCTACAACCGTTGTCCAAATACTAGACTTCAGGGCTGCCTTCTTCACCAACTTTTCACATGATGAAGGTTATGGACTAATTTCCTTCTACCACATTTTCATTTTGTCTTGACTGATTTTAATGATTTTTCCAGCACTCGCTGGCATAATGCCCAAATTTGTGATAGTAGTAGCACTCAATGTCGCTCTTGTCACTTCTACCATTTGAATTGTTGTTCTTCATGCCTCTTTAAGAGTTGTTCTGAGAGCTTCTTGCTCCTTCTTGGCTATTTTTTCATCCTGATCCTTCTCCTCCAGCATTACCTTTTTTGGATCTGCCTCTACCTCTTCGGGAGCCATTTCTACCTCTCCCCCTTCCTCTTACATTTGACTGAGCTTTACAAGCTTGCTCTGGGAAGAAGTAGCATACCTCTTTAGGCACTGCTCATGGATATGAAGAGAACCCATCATCTCATCCATCTTCAAATTAAAGTGGTCCTTCACCTCTTCAATAGTAATGACGAGTGGATCATACCTCATGGGTAGACATCTAAGGATCTTTTCAGCAATCTTCTACTCCTCTATCATTTCTCCATTGTCTCTCAGCTAGTTTAACAAACCCGAGAACCTTATTTGAAAGCCTGCAATAGACTCACTTTCTTTCATTTCAATAACCTCAAACTTTCTTCGAAGTAACTGAAGCTTCACACCTGTGACTTTATCAGTCATTTTTTATTAGGTTTGGAGGATTTCTCAAGCTAGCTTTTCATACTCAGCTACTGCTATCTTGGGAAAAATGGCCTTTGTCAAGGCTACTTCTATCAAACTTAATTCCCTAGCATCCTTCTTTCTTTGCTCCTTCAACTGGGTCTTTTGGTTGTTTGTGAGAGATGCATACTGAGTTGGGTCAGTAACATCCATGAACCCATTTATAAAAAAATCCCACAAATCGTTAGCAACAATAATGGTCTTCATCTTCTTAGCCCAAACATCATAGTTTTGTCCATTAAAAGATGGTGGCTGCTGTCAAATCTTTCCTTCATCTCCAACCATGTTTCCTATAGAAAAAAATTAAATACCTAGAAAAAATAAATGCCCTAACTCACAACAAAAATGGGGCTTATGAATCTGATACCATGTAGAAATTTCAAAAGCTCAAAAGCTCTAATACCATGTCAAAAATTTAAAGGAGCCAACAAAATGCAAACACATAACTTGATGTTATGGTTTCCAGTTAAGCTAGAAATACACAAATCACTCAAAACACTGAAGCAAAAGGAGACATGCAATCTTGCTTCATTCATTCAATAACTAGAAATGAAAAATACAAAAAGGAAAGAATTTAAAACTCAAAAAACAAACTTAAAATATGAATTACAAACTTGCTGGGAGCACTGCTCAACCAAATAGACAACTTCATAAGCTCCTGGGAGCTCACTGTCAAGAGTTACGTAGAGCTCAACCTAGAGTAATCACTACTCACACAAAAAACAATACGACTTTTACTATTCAGGAGCTACTGGGAGCTCACACAAAAATTCTTCTTCATAGTTTGTTACTGCAAAAATTCTTCCAACTCAACTTTCTAAATGACAAAATAAATTGTCTTCATTCCTTTTGTCTTCAACAACATTCCCTCTCAAAATTCGAAATTACTTACCACAATAAATGAAAAACTCAAAATCAGCTACCTCAATTAATTATGGAGCTGTCAAGAGCTACAAGGAGGATCCCCAAAATAGAAAGGCTCTTGAAGGGTAGGTGAGGGCTACAGGGGGTCTGACGGATGAGAAAGATGCTTAGGAGCATTAAATATTTCCAACATCTAGGAAAGAATATCTTCCAAATAAAAGGGTATCATCTGCAAATAAAGAGTGAGTTGCTACAATGCTTGTATTTTGAATGGGTAATCCCTATCATAACCCTTCACCATGAACCTTTTTCATTGTTCTTCTTAGAGCCTCTTCCATAATGATGAACAAAATTGGAGAAATAGGATCTCCTTGTCTCACCCCTTGAGTAGAGCTAAAAAATCCAACTAGAGACCCATTGACAATTACTGAAAATTTAGCCCTTGACAAGCACAAGCGAATCTATTTGTACCATTTAGAAGCAAAACCAAATTTTTGAAGGACTTGAATCAAGAAATCCCATTCTACTCTATCATATGCCTTCATCATATCCAACTTGATAATGAATGAAGACATCTTATTAGTTTTAATGGAATGTAACACTTCATGGGAAATGAGTGCCCCTTCAGGAGTCTCTCTTCTAGGCATGAAACCTCCTTGCTCATGAGATATTACTTTTGATATAAGAGGTTGAATTATGAGATAGATAACCTTAGTGAATATCTTGTATATGGTATTACATAAGGAAATTGGCCTAAATTTGGCTCTTTAACTTTTGGGATAATTGCAATGTGAGTTGTGTTAAACTACTTGAGCATAGTGCCTAATTTCCTAGATTTCACTAGAGCTAAAAGAATATAAAAACTAACAAAATCCCAACATTTTTGAAAAAAAAAAGTAGTAAACCCATATGGCCCTAGAGCCTTATCGGGTGCTAATGAAAAGACAACCTTCTTGAGATCATCAAGGGTAAAAGGATACAATAATTGATCATTTTCCTCTTTTTGAATTAGCTAAGGAATATTCTCAAGCAATTCCTCTCCATTCTTAATTGCAATATCTGACTTGTTCTTAGGTGCTGATAGTAATTGTGAGAAAAAATTTACACCTTCTTCCTGTATTTATTTCTCCTTTGGTAACACTTCTCCTATCAATGAAGACTGGATGGAAAAAAAGTGTTTAAATATTTATTTATCTAAGTTGAAGCATGAAAAAAAATGTATTTTTATCTCATCTTAACCACAACTCTCTAGGTTTTTCCCTCCAATAGATTTCCTCTTTTGCTATCAATTTAGCCCATTCTGCTTGTAGGATCTTTTGTTGATCATAATTCTTTACATCTAGCCCATTCTAAATTATAAGCCATTAATCCCATAGAGTTTCTTGTACACCCTTTCCTTCTCTTGAAACATGTTCTTAAAAACATGCTTGTTCTAGTGCATTATCTATGTTTTGATCTGACTTAACTTTCTGTATAATTGAAACATATGTGAGCCTCTTATAAAAGGTAAATTTGTCCACCATTGATGCAATAATTCTAAAAATTGAAGGTTCTTGAACCACATCTTTTGGAACTTAAAAGTTGATATACCTTTAGCCTTTAGATTGTCTCCTACTATGCTAAGATCAATGGAAAAGTGATCTAATCCTATAAAGGGTAGGATTTGTGAAGATAAAGCTTGCTTATGAATAAACCAATTTAGTGAAACTAAGAATCTCTCCAACGTTTTTGTAATTTGCAAGAACCATTTTCTTTAATTTTTCCATGTAAAAATTCCATTTTGTGGCATGATATCCATTAGAGAATTATCTTTAATAAATGACACAAAATCTTCCATTACCCTTGGAGGTGGAAAAATACCCCCTTTTTTCTCCTACAAACTAGTGAAACTATTAAAGTCCCTTGCTATTATGACTTTCTTATCTTTAAATCCATCCAAAATGTTTGTAAAGGCCTCCCAAAGCTGTTTTTTTCACCTGTTGTAGTTGGTGATGTACATTTAATAACCAAAATTGCAAATCAAAGTGCTATATTTTCAATAGTTTCCAATTATTATCATTTTGAATGGGCTTTACTACTACTAAGTTTTGATTCCATAGCATTATCAGTCCCCCTAAATATCCTTGTGTAAGAGATTGCATATTTCTAAAGTTCCCTTTTTTGGATTGATTGCTCAAAAGATGATTTTGAAGTCTTGGTTTCTTGAAACATTAAAACATCTGCTCCACAAGCATCTATTTTCTATTTTATTTGATCTCTTTTTTCAAGATAATTGACACCCCTGACATTCCATGATATTATCCTCATTGAGGTCAGGGAGAGAAACATGCTCTCCTCAAACATTTGTTTGCAGACAACAACAATTTATTGTCTAAAGTGGTTTGTATTTCAAAATCTATTTCTTGCTTTATTTAAGTAACATATGATTTCCTTCCACACTTTCCTAGAGTTTTCACCATCCTAGTTTTAGTGCTTGGTGTCTAGGAAAAGAAAGGGTTTGTGTGTAATAAAAGCCAACCAAAGACCTATTCTCTTCTACCTTGTCTGTTTTAATGTTATCTACATTTTGATAGCTATCACCATCACCCATCTGCAATATCTGCTCATTATCTAAATCCTTATTGGTGAGTGACCTTTGTATATCCTCAAAGGATTCTTCCAAAGTTCAAGAACTAGCATTTCCCATTTATGTAACACCTCCCCTTGCTGAATTAGGAGAAAAATTACCCTCCTCATTGAGAATTTCTTCTACAATTTCCTCAATCAACTCACAACCAACCGAACTGAGTATCTTACTAACAAAATCTTCCAACTCTTCAAAGTTGTCCATTTGGTCCTTTCCCTAGAAAACAACACACTCTTGGTTCCCAACCTCTAATTTATGATGAACCTCTTGTGAATCCGTTTGAGGAAAATATTCAAACATAAGGAGTTTTACTATAGTGTCCAGTTGTAAAGTTGAGGTGGGAAGCAATGTGGGAGTATATAGATTCATATTGTTGACAAAAAAATTACCTAGGGAGAAACCCAATTTTTGTTTCATTGCCTCATTTATTGTAAGCAAAAATAAAGGTGCATGATGCTTATTCACTAAAATAGATTGAGTATCTTCTAGAGAGAAGAATTTTTCTTGTACAACTAAATGAGAAAGAATCTTATTACTTCCTCCCTTTGAAGAGAAAGATATCTAATTATACTTAATGATATCAAATATTTCTCTTTGTTGAGACACTTGAAGATGCAACTCATTCATTTTTACCATATCCTTTTCGCCTCTAGGAGCTGGAAGAAGTTGTTCACTTTCCCCATTCACCAACTTTTCTACCATTGAATGTTCCAAAATAGCATCCTCCACCAAGTTATAATCAGGCCTAGAATGACCAAGATCATGATTTTTAAAACACATATTCTTTGGCATTTCGACTGTAATCTGTTGTACCCACTCCCCATATTTGATTTTAAGTGAATCTAGGTTGGAATCTCCTTTGTCACATCTAATAATACACAAAATATAATCAAATTTGAAGGATTTTTATAAAAGGGTTTATCATGCCTTAGGAAAATCCCTATCTTATTCGTCATGGCTTCTATGAGTAGCAACTCTCTGTATTCTAGAGCTAGGTACTTTAGTTGAACCTAAGAAAGGATAAATTTAACCTCCAACTATTCTAGTTTAAAATTTGGCATCCAAGATTGTATGAATAACCTAGACCCTTGATAAACCCATGATTTGACTCTATATATAGCATCCCTATGAAATTTTTCTTGAAAAACCACTATGAAAATTCCTCTGTTTATCAAGATAAAAAACTTTACTAACCTCTTCCCATTCATTGAAAAAAAAACCTTGTAACTAATCTAAATCAAGAGAAAGATGCTAGAACTTACGTACCAAGGCTCTATTATGCAGGTCCTGAATTTGTGGATCTAACATCTCTTCAAATAAGGTGATTGACACACTTTTTCTTGATTCATGTCTTTTTTCTTACCTCCATCTAGATTCATTTTCCCTAGATCAGGTTGAATCTCTTTGCACTTCCATTGCAGGGACACTTTCTTCTTTTGAACTTTATTTGCTTTCTTTTGGTTGTTTGAATTTGTCTTGGAATTTTCTGTAAACCTTTGCTGTCCAACAAGGGATTTTCCCATTCTTTGTGGAACAAAGCTCTCTTCCTATAATGCTTTGTTTGTGTCAGATCTCCCCTTTTTCCCCTGAAATCCTTGCACCTTCTCTAACTTCTTAGATGCTTGCTTTGCATGTCCCAATGCATCATAGGTTTCCCTATTTTTTCCATTCGCTCCTTGAGGAATTGGATTTTGTGTTAGATGAATTCATTGAATGCTATGTTCTAGATTTGCTTTTTCTTGCAGATTAGAAACCCTTGTATTAAAATCTCTTATGTGTAGATTTTTCTCATTTGGATTGAAGGGACCTCTCTTATTAGTATCATCGCATGCTTTTTTTTTTTTATGAGCAGATGCCACATTGTCAGGATGCCTTTGATATTGATGCCATGCAACATTAGATGAACTAAGATCCACCTCTGCTTTCTTATAACACCTATTTAGAAATTGTGAATCTTCTTTATAGTAGTGCAAGAAAACTCATCTTCATTTAGTCTGTTGCACATTATAGGGTGTGTATTCTTCACATATATCTAGATTTGACTACTGATCAATTTAATGGTTTTGAATGATGAGTTTAGTAGAGTTCCAATTAAGTACTTTAGTGTTGAAGGTAGTTTTAAATGTGTTTTTCATTACCATTTCTCGCATGACCATCTTAAACATAATAAGATTGCTTGTTTTGCTTATTTTGTCCTAAGTTCTCTTAAGTTTTTAGGTAAGGAGGTCTTAATGGATAAATTTGTGATGCCTCTACATGAGGGGTTAATTTTTAGACTCCATAAGTCCACCTTCCTATGTTCTCTTAGAATTATGTTAGCTCTCTTATGTCAAAGTCTAATCTATTCCCTACCCCTATTCTTTTCAAAGCAAAAGGTGGGAATCTTAGTGATTTTGATGATCCCTCTCCTCCTAAAGGTAAGAGAAAACCTATCAAACATTCCTCATTCCTTGTCAAGCAAAAAATTACATTTGATGATGTGCCTAGTAAAGTGGTGGAGGGAAATCTTGAGCTTGGTAAAGTTGTGGCTGATTATGATGACTTAGGTTGCCCTAATCTTTTTTCCATTGGTTCTCTATTGAAAGTTGCCTCTCATATCCATGTGGACATTCCTAGTGATGTTGACATCTCCAATACTAAGAGTAAAAACCCTAAATTTTAGTCCTCACTTCTGGGCAACAACGACTAAGGTTCTTATTGTTGCTACTATTAATAATAAGATTTCTATAGGAAAACCTTTTAAGGGGAACCTTGTAAGAAGATCTAATAGGTTGGTGGTCATAATTTCTACTACCCCTAGCACTACACCCAATGTAGAATTAGTTGTTTCTAATTAACAACAAAGGCTTTGTTGATCACAAGGACAATGACTCCATCAATAGTGGGAACAAAGAGTTCAGTCACTCTCAAGACTTCATGTAAGAGGAAGATGTTTCTCTTTCGAATGATTTTGGTGTCAAGATTTTTGAGAAATGAATGTTCTTTATGACACTAAGTCTTCTAACATAGGGGATGATTGAGAGGATGAAAATGATGTGAATTTAGTCCCTAGAAATGATAAGGTGGTCATGGATGATGTCAAGGGTAAAGGAATTTAGGTGGAAAATAAGTTTGATCTTTTGCATTTATGTTCTCATTTTGGCCATAACACCAATTCTATTAATTATTTGGAGCAAATTTGAGAAAATTTGGAGGAAAGAGTCAATAATGTGCATAATTTTATTAATAAGGTGATCCATTGGTTACTTCTATTCTTCTACTCTAGAATGTTGTGTGGGAGTTCTAGAAAATAAGGTTGAAGGGTAATCTTGATAGTCTTGTTTTAAAGAAGGATAGAAAGAAATACCCTAAGGATGATATTTTTTCTTTCCTTTTTGAATATTGGGGATATGTGACTCCCCAAAAGACAAGCTACAACTTGTAGTTTTTTCTTGTTGTTTGTTAGTTATTTATGTGCTATTTTTCTTTGTTCTTCTATTAATTATTTATAGTTAGTTATTTTTTGGT
Organism: Sequoiadendron giganteum; assembly: GCA_007115665.2. Classification (NCBI taxonomy): domain Eukaryota; kingdom Viridiplantae; phylum Streptophyta; class Pinopsida; order Cupressales; family Cupressaceae; genus Sequoiadendron; species Sequoiadendron giganteum. The sequence goes on from CM021109.1 coordinate 535,651,978, forward strand.
TTTTCTTTTCATATCCTCCGGGCTTTCTATGTAATAGGGTTGGGACCTTGGTTTCCCAATTTATATATAAAAAATAACCAAGTCGATTTAGCTTTTGCAATTATTGTGATAAAGTGAGGATTTGGCATAGTTTAATAAGACACCTCACTATTTATTGCAAAATCTGTTGTATTTTCTTAAGATATCTTAGAAATAATTTATCCATGTGTAACACAATAGTTTACAAATATGGATAGTGATGCCTAGGTTAACTTAGATTTTAACTTGGAATCTGAAGTAGACCTTTAAGAATTAAATTTGGAATCTAATAGAATATGTCAAGGCTTCATTAACCACATTGAAGATAATTATATTCCTTTTAAACTACCTTATAAGCTAAAATGAAGTGGCCACCATCGACAATAATGTTTATTCATAGCAGTTAGGATTGCAGGGAACAGTTAGGATCAACTGATGGATGATAGGCGGTCATTAAAATATCATTCCAACATCTAGCTCCCTCAATGACATGTCTGGGAACTAACCCATGTTGGCCTTGTTACTGCATTCACAAGGTTCGGGAGGTTGGGTTCACCACAAAACCCCTCACTTCATAGCTAGGGAAAAATGAGACTTCCTCGCTCCTAAGACTATGATGAACACCTGAGTCACTATGGGACTCAAGGTGGGAGCTACTTCTTTTCACTCCTAGAAGGAAGAGTACTGGAGCACCCTTTCCATTTGGTGTTCGACTATGGACTCTCAGTGTAACCCGATTGTATCCCTATGGTGCTCCTTTCCTTGAACAACCATACCTCCCTATATAAGTTATTAGTCCAAATACTAGACATCGGTAGGATGACACCATACTCTGGGCCGACTCCCCCATTTCTAACTTCTCATCACCAGTAATAACCCATAGGGACCTTCGACCCTTGATTTGTAGACTCTTCCTAGCCTGGCTAACATCTTGATGAGTCCAAATCACCTTGTAGAGTTTCCTTACCCTTGCAACCTACCTTAACTTGCCATGACTTGGCATGACTTGGCACTTCTTTATGCTCCATGCTGCTATGCCCATGCTACCCTGGGTAACTCGGCTTCAAAATTAGAACCTTGTTGTCCAACTCGCCTTAAGATTCAAAAAAGAAAAAAGAAAAGAAAAATATGCCTCAAAAATGATAAATCTCGGTGTATATTATATAGATTTTATATAAGGTATATAAGCTAGTTAAATCATTATAATATTGTTAAATCATTAATTATATTACAAACGAACACTGCTTTCAAATTCTTCATTCTCTAAAGCATTGGTTCTTGCATTTTTTCTTGGCACAAGCAACATCCAATTGTCGATTATGGGATTGACATCCTTAATGTTTGTTAGAATTTGACAAAATATTTGTTGTTCTTTATTTTGTCCATCCTGTCGAAAAACACAACTTAATGTAATAACCATTTTGAATTCTTCCTATAGTATCTTTTCTCACCTTTTGCTTTCATATGGAGCCATGTCATTTATTGGAGGTAATTGTGCCAAGTCTCCAACTAAAATCATGTAGATATGCCTGAATATAAAATATTTAATTAAATTGATAAGTATGAATTTGTATAGAAGGAACTATAATAGAATTGAATAAAAAATATTGTAATGTAAAGTTATCAAAGTTAGCAATTTCGATCCAGAACTCACCTCCAAAACTTTGGTTACTATTTTTTGGGAATGCTCATCGAACCCTGGAATTTATGTTTTCAAGCAACCTCTCCCCAAAGAAACTCATTTCATCTATCAATATGTATCTGACATGTGATATTTCTTCTTGGAAAGTTGTAAGTCTTGTCCCTTGTAGTTCATTGAAATCTCTTATTGGAACTCTTCGCTTTGAATGAATGGTTGAAGCACCAATGTTGAATGTTGCAACTCCAGCAGGCGTGAATAGAAGTAGAGGAGATTGTTTGGGAGAAGAATTATTTTCTAGTGCTAGGTTATGTGTTAGGTTATATAATGTTTGAGCCTAGCCTAAAACACTACAACTAGGGTCGAGTTAGGTTATGTGTTTTCTTTAGGGTTAGGTTTGGGATTAGGTTTATGGTTATGGTTAGAGTTTAGGGTAATCTCTAAATTTAAGTTTAAGTCGTAGTTGATTATTTTCCCACAAAATGAAATTAGATCCATGTTTTCTCATGTTCATTATAGCCAACTATGGCTTAATCTTAAATTTAGACCTTTTCTTGAAACCTAACATCATATCCCTAATCTAACCATAACCCTAACCCTAATCATAAGATTGACTCATACCCCAACCTTAACCCTAGCCCTGACAATAAACCTAATCCTAACCCTTACTTGGAAACTAAACCATCATTTTCTCATTAATGTAACCCTGACCATAACTTTAACCCTAACACTATTTCTCAAAACCATAATCTTAACCATAACCCAAATCATTTTTATCACAACCCTAAACATAAACATAACTCTAACCCTAAACCCTAAACCATGATCCTAATTCTAATCTAACCCTAACACTAACCTTAACTTACACCCTAACCTTAACCCTAATTGTAACCCTAAACTAAAGACAAATGCTACACCCTAAACTATAATCCAAATCTTAAACCTAGCCCTAACCCTAATCATAACCTAACCCTTTTTCTCGAAAACTATTTACATTAACAACTCCATCGGCCAAAAATAAATAATAGATGAATACAAACTCTGGACCATACAAGATTGTGGTGGGACTTAAAATTTACTACCCTTGTGGTATTAACGAGGGAGATTAATAATAATACTTCCTTGTGGATCTCGCATGATCATATTAAAGGCCCCTGAGGGTACTGCGAGGTCTGCGAAGAGGAGACACGTGGCCTAGTTATTGAAGTGGCAGGGCTAGGTGGGACCCGCTATCCAGTTGCAACCTCTTGTTTTCTTGGGTTGTGATTGGGAATGGTTCTCCCAAGGTGCTGATGTGGATTTTCAAACAATTTTTGACTCAATCTGAGTCGTCCGACTTACCATGTTCGATCCACATTAACGATTTGATTTTTCTTAGGTTCCTGTTCATCCGCGTTGGGAGTTCTTGCTCTCTGCAAGTTGTTCTCATTAATGGTGTGGATTTTTTCAGTGGATCCTCACTTGAATTTCCTGTGTGCGAACATTGTTCTCCTGATAAATGAAATGATGGGTTGTACTCCATGTCTTCACAAGCCAGGAATAATTTGTGGTGGCTACATTAGCCACTAAAATGCTCGAATGTTCATGCTGCATTCGAGAAATTAATATTCTCACACCAATTAACTCTATAAATGCTCATTGTGTTATCTAGTATTATCATTGCATTTTGAGTTGTCTTGTTTGCAGGTGGTCGAGTCTCTCCTATATTTTGTGAGGTGTTCTTTGCAATGGACCATTTGGCTGTGCGCAGAAGGACCAGACTCGGGGTGAGAAATTTGCAACCTGACGGGGTACAACCTATCCTTAGCAAGCTCAAGCTTGTCCATGATGCTAATTTTAAAGAGATGGGGAGCTCCAAGTCCCCACTAGTGTTGTCTTCTAGTTTTGACGGTGATGGGTTCAAAAATGACTCAGACTACCAATGTTACTTGGCATCCATCACCAAGCTATTGGGGGTCAATGAAGAGCCCCTCGCAGTTGCCCCAATAACTGCGATGGCTCCATGCCATGCTACCAGATCATGTGTCAAAGCGGATAAAAGGAATTTGGTCTCACTTCTTCCTGAAGCGAGGACCAGGAGCGGTCACCTCTACCGGGGTCGTGTTTCTTGCAAGTAGTTGCAGTTGTTGGGTGTGTTACTTTTGGGTGGTCTGTTAATGTGGACGTACACGTGCCTGCCATACTCTTTTGTCTTTAGCTCTAGTTGGTTACAATGGTATACATTTTTTTATTCCTCGTACTGATTATGGTTTTTTCTAATGATGAGGAATGTCAATTTGAGTTTCATTCTAAATGAAATTCAATTTTGGAATGAACAATGTAGCTTGTTGCTTTGTTTCTCTACTGTCCTATAAAGGAGTTTTGATGGCTCATTATTAAGGGTTGTTGTTTTCTTTGGTCTGAAGGATTAGAATAGGTATAGTTAGTGGTAATGCAGGATTTTGAAGGTATTATGTAGGAAATCATGCTGGGTTAGGAATAGTATGAAATAAGTATACTATGATTTTGTAATTACTGATATTGAAAGAAATCTAAAAAAATTAAGAAATTTTTCTCTCTTGTGTATGGGCCATGGATTATGAATGGATTTATCAAGGATTTGTTCATTCAGTTTCAATGGTGTAGTTGAAAGTGTAATTTATTCTCTTTCTTTGACTTAATGAGTTAATCAAATGCTTGAACACGAATTGCATGTTTATGGTTATATGCTCAGGATTCACTAAGGAGTATTGGTTTAATATACTGACAAATCTCATGGTAGCAAAGCACTATGGTGATAAGTTCAATTTCATCTGAATTACGTTTTATATGACTCCAACCCAATGGATGAGGCACTGAATAGTATTGGTAAATTCCTTCCAGGTATAGGACTGTGACTCTAAGCACGTTGATTCAATACCCAAACATTTTAACAAATATCAACTGCTATCTCTTTTTAGGATATAGATCTTATGATAATTTTCAATCTCCTTCCTTTGGGATATCTGTTATTATTCTTTGGTTTTTCCACAACTAGGGTAATGACTGTCTGTTAGTGTTAGTGGGGACTGCATCTATAAGAAGAAGTCTTCTTACCAATCATGAAACATTCTTATGAACACACTTGGGTTTACCCACCTTGGTTTCACAGAGCCAAAAGTGTAGGAGATGTCAGTGTTTGACTGACTCTTGTTAGTTGGCCACCAGCCTTTGCAGTTCTTTATAACAGAGGTTGGCTACCTCTTACAGAATTACAAATCCTATGTGGAAAAAAATACCAACAAATTGTAAGATATACACAAAATGGATCTACATTGAAAATTCGGTAGGAAAATTCAAGCAAATACAATTGGTAGATGCAAAACCAAATAAATGTGAAATTGTGGACTATAATGATTTTAGAATATACATAATGGATTTTTTTTAAAAGGTGTTATTCGCTTTAAATAAAATGCAATTGGTAGATGCATAGACAAATTTCAAAACCTTCACCAAAATCCTTGTCGATTTCCTTAGTATGGGAGATTTGGAACAAGGTATAGACATCCATCAAAGCATAATATGAAGATGAATTTTCTCAAATGTTGTGGTTGTAGACTCCATTTTCAAATCTATGTAAAATGTGGGAGGATAGATAAATCTTGTGAACTATTTGACAAAATATCTCAAAGAATTGTAATCTCATGGAATACACTCTAATTAGAAAAGTTGCATCACTACCCTCATAACAATCTCTCAATTTGTTTTAGTTTCTATTGTGTTACTCAATTTGAAACTTAATTGTGATACATTAAGTTCATTGTCAAATTGTCATTTGTGTGTCAATTTTGTCAAAATCCAAAATGATCAAATTATTATAAATCATGGATCATGTAATATTGGGATGGGTGACCTCCTAGGAAGGCCTAGTGCTTCATCGCTTTGAGAATCATTTAGACACAATGAGTGCTAAGTGGACCATTCATTATCATGAGAGATGGGTTCTTGTGAAACACTACTCATGAAACATGGGTCAATGATTTTGACTTGTAAAACTACATAATTGAATTATGATAACAATATCAAAATTTGACACAATGTGAAAAATACTTCCTACTTGTCAATAGATCATGTTGTCAAAATCTAGAATTTCAAATTATGAATTCTTTGTAGTTGTAATTAGGGAAAATCAGATATAAAACTAGAATAACAAGATATCAAAACCCTAACTAGCACAATAGAGTACAAACAAGCATGAAAATCAAAATAACAAGCAAATGCAAACTAATCTCCTAGCTTGAATTGATTAATCTCCATTGCTCTTCTCCACCTGCATGAAAATGCATGGTTTTGAAGGTTTGAATGTTGATATGTTGATTTCTCATTTTTGCAGCATAAAGATAAGATGAATATGATATAAGAAAATAGATAGATAGATGAAAAGATTAAGAGAAATTTTGGCAGAGTGAGGATGCTAGAAGAAGATTCTCCAAATGACCTGTGAAAGGCTTGATTTATAGGAGAAGGCTGATTTGATTTGATGGCCAAGATTAAAAGTCAAATTTGTGATATGTATGGCTAGGATCAAAAGTTTATTTTAGTGTCTATGACACACATTAAGTGAATTATGACATGAGACCAAAATTAGGATGTGAGGAAATAAGTGGGATTCTATTCTTTATTTTGGAAGAAAAGATGTTTATGATGCACAATGAATGGTGGTAAAAATAGGATGTGAGTGGGAATCTCATAATTTAAATAATAAAATTATTTAAATTATGTGTGCATGTGAAGAGTTGTAGTTAAGTGGCACATGTTGCAATGTGATAAAAGTGAGAGATTAATTCAAATATTTAATTTGAATTATTTTGAGACATGTGAAGGAGAATTAATTAAATAAATGAGATTTATTTAATTAATTGGGAAGGTGATTAAGTGGAATAAATGAGATAAGTGGGATAGTGTAATGACCTAGGATAAAATATTACAAAATGTCTTACAAGGTCATGTATCGACTAGGTAATATTATGACATGGACAATTTTGGGTGTCTACATTTTTCCCCTCTTTGAGATGATGTTCGAGATGGTAAGATTTATGTCGAGTAACATCATTTCAAAGAAGCTAAGGTATGGATAGATGAAAAAAAGATGATGCCCCAACCACTTGAAGAAGTGAGCAGTATGATGAATGAAGGAAAGGGATGATAGAAGAATATGATGATGCAAAAGATATGAAGAAATGGGATGATAATATAGGATATGATAATGATGATGATGCCCCCTTGAGAGGATAAGCAGGTTGCATAAACACGGATATTCTCTCAAAATGAATGAAATGATAAACGAGGGATAAGATGAATGATACAAGATACGAAGTAGATGAAAAAGAAAAATGACACGCTATGCTGCAATAAAGTGAGAAATCATATGTTTGATATAGCACTAGACGTTATGCACCAAGGTATAAGGACCAAGGTGACAATGTGTCTCATGCCCCAACATAATACAACCTTGTCTAGATACAAGATATGAATATTAGCTGGGAGTGATTTGGATTTGATGCAAATGCAAGATAAAAATGATAACACACACAAGCAAGCAAGCATGTACAAATGATACAAAAACAAACAAGGTATTGCCCCTGTCAAGCTGTAAACCGATGATTAATTGATTGATGATGATGATAGTGTTGTCATTGTGGGGAACGATATATCCCTAGATCAACACAAGGATGATTGATTGATTGATTGATGATGATGATAGTGTTGTCATTGTGGGGAATGATATATCCCTAGATCAACACAAGGATGATTGACTGATTGATTGGGTTTACAACAAGATTAGGATCAAGACCAAAGGATTTGATTGGATAATTTGGCAAGATTGATTAGCTTGGTTGGTATGGATTAAGGATTGACTTGCATTTGGATTATTGCTTGGAAGGATTGAAGATGCTTGATTTGAAGATTTGGATGATGATTGATGAATTAAATTGAGGATATTTACTTGGAATGATTTTGATTGATTGGATTGATGAAGAAATGATTTGATTTGATGATAATGATTAGATTGATTAGAAGAATGGGTTTGATTAGAAGAAGTGATGTGATTGATTATGGATTTGATTAGAAGAAGTGATGTGATTAGATAATTTGATGAAAAAATTGATTTGAAGAAGTTGAATTGATGCGTTGAAGTGATTTGGTTTGATTTTATTGCTTGGATTCTTGAAATGTTTTGATTTTTTGGATTTTTGAAATGTTTTGATTTTTTTTAGATTTTTTCAAATGTTTTGATTTTTTTGGATTTTTGGAATATTTGATTTTTTTTGGATTTTTGGCGATTTTTTTGGATTTTTGAAATGTTTTGAGATGTCAATGGATGACAATTTGGGTAGCCTTTGTGCTAGATACCAATGACAAGGGAAAACCAAGTCTAGGTGCAAGGATATAGATGTGATTGATGGATGAAAGGGTGGGTGATAGGATAAGGGACAAAAGGCTCATGATATATGGATGGATAAAAAATGACAGGATGTATGCATGATAAGAGGGCAGGGATGTGATCTCCAAAGACTATGTCACATAGGAATAACATGCCCCATTCTAGGTACAATACTTAGGATTATTCATGACAAAGCTTATGACACTAGGATAATGATAGGCTTGTTTGGAAGGATGAGGTATATCAAAAGATATCCAAAGCATGTTTCAACATTTTGCCCCATATTTTTATCAAGATCAAAAAGAGGAAGAGAGGATGAATGGACTCAATATGATAAGTATATGGGTATGATAGATAAATATGGTAGGTAGGATGGACATGATATGATAAGAAATGACATGATAGGATAGATAGTGCAGATGAGACAAAGTGCCCCCAAGTGTAAGTGACATAGAAGATAAACCTACACATGACGCCTGTTTGCCAAGTTTTCATCATGGTACTTATCCAGGGCCCTTTTTACCAGGTTTTCACCGTTGGATGAAGGGATTTCTCTTTACTCTTTTTTTTTTTTTGACTTTTTTTTTTTTGATTTTTGGATAAGAGAAGGGGAATATGGATAGGAGGGACTCAAGTTTCTAGTTCCATGAAAGATGATAGTCCCACTAGAGATGGATGTCATCACATGGACCATGTCAAATGTCATTATGCTCATAGATGTTGGTAAGGGATGACATGAAAGGGAGATGGAGTAGGTAGATGATGGATTATGATGTTGATTATGGAGGGATTGGTGGATTATGATAGGGATTATGTAGGGAAGAGGGATGGGAGGCTTAGCCAAAAGCATGGACCATAGGAATGTGATGGGGGATATATGTAGGATAATGAGTGAAGGGTGAGGAGCTGGAGGTATGTGGAATCATTGTGAAATGGAAGGGAACCATGACCAATGGTTGCACACAATATGATAAACATTGAAGCTTTTGATGTGGAGGGGGTGTAGGAAGCAATGGAGATGGTTTCTTAGGAGATGGGTGATGAAGTGCTTTAGGTACCCACATAGATTTAGTATTTTTATGACTTATTTTTCTTGTGGGATGGAATATGAGATTCTTGAATAGAGTGGGAATGTGAGGTGGAAGTGGATGGTTGGAATTTTTGAGATGTAGATGCGTCATTTGACTTGTTTTCCTTTTTCTTAGGTACCCAAACCATTTTGTTTTTAGACTTTTCTTTTGAAAGTATGATCTTATATTGCTTTTTGGATGGATTTTTCTTTGGTTCTTTTCTTTTGTATTCTAGGGCATGGGGACCCTTCATATTTTTTGATTTATAGATAGAGGCATCAAAATGTTTGCTTTTGAATCCCATGGGTATGGTGGAATGAGTGAAAGCTTCATGTTTAGACAATGTGTGCATTGACTGGTCATGATTAGGATTTTTAGAGGATTTATGGATAGGTGGATAAGCGGATTGGATAATGGGGATATTAGGTGTTGGTAGTAGTGGAAGTAGATTAGATGGATGGATATTAGGAGTTGGAAGCAATGGTGGAAAAGTTGATGGTGGAAGGTGTACAGTCGCATGCTTTTGAAATTTGTAGGATGATGGATGAGGGATGGCAACATATGCTTTTGGCATATGATAGGATTTATGGTGGAAAGAGAACTTATGATGGATGGAGGAAGTACCAACATCTTTAGATTGGTGTCCTTGAGGCGTATATCCAAGGCCATAAGAGTGTGGAGGGACCTTGACATGGATTGGCTCCAAAATACCTTGTTCATGAAGGCCTAAACCTTTACCTTGGTAGTTCATGTTTTGAAGCATGCGATGGACAATTGGACTAGGTGTGCTTTGGACACTAGACTTGAGTTCATTATTAGATGGAGAAGGTGAAGTGGATAAAGGTTGTTGTTCTTCTAAGGAGGAACATTCATGAATAAAGATGGATAGACCAATAGGACATGTGGATGGACTTGAAATGAGGTTGATAGTGGATGTGGAAGGATCATTAGGATCTTGATTATGTTCATTTAGATCCACACTAATGGTTTGATCTTCTACATTTACTTGGGAGGCATGTGTCTCAACATGACAAGTGGATAATACAGGATCATGGATAGGACTAGGTAGGGGGTATATAGGAGCAATGGAAGTGTTTTTCTCATGGATAGGTGAAGTGATAGGATCTTGACCATGGAATACATAAAGTTGGATAAGAGGATCATCATGGCCTTCTTGATCATAGGTAGGATCTATATCATAGAGGGAAGCTTCATCATGAATATGACCAAGTATGTTATGAGTGGGATCATTAGAAGGGCCTAGATCTTGATTAGAATGAGAGGTTAATGTTTCCTCATGCTTAAGATAATGCTCTTGACATAGCTCTTGGATTTGAGTGGAAATGGAAGTGGAAGGCTCTAGAAGAGGCTTGGTGTGATTTTTATGATCAATAGGTTGTGGACCACTTGATGGAGTTGGAAGAATAGGCATGATATTCAAAGGTTCATTGGTAAGCTCATTAATGGGTGCTTGACATGGGGATGGTCTTTTCCGTGCTAGTAGTCTTTAGAGAAAATCGTTAAAGGATTCTTTGGTTGATGGATTAGTACTTGAGAAGCTGGATGGTGGTGTTGGTGTAGGACTTGTATGCTTTGAAATAGGAGTTTTATTAAATGGTGATGGAGGACTAGTAGATGGAATGGTGTATGATTCCAAACTTATGGTGGTATTTCCCTTGTCAAAAGTATCATTAAGGTGACCTAAGATTTCTACAAAGTTTTCATCATCACTAAGATCTACAAAATTCTCATCATCACTAGGAGCAAAGTTTGACCCACCTTGGAAGATATATGGTTTTGGATTATCTTCATGATTAGGTGAAGGGGCTCCTCGAAGTATGACCTTGGGCTTGTGATTGGAATTGTTAAGGATTAGGACCATTTTAGCGAGTGTTTGACTAGGATTAGGGTGATGATGATGATGAAATGATTAGATTGAATGACTTGGATTGATTAGGATGAAATTGATTTGAATTTCATTAGAAAAAGGATGATTAGAATGATATGTTTATGTGTTGGTGTTTATAGCTTGATATGGCAATTTGAAAACAAATGATTACACATGTACACACATGAATCACACACGCAAGACACATAAACAAGTTTGAATTTGAAATTATGAATGTGATGATTAAGTACACACTTGAAGAAGACACATCAACAAGTCCTAGAACAAGTCAAGTAGGTATGGCCAATCAAGTCTTAAGCTAGGATGCATGAGGTTGACTAGGGACAATTTGAAAGAAAAATCCTCCCACACAGTTAGGAGAAAGGGGTAACTCACCCTTCACCTTCACTTCCCAAAGGTATAAAGTTCTTTGGGGCTTAGCAAAGAGTGACAAGATTTTAACTCTCAAAGAAGCGTGTCTTTCGATTCACACCTTGATTGAGGTCGTCCATAGGGGTGATGAAATCCCCTATCGGGCCTCCTATGAAGGGTATGAAAAAAGTGAACCAAGTGAAGTGTTTTTGATCAAACACACTTGATTCACACTCGCAATTGTTAATTTCTCTTTAAAAAATAAAAATATGTGTAAAAAAATTCAAACACTTGTTATTTTTAATCCAAAATCAAAATTTGTGATGGAAGACAATGGTTTTTTTTTTTTTTTAAGCCCAATTTTAAAGTGTGATTGCAAACAAGATGTTTGTTTTAAAGCCCCAAATTGAAGTGTTTTGCAAACAAGATTGATTGATCAAATGAGAGATAAAGATAATAGAATGAGTGTACCCAAAAGTTTTCTCTTTCCAATCTGATGTGTATGACTGATATTGCTGCTAATAAAGTTCCTTATGATCACCTACAAAATAAAAAAGATGATATTATAATGCAGCCATATAAAAAAGCAAGCTCATCAGATAATTTCAATTTCAGATACATGTTTTTAACATAACCGAATTATATTCGATTATTTGAAAATTTTATTGATCTGAAAATTAAAAACTCAAAGAAGGAACCCCTACTAATATTCTGAGAGCTTTCTAGAAATGTAAAGAAGTTAGAAAAATTCCCTATTTTGCACTCAAAAACGCGGATTTGTGAAAAACATACAAAAAATAAAGATCAACATATTTAGAACTTCATTTAAGATCAAAATCAAATCTGTAAAAAAGAAACACTTATTAAAATTTCAAGAGATTTCCAGAAATGTAAACATTTTTGAAAAATTCGTTCATTTGTGTCAAAAAAATCTATTTTATGAAAAAATATAAAATCATGATAACTCTTGCAAAATTCATGACAACCCCTCAATTGTTTTATTGTAGCCTCTCGAGATGATTTAGAAACTTCCGTGAAAATATTGTATAAAAATGTACAGCCATTTGGAAGATATAACGAAATTTGTAAAACTTGAGGTTTTGTCTAAAAACTGGCAGATCTACAATAAAAAGTTAATAAAACCTGCAAAAAAGAAAGTTAGATCCAAGGATGCACGTCAGGTTCACCAAATGTAATTAGGGAAAATCAGATATAAAACTAGAATAACAAGATATCAAAACCCTAACTAGCACAATAGAGTACAAACAAGCATGAAAATCAAAATAACAAGCAAATGCAAACCAATCTCCTAGCTAGAATTGATTTATCTCCATTGCTCTTCTCCACCTGCATGAAAATGCATGGTTTTGAAGGTTTGAATATTGATATGTTGATTTATCATTTTTGCAGCATAACGATAAGATGAATATGATATAAGAAAATAGATAGATAGATGAAAAGATTGAGAGAAATTTTGGCAGAGTGAGGATGCTAGAAGAAGATTCTCCAAATGACTTGTGAAAGGCTTGATTTATAGGAGAAGGCTGATTTGATTTTATGGCCAAGATTAAAAGTCAAATTTGTGATATGTATGGATAGGATCAAAAGTTTATTTTAGTGTCTATGATGCACATTAAGTGAATTATGACATGAGACCAAAATTAGGATGTGAGGAAATAAGTGGGATTCTATTCTTTATTTTGGAAGAAAATATGCTTATGACACACAATGAATGGGGGTAAAAATAGGATGTGAGTGGGAATCTCATAATTTAAATAATAAAATTATTTAAATTATGTGTGCATGTGAAGAGTTGTAGTTAAGTGACACGTGTTGCAATGTGGTAAAAGTGAGAGATTTATTCAAATATTTAATTTGATTTATTTTGAGACATGTGAAGGGGAAGGTGATTAAGTGGAATAAATGAGATAAATGGGATAGTGTAATGACATAGGATAAAATATTACAAAATATTTTACAAAGTCATGTATCGACTAGGTAATATTATGACATGGACAATTTTGGGTGTCTACAGTAATTACTCAATATATCATGTTGTCAATTGAACTTGTTGGCGTTTTTTCACTGCAACCCACACGTGTTTCCTAGAAGCTCCTATGAACTTTCCACATTCAATAATAAAATACTAGGAACAGTATGGCCAACTTTACGAGAATAGCAATAAGGCTATTTCTGCTACACTTCAGACTCTGTAAAATCCAAGAGGGTATTCCCTAACATGTGCTCTTAACATACAAAATTTAAACAATTCATTTAGTTTGCACACACGTAAGCAATAGATAGATCCCCAATTAATATTAAAGGATCAAATCCTTCAAGAAATTGTCTATTCCTTAAAAAAGACTCATGTCCATTTAATAGAGAATTGCAAACTTCACATAAAGTAAATTGATAGGAAATGTTTGAGTAAAATATCTTGATGCCATAACACAAAACATACGAGAATAAAACGTAATTAGAATTCTAGTGCCATATCCCAGTGCAAGGAGTCAAAAGAGAAAACTGAACTACATGATAAATTTTATTTTGAACACTTATAATCTATTATGAATTTCATTACAACCCATATATCTATACCTGAGTTTATTACTCCTTTATGAATCCTATTTGTTATATTGCATGAATTTACTAGTTAACTGAAGCATTTAACCGATCCTTTGAACTAGAGTTGTAGTTAAACATAATTCACAGTAAAGAACAAATGAAAATCATCTTTGATCGATATTTCATTAATAATCCATGTAACATCACACAATAGGAGACAAAATAAATTACAAATATTCATGATTTTGATACAAACATGCTCAAAAACCCCATGATTAACAAAGTTCTCCAATGTGACTCAAAACTTTTTAAAACCTCGACTTACAATTCATACTCTCTATATTACTAGACTCTTATTTCTCATATCTTGGATATTTCAACCAACCACTCTCTCGGCCCAGAATTCCCTTTTATAAAACAAGGGAGTCAACAAGCTTCAAGTCGGAGAGTACACATGTCCATTTGTAATTGGACTGATAACTCTTGATTCAGTTACAATTCTATTATGCAAGAGGAGAGCATAAGACAAAGATCATCATTAGTTGATAAGGAGGAAAGAAAACATCACTCCAAAGGCTGCTCCCCATACATTGAAGGCATGCTTAGCCATTATAGTATTAACTCCACCTCATCACCCTGTACTTGGAGTCAAAAGAAGAATGCAATTTTAGAATATAATATCTAAGGCCAGACCTGTATTATACATGACCAAGTTGCAATTCTCGACTATAACACTCATTATTCCAGTCCATTAGTGAACACCTTTTTCCATAATTTGAATTCCTCCTCGGAAGGCCACTGGAAAGCCACAACCTGATCAACCTTGTTTTGATAGGGAGCATACTTTACCATTATCGATGTGGCCTTTTTATCAAAGTTCTCTAAGAAACTTATAACAAAAGACAACTTTTCCAATGTATTCTCTAGCATGCGGATGTCAACATTTTTGCATATCTCATGTGTTTGAGACATCATTATATTGTTCATTTGCTCCTTCCAAACCTGCAGGGGTTTGACTTCATCCTGACTATGTAAAGAGGCAGTGGGGTCAGGTCCTTTCCATCATACACATCTTTCAGCAATTTAATCTTGGATTCCATTGGGGCGGCAAATCCCTGAAACTTTTGCTCAACAATTCCATTGACCAATTGATATGTTGCAATAACAGTAGGATATTTATCACCATGTTGTTTTTCCCCTACTACCATGAATCTCAACTTCTCCATTTCAGGGCTACATTTTTTTAGCAATGAGATGGCCAATTATTTATCCCTTGAAAACATTTTTAGTGCTTGCAACATTAGGACATAATTTGCATGAACACTGTTTAGGTTACTCTGGACCGTTCTGTTTAAATGTTTCAAAATAGTGTCCACTATCACTGCATTGTTTCTCCCTGCTGCATCCCAGATTTGCTTTACCATCTCCTTATATTCTTCAACGTGATGAATCAGTTTCTCCCTAGAAAGTCCTTTTCTAGGGCTAGTAGCCCTCTCAATAGCGATAGGCACTTGTCCCATATTATATGGAACAATAGCCAAAGACTGTGCTTGTGTAGGAGGTTGAGACTGCTCTACTAGTGGGTCGAGAATAGTGTGGCTAGAACTGGCTTGCCTTTGAGATCTCATGGTATCCATTTGTTGCCTCAATAAAGCCAATTCAGTTTTTAACTCTGCTACCTTTTATTGACTTTTATTATATTCAATAATAATGTCATTATATTGGCCTCTTAGAGTATCTCGCTCCTTGGTCAAATCTTGAACAATTGCTTTGGTGAATTTGGCAACATTCATGACCATATCAACAACTTCCAATGTTGGGGTGTTAGCAACTCTCCTCACAACCAAGTGACCATTGAAGTCAGAAGGTTCTGCAACAATTGGCTTTTTAGAGCCAATAGATAGGGACTAGATTGCCAATGCATCCCATTCCTCTCTAAAGGCCGATCCCTTGAGTGCCAATGTAGCCTCCTCTTTAGTAGAAAGAAGTGGCTTATTAGCCCTTCTTATTGTGTCAAACACCACAACATCAACGATATCCCATTCTGGGAGTAGCAATAGTCCATTTTTTTGTACTGATTCTCAACCTTGCTCTAGTGTTATTGCTTTGAAAATTTCTCTCATTTGTTCCCTGACCTTAGCTTGAATTACCTTCTCTAGGAGCTCTGGATGCAGACTTCTCTCATGTACCACCTTCTCAGCATATAATGCAGTATGTGCTCTCCACACAAAATTTTTAAAAGCACCGGTTTGAATAAAAGAGTCATCCATCATGAACTCTCTACAGGCTTCTATTCTCAAGTCATCATTGCTTTTTATTCCTTTGATTTCATCTTTTCCTAACCTCAAAGAAATTGTACCTGAACCTGTTGCAATGTCAACTGGGTCCAATGGAATCTCAGGATGCATTTCATCTGAAGTGACAATAATGTCATCATCCTCATCACCACCACAATCAATAATCTTTACCCTTTCAACCCTTTACCTCTTTGGTGATGGTGGGCAAGCATGTTTTGAAAAACTTGGAGGAGAATCCAAATCAACAATATTTGGTACTAACTACCTTAAAGAAGATGGTGCAATATTTTTAGCAACATCTTCAGCCCTACTTCCATTTCTTCTAGAAAAAACCCTTATCTTCTTTTGGGGCTGATAAGTAGGCCTCTCCTCTTCCTTTACCTCAGGGTACTCCTCGATGGTTTGTGATTTTCCTCTTTCTTACACAACCCTTTCATATTTCAAAACCCCAACCAAGCTCTCAAAATTATCAATAGCATACATTTCCCTGCTAAACTCATCTTTAGCATTAGCTATGGGATTGAAACCAGGTATTTTTTCCTGCTTACTTTTTGCCATTTTAGAGTAGGCAATGTATAGTTCCTTTCTATCATCTTGTAATTCCAAATAAAAAATAATCCTAATAATGTCCTCAAGAAAGTAGAAGTTGTGGACAAAATCTCTTGTCCGATGTTTTGCCTTCATTTGAAAGATAAAACCCTTAGGATCATGATTCCTAGGGCGCACAGTCCTTAGCCAATAAGGCCCAAGTAATTGATACAACTCCTTCCATCCTCCCTTTTCCATAACAAAATCGGTAATGGTTGTATATTCAGGGAAGAAAGAACCTTTCTTCTGTTCAACTAGAAAGTGTAGTTCCTGAGCGCCCCCCAACTGCCTCATGATTTCCAAAAATCCAATTCTAAGGGGCACCTCCCTTGGAAAAACCTTTGGATTGACATTAGTGCCAAAAACCTTGAAAACTATGGTATTACGATAGGGGAAAATGTCTCCCCAATTGTGCATTATGTTCAATTCAGGCCTTCTCTCCATCGGCCTCAAGAAGTCATGAATTTCTTTTGGGATCCTTGGGGGGTCATGAACCAGAGCCTCCCTTAATTTAGATCCAAATACATTATGGAAAGTTACATAATCAAACTCATGATCATGTATTTCAAGAATCCTAGTCCAATATTGGATAGACATTTCAATGTTTCCTTCCTTCTTCTTTAATTTCATATCATTTTCGGACATATCATGACCTCTATACAGAAACATGTGGATTAACAAGGAATACCATCTGAATCCAACCCAATTCTTCCCCTCCTTTAGGGCTACCAGACCCGTGTGCATCTTCTTTGCCAAATAAGTGGCAAAATCATATATTACATTAAAACTTGGGTGCTGGAGATTTACTGCCATATACATAATATCGGTAGGCAAGGTTTTCTTTAAGCTGTCTCCTAGAACTTGTCATAAAGCACAAATAGTCTTCTTGAAATAATTGGCGAAATAGCCCACAGGAAAAGCTTTGGGCTCATTCCTGCCAATTACTACCTTCTTCTGATTTTTTCCTCTTCCTTAGAATCCCAAATGAGGTATTAACAAGGATGTTTTGAACAAATCCCTAGTATTTCTATATTCTTGTCTAAAAACCTCCAAGTCGACAGGAACCATATCTTGAATCCATTCGTGCAATTTGAAAAACTCTGCAATTTCTTCTTTGGTTATCTTAATCATTTGCACACCAGCATGTGTTCTGACAATTCGAGCCACAGGATTATATCTAGTAGCAATTTCCTTTAAAAGATCTACATCCAAGCATTAGGAACCACCAATTTACGCAGGTCTAACCTCCAAGGGTTACACAAAGGAACTGAAAAATTCTTGTTCCCAAACCAATTGGAGAACAACTGCCACCCAGTGTATGGTAACTCGACATCTTGAATTGCACATTGTTTGTCTGTCAATCCTTCCAAGATTCGAGGCCCATAGAACAAAAACTTTCCCTCCTGCTTCTTGCTAGTAGAGGGTTGTAACAAATCAATAATATCTTGGGATAAGAACCTGGTAGTGGTTTCAGAACCAGAACTTCGAGCCTTGGGTGCCATTTATACTAGACTAATGATAATTTGAACTAGGGTTTGCTTCTTTTCTCCTTTAGCCTTAACAAAAAATTCTTCAATATTCAAAAAACCCTAGTAGTTATCTAGATAAGCTCTAAAAGAGAATCTATTCAATCAATTCTTCAAGAATAGAGACAGGAAAGAATCATGAATTGCCCAGCAAGCAACCATAAAATATTTTGAATTTATAAGAAATGGCATATGTGCTACTTATGGTTTCAATCGCAGAACATCCACGGCAATGAAAATGAGAAATTGTAACCACAACTTGCTTCACTCGATACCAAGCAATTCTTCCTCAATGTAGAGATACAGAACTGAAATAGTAATTCGCAAATTTTAGCATTTAATTATGTAGGCAGAGTCGAACTTGGCCATTACTATTCACTCGCATGAGATAAAATGGCTGTCGTACAATACCAGTTTATTTTTAAATATGAGTCATTGATCAATCGCAACATCGGCCAAGAGAATGGCTCAAATTTATTCAAAATAGTTTGAAAATGCCACGTTCTCCCTCTAGTCACCAAATAGACAGGATATTCACCTACCGAGCACCACATCAGCATGGAAATGGGCCCCACCTTTGTTATCAAAGCATAGCATCAGAGTCCACATGTCACCAAATCACACATCTCGCAACATTATTGAAATTGCAGTTTTCATTGCAAGAGGTCAGTGAGGAATGACCACGATGCATCGGTACATAAACAGTTGTCAGTATCAACCTTCATAATCAATTAGCGAGCAAAACTGGTCCCCACCATCAAATGTGACAAATGGCAGAATCTCGCATGCCTCCCACCATATTTGTGACTTTAGCAAAATCCTTGCGAGGTCTACGAGCAATGGTCAAGATTGAAATCACTTCATCCGATGGCCGCACAATCTTCACACGTAAAAAGGTTATTTCACCTTACTTTTTAATAGTTGCTTTATTTTGTAGTTTTAATTGTGCGAGGTTAGTGAGGAACGACCACGATGCGTCGATGCAGAAATAGCTGTCGGCATCAGCCTTCATAATCAATCAATGAGCAAAACTGGTCCCCACCATCAAATGTGACAGATGGCAGAATCTCACACGCCTCGCACCATATTTGTGATGCTAGCAAAAACCTTGTGAGGTCTGCGAGCAACAGTCAAGATTGAAATCACTTCATTCGATGGTCGTGCAATCTGCACATGCAAAAAGGTTATTTCGCCTGACTTTTTAATATTTTTTTATTTTGCAAGGGGTGTTTTTAATGACCATCAATCTTCCTACGATTGATCCTAACTGCTCCTTGCAATCTCACGATGACATCACCGCTGGTTGTTTGGCGATTGTGATATCACGGGCAAGCGCCACATGTCCCGAACTGCCGATGCCAAAAAGGGATTAATAAAGAGTTTAATATTTATGTCAGACTTAAATACATTATAAAGTGGTTTACTAAAACAGTTGTGAGATGTATGTGGTCGAGATCAATAGTGATGTTATAATCTTGGTAAAAAGTTGCTCAACGATTATGTTTGGTGCTGCTGACTGTTGTGTTTTTAATGACCGTCGATCTTCCTATGATTGATCTTGACCACTCCCCACGATCTCGCGATGACATCACCGCTGGTTGTTTGGTGATTGTGATATCACGGGCGAGCGCCACGTGTCCCAAGCTGTCAATGCTAAAAAGGGATTAATAAAGCATTTAATATTTGTGTTAGACTTAAATACATTATAAAGTGGGTTACTAAAATAGTTGCAAGATGCACATTCTCGAGATCAATGGTGATATAATTTTGGTAAAAAGTTGCTGGATGGTTATGTTTGGTGTTGCTGACTACTGTGAGTGAACACGATCGCCAATGGTAGGAATCAACGGTTGCCCGCCATTGTGTGATCCAAAGATGCACAATGTTTAGTGATTGCGATGTCACAGGTAGGCGCCATGTGTATTCCTTTGACGCTACTTCTATAGTGGGCCTTCGATGCTGACATGGAGATTTCATTAGCCCTTTTGAAAAATGGTCATTCGATGATCTGACAAAAATAAAAGATCGACGGCTGAAGTTTAAATTCGCATCAAATATGATTGGAGCCATTGGGGCAGCATGCAAATGAGTTTTAATGGCAAATGAGACATCTACTACCTCAATTCAATCGACATAAAGTATCTTCTCTTTTTCTATCTTCATCACAAAATCATTCAAGTATTTTCCAAGCATTTCAGAGCTAGAGATATTTTTTTTCGAGCGATCACCGTGAAGTTTGGTTCTCTGCAAGGCGTGAAATCCCATGAGTTATTTTCTAAACTGCTGGGTTAATTTGAATGCGTCTTTGTGAAGGGTTATATTGTGCTAGTCAAGGGGTTTTATTAATTATTGTCGTAGGATTACTAGTTCGTTTGAATTATTGGAATTGCACAGTTGTGTTGTATTTTTGTGTTCTGGGTACCCCTAGTTTCTTCGAGGATTTTATTTTTTAAAAGAAGCCCTAGTTGTTTAAGATGGCACCATCGAAGCAGCACTCTGGTCATGTTGATTATTTGAAGAGGAATTTGTATGATGACTTCTTGGATCAACTCCCATTGTCAAAATACATAATACATAAAATACATAAAATGGATCCAAAATATGATCCATTAATGAAGTTCACTCCATTTCACAAGAGAATATACTTCTTAATGGATAATTTCAAAAATATCATGGGCACCTTGATGACCAAGAGGGTCGGTTTGGAATTAGATTTTGGTATAGAAAAAATGGATGTGAGGCCTGAAGAAACAAGGCCAACTTATCAGCCACTAGTTGGCAGGCCTCTATACAAGAGAAAGAGGAATGCGAGCAATGATGAGGATGAAGGGGGTAAGAAGGGAAAACAAATCATGCAAGCATCATCACAACTAGTTCCAAGGATCAGAGCACTCAGAGGGATAAGGATTGTGGATCTAGATTCACCACCAAGAGGTGATCCTACAATGTTACCATCAGAGCCAAGCCCTAAGAGGTAGAGAGTTAAGGAAATGCAGGAAACTCTAATGGATGAGATAATTGTAATTGATCAAGACATGTAGGTTGGTATCCCTTCCCCTCCTAGATCAACACAATTGGTGCTTTCTGACATGGATGTAAAGGGGCAATGTGTACAAGATGTCAGGATGGAGGCTTGTAAGGAATTCTTGGACGATGATGCATTTTTAAAGACTCCTATATTCTTGCAACTAGTTTGGAGGATGAAACTAGAAGAGTACTAGAATAAATGCAAGAGTAGGAGAGAATCAAGACCTGATAGGTCTGAGCAGGAGAATGATGATGAGGTCAAGGCCGAATTAATGGAAGAATTTAAAGGCATCACTCCTGAGGAGGGAAGAAGACTTGTGACTCAGGCTGGTGTCTTACTTTTGCCTGAATGGGACATAGCTGATGTGGTTGCATTCAATGCTATCTTATAGTCCAAGCACCCTATACAAAATAGTGAAGAGGTTAAAACAGCTCTGTAGGACTCTACCTTCAGTGAGGACTATGAAACTCTGGCCATATGGGCATTGGCAACCTAGGGCATAAAGCCAAATGTAACTGATATTATCCCACACCTAAGGGGAGGGATAATCATCAAGAGAGCTTCTAAAACTTCAACAACATAAGCTACAAGCCTGACAGTGAATGTGGCCAAATTGGCCCAAAAGACAGCAAAGAGAGAAGAGGTTGAAAAGAAGAGTCTGATGGAGAAATACAATATGATAATTGCAAAATATAGCAGGATGCAGCAAAGGAATGTTGACCTACAATCTGAAGCAGATAGGTTGAAATATGGGCAGGTGGGAGAATCCTCCAATGCTCCTAGTATCAGAGCATTGCCTTCTATTGCAGGATTAGTCCCCCATACTACTCCAATTGTTTCAACTCTGGGGTCCCCCATCCAGGCACCTGCTCTCAGTCCTACACCAGGGCCAGTTGAAGAAGAAGTTGAATATTCTGTGGATCCCACCAAGAAGAAAATGTTGAATAGGATCACAGAATTGTAGGCTGCCCTAAAGGCAAGTGAGGATGATGCAATTGCCAAACAAAGTGAGGTGGTTGACATATTTTTGAGGCATCTTAATGAAAAGGTTGATGGTAAATTACCATTTGTGCATTCTTTGTATTCTTTATTCTTGAATGGAATAAAAAATATCAATACGGATCGGGAAACCGTTTTTCCTTTGGCTGAGAAATGGATCCCTAGGGCCAACAATCTAGATATTATGTACAAAGCTTCTAGATTTGATGTGGACAAGAGGCCCCAGTCATTAAAGCCTACTCAAAACTCTGTAAAATAATTGAGCGGATTCCAGGCCCTACCTGATGATTTCAGTAGAAGAATTAGGGAGCTGATAAAAAGCTTTGATGACTGGAATGATACATTTTTTCTAGACATTATTGATGCACAAGGAAATGTTAAGACATTGCAACAGTGGCAGGATGGGGCAGAAGAAGTTATCAATGCACAAATCAAATTGATTTGTGATGATTCAAACTATGATTTGCTGGTAAATAGTATGGATAAGATAATTAATACTAGCACATTCTTAGAGTTTTTTGAAAGGGAAGCCAATCAGGTTGTAGTGAAGTACAAACCTTACAATACTAAGGTGAATTAGGTCATCAATTTTTGCTGGCCAATAGATGAAGAGTATCAGATATGGGTGGACAAGTACTTAACCGAAGAGGAGTAAAATAGTGTTTATTACCATAGGATAGATGAAGGAATGCTAGACGATGATGCAAACAATTATGGAGACAGCCACAGGAAATGATTTAACAATGGACAGGGCATGTGAAAAGAATGAGAAGTTGTCCGGAATGGAGATAGCCATAAGGAATGCACTGGAGGATGCTGATACACACAAGCGGCCAACTTACCGAGATTATCTGTCAAAACATCTATTTATGGCTTAATAGAGCATACTTTCTAGTTTGTTATTGTTGTTAAGAAAAAGACATTTCTCAAAGGACGTGCCCTTTCACAATTTTGATATATTTATATCTGTTTCATAATGTAAACCAGATATAGGCAGATAGGAGAAAGATGCAGTAGATAGTTTGCAATGAAACTTTCCTTTAAAAGACTGAGATGCATGTATGAATTTTGATGAAGTTAATGAAAATGTCTTAACTTGTGGTGTAATATTGGTATCAGTTGTTTGTGGAATTATAAAGTTATCTGGTTGTCTCCATTTTGATGCTTTTCTATTGTCTAAATTGATATATGAAGCATATAAATATATTCAGTTTACCGATACACATTTGTTGTATTTGTGTGATGTGAAAATTTGGTTATTTCAAGTAAAGATTAAACCCTTCTAGTCAATTACAGTAATTGAAGAGTATTAATTGGATCAATAAGAAGAATCACATAACTAGGATTGTCATTTTATCTCAAGTAGAGTTTTTCAGTCATTTACTTGCACATTTATACAAGTTATAAACTACATCTGTGTGCAAAACACTTTGAATTATTGCCATCATAGATTAAACTTTTATAGATCTTCATTAGACTCCATACACCCAACAAGGCAGTGATCTCACGCTTTCATCTTTTGGTTTATCCATTTTATTTTTTACATCTGTTAATTGAACATATTCTAATATAATTCAAATATAATTAAAATTAAAAAAATCATAAATTAATTATGTAATCACATAAGTGAAATATAATTATATCAAGAAGTTAATATCAAATAGATAATACAATCACATAACTCTTACATCTCAATGTCATTGATCTTCTTCTTTATCCAACTCTTTGTCTGTATCATCCGATCCAAATTCAACATCGTAAAGATTGGTCATATCATCATTATCGTCATTGATATTAGTTTTGATAATGTTATCATCCACACGGATATCATCTTCATGAACATTAACTCCTACATCATCATGATCTAGTTCCTCCTCTTCGACATCTTCGTTAGGCACATCATCAACTAACTGTTGATCTTGATCATCATCTACATCATCTTCTATTTCTTCAGTATCTTCTTCTTCCACCACATTATACTTTACTGGCCTTCCTCTTGGATCATGTCTAACAACATATGACCAACCCACTTTACCTGGAACCTCTAAGTAAAATACCTGCTCACATTGGCTTGGAAGAACATAGGGCACATTTCTAGCTCACTCAAAATACCTTGTATTAACCATGGTAAATCTGTTATCATGTTCAATAATAGTTCTCTCGGGATCATTTTCATTCAATTGTAGCCTATACCATAGGACAAAAAAAAATAAAAATTTGAAGGACTTAAAGTCACACTCAAGTATATCATCCAAAATCCCATAGTATTGATTTTTTGAGACTTCTAGATGTATGTCACTTCTAGATGAAACATTAGTCACCTGGAAGACTGCAATTGTCCCAGAATCACAAGTTTTCTTCGTGTCATCCAAATTTTTTATTCAAAATTTACAACCATTGCACCACATAGCCTTGTGGTGTTTCACCTGCAATATGTCAAACATGTAAAACTTATTGCAATATCGTCATTTGATAAACATATTTATTCTTGGTCGAATGTATGCAAAGAAAAATAATCTCAACATATATATACATCAATATAATTGAAAATAATTAAATAATATGGGTGATTAATATATTTATACATACCTTTTTATCTCTTAAACCATATGCTAAATCAATTTCCCTTGGTGTAACATTGGAATCTCCATTATGATGAGTTTCTTTAACCAATGAAGCCACACCTTCCCATGTTAATGCAAGACCAGATTGTTGACATCGTTCAATCCATACCATCATCCAATCAAGATTGTTTACGATGTACAAATGTAGTGCATCCAACTCTCGACCAATTGTATATAAAAAAAATGAAATTCACAAATGATGTATAATTAGTTAATTACCACGGTATATGACCTTAATTTATAATTGATGAATATTGAAGATTAATAATTAAATAAGTACACTATACATAAAAACCAAATGTAAAATTTATTCTAATTAATCTCCATGACCATCTTATAATTACTTGTCACTTTCTTCAATCTACCTTTCCCCATCAGGTACTCCCCTTCAAATTTTTTAATGGAGTTGGGATCCCAAATGTGATCTACATGGATCTTTGCTTCAAACTTTGGAAGATATTCAGTAATGTACACCATGGTCTGGTATACCATTTATCCCTCCACCATAGAACCATCGGGATGTGCTCTTTGTCTAACCAAAGCATTCAAAAATTTCAAGTGCCTCTCAACCATCCACATTGACCTTGTGTGTACAGGTCCACACAATTCAATCTCCTCAAGTTGGTGTATGAGGTAGTGTTCTTGTGCATTGAAAAATGTCGAAGGTAGACACTTTTGCATTTCACACATTAGACGAGGAATTTTTCTCTTCCAATAATTTATATCTTCTTTATGGATTGCTTTAGATGACAACCATCTACAAGTGATTCAAGGCACAAATATATTAACGAGATTTAACAAAAATTTACAACGAATTGAACAAATATCGCTACTTACCTCATGTATTTTCCAAGATCATATATAATTTGCTTGAAATTGTTGTCAAAGTTGTCTGGGAGAGATAGAGGTGGAATGTACTGCAACAATTATAAAATGATTTTTTCATTAATATTTTTCCAAAAGTAGTAAACATAATACACTAAAAAGTACATGCAGTATACATATATATATATATATATATATAATATACAAAAATAATTACCTTAATGAAGGTATGCCAATCATGCGTTTTCATCCTGACCCAAATTCACCTTTCTTTGTTATGATATTGTTTATGTTTGCAGCAAATCCTATGGGAAATCAAATTTTTCATATGACTTGTTTTATAGCATTGCTTTTCTGCTCCGTTAATAACCAAGGAAGGGCACTTATATTAATTTGGTCTCCATCGCTATTTAATTGAATGACATTTTTCATTGCATGACTCGCTTCCTGAATGTCACTACAAATTTTGACAATTTTTTCTTTGTCATGCCTTTCATCCAATATTTTCCATAATGTTTCTGTCATATTCTTTTTGATGTGCATTGTATCAAAAAAATGCACAATTTGTAGCTGCTCATAGTAGGGCAACCTACTAAATTGTCTGGGATAACTTTTCAATCGCTGTGGAAGCCGACCATTAATGCCTTAATGACCTTCATGAAGCATATAAGTTAAACAAATTGACAATGACAATCATTTTCAATTACAGCATGAGTAAACACAACACAATATAAAAATATAAATTCAAAACATATCATAAATGATAGAAATAATTTGATCTGATGTATAACCTTGACGATTAATTCTATTATATTCCAACTTCAATAGGCAAGGTGTCATTCTTCGTGGTTTTGATGTAGTCTCTTCTTTCCCATTGAAAAGATGTTTTTCAGTAGTTTGATACTTATGATTTATGTGGAGGAAGTGCCTATACTCATCAAACACCTACTTTCCTAAACTTGTTGAACGACGAGATTTCATCTTTGGACCACAAATTGGACATGAAATTTTTTCCTTTGTTTGAAGACTTGCAAATCATATATAATTTGATTAAATATGTCAATTTTTATAATTATATATAATGAATATATTACTTAAAAAACATGCATGATATCTACTTCATCAAATTAAATATCATTAAAGTCATGCAGTAGAACATTATAACATACCAAAAAAATGTGTTAGCCTTGGGGCATCATGAATTGTCCATACAAGCATTGCATGGAATTGAAATTGTCTTTGTCCTATTGGTCTAGATACGTCATACATAGTGACGCCATTGCATAACTTTAGTAACTTGTCGATAAGAGGCTCAATATATACATTCATATCTTTAACTTGGTACTTACCTAGTTGAATGAACATAAACATTACATAATTATTATAACCAATTTTACTGCAATATATATAAATTCATGTACATGACTATTAAATGAAAAACCATATAAGTCATTATGCAACAAATAAGAAAAATGAGATGCTACTATGTTAAACAAAATTCATGTAAAAAAATACCTGGAACAATCATTGCCAACATTATGTGTTCCCTCTTTATTGACATCCATGGAGGAATTTAATTGTTGATAACAAAAATAGGTCACATCGAGTAAACAGATCTCAGCTCTCCAAATGGATTAACACTGTTCGCTGCCAATGAAGGCCTGAGATTACGAGGTTCTTCTTTAAAGTGTGGCCATTTTTCCTCCATGTCCCTAAATGCAGAACCATCTGTAGGAATTCAAAGAATCTCATCTCCACTTCTATTACATGCATGGTAATCCATAAATTGCAATAAGCTTTCACACCTAAATAATTGTTGCATACATGGAATAATGGGAATATAACGAAGAACCTTGCGAGGCACCTTTTTTGTTAGTTGATTTGTTCGATATCTACTGATATGACAATTTGGGCATTCTATTGCAAATTTATGTTGTTTATGATATATAATATGATCATTGGGACATGCATCTAGTGCTTGATACTCCATTCCAATATCTTTCATAATGTCGGATAAATCTCGGTATGAGCGAGGTAAAATATTTGATATTGGAATCTTTTGAAAGGGAGGTGAATCAAGTAGCAGTAAATTATGCACCTTACAGTGTGAAGGTAAATGAGGTGGTAAATTTTAATTGGCCAACGAATGAGGAATATCAAGGATGGGTAGAAAAGTACTTAACTGAACAAGAATAGGACAAAGTCTACAACCGACAGTTAACAGCTCAATGATTATGGTTATAACAAATTTTGGCTATGTCTTGGTGGTAGTTTTGGTGCAAGATTTCAAAGTTTGGAAAATGCACCAGTTATTCTCCAGTGGACGGGATGAACAAGAAGATTCTCTAGAGACTCAGCTGTTGTAACCAATTTTTGAAATGTCATAAGGCAGTCCAAGTGACCAATGACAAGTGTATTTATGGTCTGATGCTTGTTGCTCCTTCATTTTCCCTATAAGAAGGATTTCAAGACAAAAAATACGGGTTAGCAAGTTAGATATCTTTAGGTCGAGTCTAACTGAAGTTGCAGAGCGAATTTGTAAAGAGCCTGATATTATAGTGAAAATACTTTTCTTAGGTTTGTTGTCATTCTGTTGTAGGTTTTAGTTTCAAGGGTACTTAATTTTCAAGACAGTACTAGCATCTAAATGAAAATTACTCATTTCAAGGTCATGTATCTCCACTGTATGAATATATTATTATCTTGAATAAAATGATCAAGGGTTATTTTGTTCATCTCACTGTTATGGTGTGTGTAATTCTCATTTTGGCTTTAATTCAAAGAATTAATTAAAAGGCTTGAGTGAGGTTATAGGTGACTATGTTCATATAAGGATTTGATAAGTAGTATTAGGTTAGAATATAGATTGATGGTATTGTAAGGTAGTATTATCTGAGATTTTATATGCTATGTTTCTAGAAGATAAACTTGGTTACAGTAAAAAACAACCAACACCTTTGATATTATCTAGCTATGGCTCCCAAATCTATTGCAAATTGATCATTAGGGTTAAAATTGAAACCTTGCAAATATAATCTTTGTCCAAATCCATCAAGAATTTTCCATCAATTATAAACAATTCCCTTATAAAGAATTTGTGAAGCCAGGTCTAAAATTTGGAAATGAAATTCTAAAAGTGCACAAGACTAAAAATGAAATCTGACGAGATGTTGCTTTAAAATATGATTTTCAAACCTAGAAGTACAAATATGACTTCACAAATGAATTCTGGAAAAAGACAATGACTACCCTCAACCTGGCGATATCTTCTTGAGTTTCTTTTGATTTTCCCCAAGAAAACCGTCAAGCAAAACACTATCGATATAAATAGTCAAGCTCATTCCAATTTATGCTCACCACAATTAAACTTTGTAGGTCCATCACAATTTTGGTGAAAGATCTTCATCGAAATGTAGACGAAACAAAGGTTCGTCAAAATTCTGATGAACGTCGGGGATACAAATTTTAAAAAATGAAAATTCACACAAGTGCCCGACAATACATCTGATTATATAGCTTTCGTCAAAAGGTTTCATCAGAAATTGGGGTCAATCGAGTTAGTGGTGTAGTAATGACTCAAATCAATATGATCAAACACAAAAATACTTAAACAATTACTTCTCAAACATCCACATCATATTGTATCCATGAAGTCAGTTTATTGCACTGATAAATAAGAAATTAATCAACCGAATCTTCTAACTTGCACACCAATGAATTTTCACCCTAATGATTCTCAGATAAGATAGTACATGCACCTAAATACCTTCCCTAAGATCCACAACAAAAAATGATAATAGGAAATTGCATGTGAATCGATGAATACAATTATGTCTGATGTTGTGTTCTTGCTTGATAGTTAATTATAGAACTTCGATCTAACTTCCGGTATGAGAAAATTTTGATGAGTGGATTGAATCACTGACTAGGGTTTCCATCAATGACAATACCAAATGATATTTGTAGTGTCTCTTTCCAACAATCTCCCCCTTTAGCATTGATGGCAACACTTGTGAAAAATGACAAGTGCTAGATTAGTACCAACATGAATATACTACCACTCTTCAAAATTTCAAAAACACAACTCTCTCCCTAAAATGATTAAGAAACCTTTTACTATATCATTCTCCCCCTTTGACATCAATGACAAAGGTAGGAATCCGCATACCAAAAATCAAACAAAATTATCATGAGCAGACTGCATATGTACAAAGAGGCTTCTATAACTTATATAAACTTGAATAGATCTGAAAAAAAATTCTTCAACAGGTTCAAAATCATGTCCCAAACCTTCTTGAGACTCTCCAAGATAACCACGTGACCAAAGAATAAGTAATATTGCATTTCTGCAGATTTAAGGTTTCTTAGAGCACTGATCACCATAGCATCTTGTGCTTCCTTTAATGCACTTAACACTGTCTCCATCTAATGACCAATTAGTCCTCTAAGCTCACTAACTCTTTCAACCATTTTACTTTCTTCATGATTTAAGCTTTTAATCTTGTCAAGAATGGATATGGCTTAACCTTCTTTCTTTCCAACAGAGATAGTTAGAGGATCTAATTCTTGAGTGATGTTTGATAACTATTTCTCACATTCTTTTATTTTATTTTCAAATTCCTTAGTGAACTTAGATAAAGATAGAAATGATTTATAAATGTTACCACCTTCATAAAAATCACTTTGAATGATCTTTATACAAGTAGCTAAAAAATATTTATCCGTAGCTATCATCCCTTTCAACTTATCGAACCTTTTATCATCAAACTCATTTTGTACCTTATCCTCAACTGATTTCTCAAGTGACTCAAAATGAGTACTTACAACATTAATAAGTTTATTCAGCTCACCAAAGGGAGTACCAGATGGATCCTTAACATATGTAGGCATGATCTTTTCCAGAATACTGAATGCAAGATTAATCAGCTCACTATCTTCAATATTTGATTTGAGAATTTCTTCCCTTGCCTTGTTCTGAGCGAATGAAGCTACCTTCATTTTTTAATAGGGGATAAAGTGTCCAGGTTGATAGGAACTTTTAGTAGTTCACAATAAAATTATTCATGTTTTTCTTCCAAAAAGTCTTTTACTTCCTTGGAAGTGTCTCTTGCTTTCACAGGAACTTCCTTTATATCAACCTTTTTTTCCTCAAACATTGTTTCCTCAGCTAAAGATTCTTTCTTATCTTTAGGAATCTCAACTTTTTCAACTGATACAATTTCAGGGGCTTCAGTCTCCATAGGTACTTTTGTATTATGCACATCAAGAGGAATCTGAGTATCCTCAACTATATCTTCTTCTCCTTCTACTTCTGCCAAACCAAATGAGACATCTTCATCATGTGCTTCTTTAGAGACAGCATTAATTTTGTTTCTTAACAAAACTTCCTTTAAAATTTGTTCAATTTATTTCGCAACATATTTAGTCTAACCAATCATGAGATTGTTCATTCTTGTTTTTCTTTTGAAATATTTCTTGGTACCATTCAAACTTGGCTTCATTTCCTCAATGGACATGATGGCACATAAATCTGCAAGAATTTTCTCCCTCAACTATTCATCTTCGGTTCTTGCATTTACTCTTCTCATTTCTAAAATTTCATAAAGGCTTTTGGGTAATGCAGACATTATTTCAATAAGTTCCTTGTTGAAATTATTCAAGTACTTTATTGAGGCTTCCTCAAGAACTCTTTGATCGATATTGTCAAAGGTGTCATACCATTGATAAAGAGGCCTAATATTTTCATCCTTAATCAATGCATTCTCTACTTATTTTATAGACATACCTTTTTTGTAAATTTTACTCTTCTTGTTTGCTTTCACTTCTTCATTTAAGGGCTTTTCCTTAGAGACTGTTGCTGCCTTTGTACCTTGATTCTTAATTTCTCTCGCTCCTTCAACAAATTTTGTTTCTTCATCTTCAGAAACTTCCACATAAACTCTTTTTTTCTTTTCCTTCTTCCTTTCTCCTTCCTTATCGAATGACTTCACTTGAGCTTTCATGGGACTTGAATTATTTGTAGGATCGAAAGGGAGAGTGGAGCTTCTTGTAGATCTAGTTTAGGCAGGGGATGCTACCAGACTAGCAGATTCAGTTCTAGTTGTCTGTCCTACTTCAACTTGTTCTCTCTTCCTTCTAGTTTCTCTCACCATTTTTGTAGATATACCCATGCTCTCTACAAATATTTCCACCTCTTTTCTTACTCTTCTGACTATAATAGGTTTCCTTACTTCATTATTCACTTGTATATCTTTCTCTTAAAAAGTACCAAATATTTCTTCTGATGGATCTAGATGTTTTCTCAAAAAATGTTCAGCATACATTTCCAAGATATGTTCCTCAACCTCATATCCCATTGGCATAATCCAGACTATTCTAAGATTTGCAGCTTCCATCATACATTGAATAATATAAACCATAAAACAAATAGTATCTTTGTACTTTTCCACAATAGATGTGGGAATTATTTCTCTAGCATGCATCATACTCTAAAAGTTCTTGAAATAACCCCAGATTGCAGTGTTATTTGTCTTACTATCAGAAAATCTACGCAAGAGATCTCTAATTTGAGTAGCTATAGGTCTATTTCCTTGCCATTGTACCTTTCCAAATCTCGGAACTTCATTCATAAATTAAAAGAACAAAGACAACAACAGATTACCATAATTAAAGGAATTCTTCTTATCCTTTTTTATTTTGCCAAGGTTCTCCATCAACTGACTTCCAAGTAACTCACATAGATGATATTTTGCATTACTCTTCACCATCTGATATGCCGCATAGATAGTTGTGTCTATTACAAAATTATCTCAGCTACAATGATAGATTTTGTAACCAATGACCATAGATACAAATATGACATCTACATCAATGATATCATCAATTGTCATAGCTCTTCTATCATAATTTGAACCAGTTGCATCAGTAACTGTTTGATTCTCTAGGGATTTCAATATTGGTAACCCACCAGAGTAATTTAAACCAATGACAACACTTATAGCTTCGTTTGTAATCTTGAAGGGTTGATTCAACCACAAAAAATCTGCATGAACTCGGCTTAAGATATACCGAGCCCACTCGCTTTCTTCAAACACAGGAAATTTGACAATCTGTGTGAATTTCTTCTCCTCTAGGGTTTTGAATTCAGGTTTGACACTAAAATATTTTCCAATGATGTGATTGTTGTACAAATTCAGTAGTTTTGATCTTCCTAACTCCTTAATGTTTGTGTGAATGTATGCCCTAATGTCTTTAATATGCAAGATGTCATATGGAATAGATGAAAAATGCACCTAAGGTCTCTTTCTCAATAGATTTGAAAAGATGCCACTTGAATTTTAGATGGGGTCTATCCTTGATACCAACTATCAATAGAGTATCCATTTTCACAAATTCATGAGTTCAAAAGTTTTTTCGAAAATACCTTTTTTTCGATTAGGGGTTTGATCACCGAATCACCTTCACACTGAATTTTTGCCAAATTTTGCAAAATTTTACTTCAGATCTCCACAAACTTCTTCTTCTCAAGGTGTATAATGACAAATGAAAAATACAAATGAAATTTTATCATTCACATACCTAAATTTTTTTCACAATAAATGCTTTCTCCCTAACTCCTCTGGATACCTTGTTTCCATACACTGTGAAAGATATCTCTTCTACGGACCTTCAAAATAGTCTTTCCAACTATTTCAGTAGCATCTGTGGATCATAAAGGCAATCATTGCACACATTCATATTCTAGTACCAACTAAAGACATGAGGTTTGAAGGATTTTCTTGAGAACTTCCCCTAGGCCAGAGGCCATAGTCTAATTCCCGAAGGAATTACCAGAATCAGGTGTTGGCATAGAATCATCTTTTGCAATGGAGGGATTATTTTTCACCTGCGTCTTCTTCATTTGCTTCCTAATCTCACCTGTAGTGACTTTCCCTTTTCCCTTTTCATCCTTCTACATGTTTCTCCTCTGATTTATCGAACCTTTTCCACTTCCACAGAATCTAGCAATGTGACCAAATTTGTTGCAATTGTAACACACCACATTTCTTTGTCCAAACCAGTTGTTCCATTGATTTTCTCTTGATTTTCACTAGTTGGAAATATGGCCAAATCTATTGCATGTATAACATCTAACATCTCTATTAAAGTTTTTCATTATATTTTTACATTCATTTGACTTATGACTATACTTTTTGCAGTTCAAGCACCGACTAGAGAATTATTGACCATTTGAATTCATTCTACTTCTACATTGAGAAGCCATATGACCAAATTTATTACAAAAGAAATAGTAGCCATTGAATCTTTCAGAATTAGGTTGTCTTATCAGATACCTTCTAGATATGTTCATCTGATTTCCTTTCCTAAATCTCCTTTGTCTGGATCTGAAACTTTATCCTTCATCATATCAAAGACCTCGCTTGTCACATTTTTTCCTCTGACTTTCAATCAGTTCACCAAGATTGGCAGATCTAATCTTGAACTTTTCTTTGAATTCATTTGTAGTATAAAGTTCATCTTTGAGGATAACAACCTACCTTTCAAGTTCTTCTTCATTGTTTCTAGATTGCTGGAATTCAAGTGCTAGATTAATGAGCCCATTGTTAATTTTGTTGCATTCTTCAGATTTCTCTTTCAAGGACTAAGCAAGATTCTCTACATTCTTCTTTTTATCTTCAATCTCCTTGGTCATCCTCATCATAATAGATTCCGTCTCATGCTTTAGGACTATATTATCTCTGGTAATCTTTTCACATTCTTCTGTCTTTTCCTTTAGGGCTTGACTCATTTGTTCATCTTCAATTCTTTTACCATCATTCTGCTTAATTTGAACACAGAGTTCTCTTCTCTTCTCCTTGGACTTATTGATTTTATCTTTGAATGACTGAATGAATTTCTTAGCATCTATGAGGTTTGCTTGCAATTTTTGAACTTCAATTTTGACTGATCAAGATCATCTAGAGCCACTAGAAGTTGTTCTTTAAGACTACTTGAATCCATTGAATTACTTTCTTAGATCTTCCCCAAGCTATTAAACTTTCTACTGAAGAACTAAGCTCTGATACCATTTGTTAGAATCAAGGAACACTAAGAGGGGGGTGAATCAATGTTCTACAATTTTTAATTGTATTAATCTAAACCTTAAAGCACTTATAACATTCAACCAAAAGAAATATGAATGAACATAAAAAAACAACAAAAACACAATAAAATAAGGATTTTTATGTGGAAACCCTATTAGGGGAAAAACCACGGTGGAAGGCCAATCCACAATATTATCTGAGTATACTCAAAAAGATGTTTTACAGAATAGGAATGCACTTGCATTTAGGCACACTGCCTAGAGCTCACTGCTCAAAGATGCATACTCACTGTCTTACAAAGATATTCAGATTAAATCCATCTGAGGAATTGAATTGAGAAAATATCATCTACTAATGCCTGAATACAGTTCTAGTTAAGCACATTAGTTGATTTCTTACACTTTTGTATGATTCTACTCTTCTGCTCTGCTCTACTCTAATTCGCATCACAAATCCCTTTTATGCACAAGTGAAACTATGCATAATCACTCTATTATTCGCAACACATACCAACTCTTTGATTCTCTCTCTCAAAATGATATAATCAATGACTTATATATATCCACCACTAGGGATTTAATCACTACCTATTAGCTTCAACAAAAGTATGAAAATATTTACAAACTCTCAGCTCAATCCATAGTTAATTCTTGATACACAACAACCAAAGTTGGCCATAGTATATTAATGGCTCAAATAAATATGATCAAATACAAAAATAATCAAACAACTATTTCTCAAACATCTACAACATATTATATCCATGAAGTCAGCTTTTTGCATTGATAAACAGGAAATTAATCAACTAGATCTTCTAACTTGCACACCAATGAATGTGCACCCTAATGATTCTTAGATAAGATAGTACATGCACCAAAATACCTTCCCTAAGATCCACAACTAAAAATTATAACAATAAATTTCATGTGAATCGATGAATACAATTTTGTTGGATGCATTGTTCTTGCTTGACAGTTAATTACAGAACTTCGATTTGACTTTCAGTATGAGCAAATTTTGATGAGTGGATTGAATAACTGACTAGGATTTCCATCAATGACAATGCCAAATTATATTTGCAGTGTCTTTTTTCGACATCCCTCTCTCATCCCATCCTCACCCATAGAATTAGTTCTCCATCTCATTGGTTTCAATTATCGAAATACCTAAACATAATCCAATTAGATTTTCTAGCCTAAATCACCCATAATCTTAAGTACTCTCTTTGCAGTACATCCAAATACACATAATACTAATCCATGTAGTCTAGCCAATCAGTCTTGCACATCATCCTATGCATCTAATAGATTTTTTCCTAGCCTCATACTAAACCTTGATCTATTTTACTCAAATTATCACCATCGACATATATAGTTTCCAATCCTCAATTTTTTTCTTATCATCAATAATGTTATCATTATCATTGATCAATCAATTAGTTTTTAGCTTGATTAGGAAATTTTTTTTTGTTTATCTTTGCTTTCTTATTTTCTTGTGCATATTATCAATTTTTTTATTTATAATGATCCTTGTAACATATTTCCACAATGAAATCATGATCTTCCATATCATGGTGCTATGAAAAATATGTTGGTATACAACCTTATTTGTTAGCTCCATCCTTTGTGCATTAGGCCTATCATCACCCCATTCCTTATAACTTGGTGTATATTGTCAAGTGTTATATCAAATAAAGTTTTCTCAAATCACTTCAACATTACTATCACCCCTATATATTCCTATATCCCATCCATCCCTTTCTCAATCAATATTTTTATCCTAATCTTTCAATCCTTTCATAAAATTTTATTATGTATCCTCTAGTCCCTTAATCCATTTCAAGAGCACACCCATATTATTCAAACTCACCTATCCTCTCAAAGTGGCATATCTCCCTCCCTCCTTGTCATCAATTCTCTCCTTCCAACTACTAGGAAATATTTCCATTAGGCCCATCTCTTCCAAAGCTATTATGAGTTGTTCTTATTTAAATCAAAATTTATTCATCTAGTTGAAATGCCATATGGAAGAGGGAAAATATGTAAACACCTAAAATCATCCACACCTAACCAAACTTGATTTTATCCCTCATAAGTGTTAATTAAATAATTTATTTAATGAATCCATGCTTTATCCCCTCTCCTTTATAGTTCACCCTTAATTAAAACAAATACATATACTTGATTAAGTTCACCCTTCACATTCCTATCCTCCAAAAATTAAATAAATACACTTATTTATTTAATTATCCCAAAAAAATTCCTAAATTAGTTAGTTTATTAAATCTAACCAGTTAACTAATTAATCCACTTGCAAAAATCAAGACTTGATTAATCTAATTAATCACTTGTGTAATGTCCCTCATAGGAATTATACTAATTTTAGCCTAAATTACCAATTTCCCAAGCAAACAATGGATTTAGAGAGTACCTTGGCTTGATTAATCCTTGCAAACAAGTTAGAGAAAATTTACAATAATAGCTTAATAGGTAGAGGATCATGATTAAACATTAGTAAATCCATAGTAAATTTGTTA
This sequence comes from Sequoiadendron giganteum, assembly GCA_007115665.2. Taxonomy (NCBI): domain Eukaryota; kingdom Viridiplantae; phylum Streptophyta; class Pinopsida; order Cupressales; family Cupressaceae; genus Sequoiadendron; species Sequoiadendron giganteum. The sequence goes on from CM021109.1 coordinate 535,689,439, forward strand.
ACCTACTTATTTCTTTATCCTAGGAGAACATGGAAGAGAGTGGCACGGTGGGGTGTCTTAGCCTCTCTAGGCCCAAAATCAATACCCTTTGGACTAAAAGGTAGTACCCCTTTGGCCTCATGTGGCCCATGCGCTTCATATGAGGTGGCCTACCTAGTGAGGATTCTAATCTATCTTTTATCCCCTCATATTTCCATCTTTCCCCATTTCCTCATGATTGGTCTCCTTATATTGTTATACCATGGTAGGGGAGTGAGGTTTCAAAAGGGTATCCTAGTAGCCCAACTCTCTTAGGTCCAAAGGCAATACCCTTTTGACTAAAAGGTAGTACCGCTTTGGACCTTGTGGGCTCATCCTATCCCCTCCTGGATGGTGTGCCTAGAAGAGGGCCCCATCACCATACCCCTTTTGCAATTCTCCCTTCTCCCATCATGGTAAAGATATGTGTATAATAAACTAATCAATTTCATATTTTTTAAATAATCATACCAGTAATACATAATGAATCATGAAGGTACTATCATAAATTATAAATAACAATATGCACAAACCCTTGATCATATTTAACCAATACATTATATTCTCGTATAGATCTTACCACAAATATATTAACTTACAAATCTGCAATCACAAGATAGCTTATGCAAATAAAGATTCTATGGTTTGTTAACCGATCTGTTTCTCTTCTTCTTTGTAATTCGATCTACTCTTATCACTCAAAAGATATCATTATTGTAGATCAAATAGATAAGTATCTATTAAAGCATCATAATTACTTATAAGGTTCAATAATTCCTAAAAGCATCACTATTATAGAATCATACAATATCTATTTGTATATATTTATATTTCATTATATATATATGTTAATTTATGCTTAGCTTACTTCCCTTGTTAACTTAATATTTATCTTCACTTATCTCTAATTGAGCCCTCTTTCTTCCCATACATTTCTTCTTCCATATACCGGGATATCAGATTGATGTATCTAGTGCTACCTTTATAAAATAGCTCTATTTCTATCCTTAACCGATCTCCATATATCTTTGCTTTACCCCTCTTTTGAATAGAAATCTACTACACTATTTTCAACTTTATTTATTCTCGTTGTGATATTCCTTTTTTCCCCCTTTTATCTCTTCTTATATCTATATGTTCAAATGAAAGGATACATCTTTTGAAGAGGGATTTCCATATGAAAAGGAACAACCCTTTATTAATACTCAGTTGTTGCCCTATTATAACTTTCATTGTTCTCTTTTAAATCATCTTTTATTTATTTACCCCCAAGATGCTCCCTTTGAAAAACATAAGTGTTTTCTTCAAAAATGGAATTGCTTCCCTTTAAAGTGCAATCGTTTCTCCCCTAGAATATTTTTTTCCTTTCATAATGACTTGTTTGTTTGCTACATTTTCTTTATCTAATATGATTGTTGGCCCTTATGTATATTGTTTCATATTTTGTATAGACTTGTTTAGTATTATTTATATTTATTCTTTTATGTTTATTATTTTATATTATATGTTTCTTAAAATATATTTTTTATTATTATTATTTTTTGATATGTAAGCATGGTTTAATATTAATAAGCCCAAAGTACAAATGTCTACGTTGAAGGTATAAAGTAAGTTTTATCAAATTTTCACTAGAAACCAAAAACTACATCTGGATGTCAATACAATCCCCAAAATTATAGGCCAAAAGCTTCGAATAGTCTATAATCATAACTAGCCAGTCAATTCTTGCATAAACATAAAAACAAAAACTATCTACTATAAGCTATAAACATACACCACCATTTATAGGAACTTTTTCAAATGCACGAAATCTTCAAACTCCTTTTTCTAGTCCTCATTGTCAATCGCCATTAACCCAAAAAAATATTCATAAAGATTGTTTCCACCACTACTATAGACCTATGACGCATTAGGCCTAGTCCATGGAGGTCCAAGAGGAATGAATAGAGCTTCACCATATCCTCATCCTTCACCTTCTCTACATCTAAAGCCTGCAGGTAGCCTCTTCTTACCACCATCACTCAAAGTAGCTTGTCCATTCCACCAAGTAAACCAGGTATAAACATTTTGCGCATTAAACTCCTAGCTTCACCATTTGATACTAGATTGTCTAACAAAGATGCCAAGAAATGAGATGAAATCTACAAATTATCACACCCATTCTCTTTTTCTTCAGGATGACTCGAGCCCAACATCATTTTTACTACAACGAACACCAATGGCTCATAATTGAGCAAAATTATTTTGAGCCTTTGATCAGTGATGGTTTTGAATATAGTCAACCTATTCTTTGACTGGAGTGAAATGGAGGTATCGGCCCCGAACTAAGCCACACCCGCTACCGATACCTCTATCACAAATTTGGAGGACCTGACCATTCAGCTCCAAGGAGGAAACACGAAAGGATTAACTATCAAACTTCTCCCACAAAACTAAACCAAAACTAATACCAAAGAAAGGCTTTAAAATCCTTAAATGAATTCGGCTACCAACAACCACCAACCTAACCATTGTCCTTCTCTTTCATCTGAGTTTTCTGAACATTGATGATAATTCACTTCCCATAAAAATTCATCATTTCCTGCACCTCGAAAAGATAAAATGAGTTTTCTTCCCCATACTTTTATCTTTTCGAAGATACAAGCAATCTTTCCCTTGCCATCGTGGCTTTCCACCCGGCACCTTCCACACCCATACATCTCCAACGTGGCTGCACATGCCACCATCCTCCACCACCTTGGAGGGATGCCCTCCCTACCTCCCACAAGATTAAACTACTCAAAGGATTTCTCTGAAATTTGGACCCATAACACCCATATTAGACAATAAATCCACCTCTGAATTACCTTCCCTTAACACATGGTTTACCATTACCTGGTCAAATTTTCCTAACCTTGACAAGGCAACTACCAACAATTCTCCTAACTTCTAATTTGAGATTTGTCTTGATCTCAAATAATTTATTACCAAAGAGGAATATCCTTCTATTTCTACTTTTCTCACACCCAGCTCGACACAAAATTCCAAGCCCAAGATCAAAGCTTCAAATTCTACTGCATTATTTGAACCTACTGGGAGAGCTTGTGTTAATCGTCCCACCACCACACCTTGTCAATTTATAACTATGCACCCAACACTTTAAGGCCAAGGATTTCTTTTGGAGGATCCATCAAAATTCAATTTTACCCATCCTGGATCCGACATATGCCAAACAATTCTCTTACAATCTTCAATTGTTGCTACACCCTCTAAATTCCCAAATTTTGGAGCACAGAAACCTAGCCATTTCTTAAGTATCCAAGCATCCCATTCTATAAAATTTCCTTTTTTTAGATTTAATTTGTCCATTCTAGCATTGAATAATTCTATAATGCATTCTTCAATCTTGCACTGCAACCTGGGTATTGAAAGCTCCTTGTCCTGAACAATGTGCCTATTTATCTCCTTCCAAACTTCCCACAATACTATCGATGGCCTCGGTAACCATAAATCCCCAAACAAATATTGCTTTCCTTGTGACAGCCACAATTTTAACTGATCCAATAAATTACTTGGTAGGTTCAACTGCCATCTTAGCTTCATTCTTAACCAATGCCAAATGGCCTAAGAATAACTACAATTTAAAAATAAATGATTCATTGATTCTTTTGCTTCCTGACACAATGCACATCTAGAGGGCCCATGGAAACCTAATTTTGCAAATCTATCACCTATTAAAACTCTACCCTATGTCATTTCCTATGTAAATATTCTTGCTTTGGGTAGACAAGCCCTATTCCAACACAACTGAGTTGGCAGGATGGATGACTCTCTCCTTAACAAAGCCAAAATAGAGTATCCAGTTTTGACCGAGCAGACCCATGTGGGTGAAGCATTCCATCTTAGCTTATCCCTACCTTCTCTTTGCCATATTCTCCTTTCCGACAAAATTTTTTCCATTAAATCCACCTCATGATCCAACAAACCCAATTGTTTGAAATATTTCCATTGAATTAACCCCTTCTCTGATGCTGATGGGACTTCAATATAATCCCTGACTTTTGATCCCCAGATTTGTGTTGCTATTTTTTTGTTCCTCCCAAGTGTTGGATTGTCTGCTAATTTAGCATAATATTCCCAAGAGTTTTCCCAAAAGAGGGCTTCATCACCATCCATTACCTCCCAAGTTAAATAGTATGTTATAAGATCCCTAGAATTGCATATGAAGTTCCAAATTTTAGAGCATGTCGAGAGACTTGGCTATGAGGAAGCAATTTGGTACTTTGTCCAAGTACTTGGCCTTAACAATTTTGACCCATTTCAGATCAAGTTGTGAATGGATTACCCAAGCTAATTTCACCCCCAAAGCCTTATTCTGCAAGAGCATATTCTTTAATCCTACCCCATCTTCCTCTTTTTTCTCACATATTTTTTTCCATTTCACTAGTGGGAACTTATTATACTCAGCATTTCCTTTTGAAAATAATTCCTTCATTAACTTGTTTAGGTATTTGTTGATTCCAACCGTTAGAGGAAAACAAGACATCATGTATACTAGGAGAGTTGATATCACTGATTTTAACATTGTCAATCTACCTGCCCACAATAACCATTTGTTCTTCTAGGAAAAAATGTGGTCCTTGAATCTTTCCATCAGATAATTCCAAATCCATCCACTATGGACACCCTTTTCTAAAGGTAATCCCAAATATTTGCAAGGTAATTTTCCTTTTTTAAAACCCAAAATCCTTAATATCTGCATTTCTTTAGCACACTGAGTATTGAAAAAGAAAGCTTTTGACTTTACCATGCTAACCTCTTGCCCCGAAGAAAAATCATAATTGTTTAAAGTACCTTTCAATCTCCTTGCTTCTTTCGTTGATGCCATGCCAAACAACATTGTATCATCTACAAATTGTTGATGTGTGATCGCAAGCAGTCTACTAATAACTTGAATTCCTTCCACCTCTCCCTTACCTCTAGAATTCCTTACTGCTCAGACAAGAGCTTCTTCCATAATGATGAACAAGAAGGGTGATAGGGGATCTCCCTACCTTAACCCCCTTGATGCCACAAAGAAACCTTTCAGAGAATTTTTCACCAGCACTGAGTAGCACGAAGATTCTACCCATCGAAACCACCAATCCAGCCAAGCTTTATGGAAGCCAAAGGCTTCAATTACTTTAAATAAAAAGTTCCAATTAACTCTAGCATAAGCCTTCTTAATATCCAACTTAAGAAACATTATGGATTTCTTCATTTTCTGAATCGAATGAATGACTTCCTGGGTGATTATCACCCCATCAAAAATCAATCTCCCCAGGACAAAACCAATTTGTTCTTCTGAAATGATCCTATGTAGGAGTTTTTTAAAACAATTGGCTACCACTTTGGCCAATATTTTGTAAAGTGTGTTGCAGAGGGAAATTGGACGAAAATCATCCCAAGCATCCGGCTTCTCCTTCTTGGGTATTAAGGAAATAAATGTGTTATTTACTTCTTTCAAAACTCTTCTCGTACAACCTTGAGTCTTCTATTGCTTCATACAAATCTCTTCCTACCACATCCCAACACTTTTGGAAGAAAATCACCAGAAAACCATCTAGACCAAGGGCCTTCTTTGGAGGAAGTTCAAAGGTCACCACTTTTATCTCTTCTTCTATGAATTCAACATTCAAAGAGTCCATCATATTTTTGTTAATAAAGATGGAATTCCTTTGAGGCTTTCCGCCTGAGCATCCAAGCGTGATCCTTCCCCATCATTAAGAATATTTTGAAAAAAACAAACAATTAAGACCTTAATTTCTTGTGGATCTTCAGTTAAACTACCATCTACCATCCTAATACAAGTAATCCTATTTACTTCACTCCTATCTTTTGTCGAATTATGAAATAATTTGGTGTTTTGATCACCCGCTCTTAGCCAGATCTCTGTCAACTTTTTCCTCCAAAAAACTTCCTCCTTAACTAGGATATCATTTAATTTGCTTGTGAGATACTTTTCCTTCTCATAATTATCCTCATCCATACCCTATTGATAGATGCCTTGTGTCAGAACTTCCAATTTCTCCTCCACTCTAAGATTTTCTTCAAAAATATTCTTGAAGCAAGCCCTGTTCCACTGCTTAATCTGTTGCTTGACATATTTCAGTTTGGATACAACATTGAACATTTTAGAACCTCCCAGGGAACACTCATTCCACCATGTATCTACTAAACCTAAAAAGTTAGGATCCTTAAACCACATCAATTCAAACTTAAACGGATGACGAATCAGCCTTTTGTCTCTAATAACTTCTAGAAGTTCTAACTGGAAAGTGATCTGAACCACTCCAAGACGTGGTCTTGTTGTCTAGACAATAGGGAAAAATGCTCAAATTAACTTTAAAGTAAAATTTGTCTAGTTTCTTGATAATGCTACAAAACCCTTTTTGTTTATTGGTCCAAGTAAAACTGCCATTTCTAGAAAGAATTTCTACCAAGGCATTCCTTTCTACAAACTATTGAAAATATTTCTAGGATTGTAAGACCTTTCAAACCCCACCCTTCTTGTCTTTAGACCTCAAAATAGCATTAAATTCCCCACCCAAAATACAAAACTCCTTATCCACACTGTGTAAGAACCCTTCTAATTCTTGCCACACCATTATTTTAAGAGAACACGAGGATGGTCCATATACATTAATAAGCAATAATTGTAGATAAGAAATCAAACTTCTTGCTTGAAAAGCTTGCCAATGCCTTATGGAATACAACTATTCAACCATGACTGATTGTGGCTTCCACAAAATTAGTAGTCCCCCCGAGGCACCTTCAGCTCCCAACCCCATCCACTTCCAATGCTTTAATCTTTTGCTAAAGTTAACTAGATCTTGGTCACCCAAATTTGTTTCTTGGAAAAGACAGATTTCTACCTAATTTTTTACCAATGCATGCCTTACCATACACCATTTTTTATGGGAATTGAGGCCCATAAAATTCTAGGTTAGGAGTTTCATTTATGTTTGGGAAGACTCTCACTCTTCCATAATTCGATCATAGAGTCAATTTTTTGTTGACCATTTGCCTCCCCATTCCACTTCCTCTTCTCTAGGTTTGAGATCCTGCCTCTTTTCTTATTTTCACCATAGACTAGTGAAGATTTGCACAGTTCTTTATGATGAATCCCTAACTTTAACCTCACCAATACTAATCCTTCAAAGTATTTTCTCTTCTTTGTTGATTACAGATTCCCCTCCACAAATCCCGCCAAAGATCTGTCTGAACCCAGACCTTCACCCCCTAAGTCTACCTTCATGACCTCCTTTAACTCCCAAGCATTTGTGTTTGCTTCTTTTTCCAAAACAACTAACTCTTTACCCACTTCTATCAACGAGTTCAACTCTACATTGGAACAGTCTTCACCTAAAATCTCTAGAACCTTTGATATCTTTTCTTCTGAATACAAACTCTATTTTTCATCTTCTTCTTTCTCCCCAGGTGGATTAATACCCACACCACCCTTCAAATCTTCGTGATTATTTAGTTAAGTTGGAACATAATCCATCACTTTTTTTTAGAAAGGTTTTCACCATTCAAACCCTTAGGAGCTGACATTATGTTCCCCTTGTGAAATTTCTTCCCTTTTTTGTGAAAACCCTTTACACTCGTCTCTGCTTTTGAACTCCCCGCCTTGCTTAGATATTGTCTACTCCCTAGTGGTCTCACTAGACTATCCCTAGTGAAAGTATCATTTTAAAACTTTTGAATCCAACTGCCATAGTCTGAGATTAAATCAATCTCTTCATAGCAATGACAAACTTAATTATTTTCCACACATAACCTCACATGTGAGAAGGACTCTCCTTTCCTTTTCCTTTCCTTAGCACAAATGAAAGTTCCCAATTGATTCTTGATTTCTTCTAAAATGCTTGTCTCCTAGAACTCCATTGGTAGATTCGGTAGACTAAACCAATCTTGCATTGTTTCCATCACATGCAAAGCGGGGTTGAAGCCTGCCTTCCATCTTCGCAAATAAAAACCACTTCCATCCAAAACCCAGATGCCATTCACTATCATTTCTCTCAGAGCTCTACTTAGACAAATCACCAAGAAAAATACATTTTGTAGTGTTTTAAACTGAAACTCATCCCCATAGCAAGATTTCCACCATTTTATAAGATAATCCTAGTTCAAGTTCACTCCATACCACTTTCCAATCAAACCTAGATTTTCTAGTCTTAAAACTTAAGCTTGAAGCTTAACCATGCTTACCACTAACGTGGCATGTCCCCCTGGGATTCCCTTCTCAATTTTCACTATTGGTCTCCTAACTTCGTCCCCCTATTTCTCCTACCTAGCCTCCTCCCATACCATATCACAAAGTATACCCATAAATACACATAAGTCATAATACATGAAAGTTGCAAGATATACACGTGATTATATGTAAGACACAAGGTATACACATGAATACACATAAGTCACGAAGTATGCAAGTATTTGTATGTTGAAAATTATGCACTTGAATACATGTAAGTCACAAGGTATGCACTTGAATACATATAAGTCACAAAGTATACACTTGAATACACTCGAGTACACATAAGTCACAAAGTATACACTTGAATGCACTTGAATACACATAATTCAAAAAGTATACACTTGACTACACTGAAATCCACATAAGTCACAAGGTATACAATTGAATGTACTTGAATACACATAAGTCACAAGGTATACACTTGAAGAAACTTGAATACACACAAATCACAAAGTATATACTTGAATACACATAATACATAGAGTATACATCTGAAGTATGAGGCATACACATAATACATAAAGTACATGAAGCGTGAAGCATACACATGAATACTTGTAATACATGAAGTACAAGAAGCATCAATTAGACACATGAGTACATATAATACATGAAGTATACATAGGAATCATGAAGCATACATATGAATACACATAATACATGAAGTAAAGGAAGCATGAAGTATACACATGAATACACATAATACATGAAGTATACACATGATGGAAAGAAAGATGATTTGATACTACTTGTGATGTTCTCATAGGAATTATACTAATTTTAACCTAAATTACGGATGTCCCAATAAAATGATGGATTTAGAGAGTACCTTGGCTTGATTTAATCCCTGTAAATAAGTTACAGAAAAATTACAATAATAACTTAATAGATTATATTATCATGATTAAACATTAGTAAATTCATAGTAAATTTGTTAATCCAATTATTTCTCTATCCTAGGATAACATGGAAGAGAGTGGCTTGATGGAGTGTCTTAGCCTCTCTAGGCCCAAAAGTAGTACCCTTTGGACTAAAAGGCAGTACCCCTCTAGCCTCATGTGGCCCATGCCATTCATATGAGGTGGCCTACCTAGTGAGAAATATAATTTATCTATTATCCCCTCATCTTGCCATCTTTCCCCATTTCCTCATGATTGGTCTCCTTATATTTCTATACCATGATAGGGGAGTGCGGTTTCAAAAGGGTGTCCTAGTATCCCAACTCTCCTAGGCCCAAATGCAGTACACCTTTGGCCCATGTGGGCTCATCCTATCCCCTCTTGGGTGGCATACCTAGAAGAGGGCCTCATCACTGTACCCCATTGTAATTCTCCCTTCTCCCATCATGGTAAAGATATGTGTATAATAAAATAATTAATTTCGTATTTGTAAATAATCATATCAATAATACATAACAAATCATGAAGGCACTATCATAAGTTATAAATAGAAATATGCATGAACCATTGATCATATTTAAAAAATACATTATATTCCCATATAGATCCTACCACAAATATATTGACTTACAAATATGTGATCACAAGATAGCTTATGCAAATAGATATTTTATGGTTCATTGGTCGATCTATTTCTTTTCTTCTTTCTATTTTGATATGCTCTTAACACTCAAAATATATTATTAGTGTAGATCAAATAGATAAGAATCTATTAAAGAATCATAATTACTTCTAAGGTTCAATAATTGTTGAAAGTATCACTATTAAAAAATCGTACAATATCTATCTATATATATTTAGATTTAATTTTATATATATATGAATTTATTCTTAGCTTACTTCCCTTGTTAACTTAACATGTATCTTCACTTATCTCTCCTTGACCCCTCTTTCTTCCCATATATTTCTTCTTCCATATACTACGATATCAGATTGATGTATTTGTTGCTACTCTCAAAACTACCTCTATTTATATCCTTAACCAATGTCCATATATCTTTGCTTTACCCCTCTTTTGAATATTCAGAATCTATTACACTACTTTTTTGTTTTATTTATTCTCATTATGATATTCATTTCCCCCCTCTTTGATCTCTTCTTATATAGATATATGTTGAAATGAAAGTATACATCTTTTGAAGGGGGTGTCCATATGAAATGACACAACCCTTTATTAATACTCAATTGCTTCCCTGTTAAAACTTTCATTTCTATCTTTTAGATCATCTTTTATTTATTTATCCCGAGGATGTTCCCTTTGAAAAAAATAAGCATTATCTTTAAAAATAGAATTGTTTCCCTTTAAAGTGGAATCACTACTCCCCTAGAATATCCATTTCCTTTCATAATGACTCGTTTGTTTGTTGCTTTTTATTTGTATAACATGATCACTACCCCTTATTAATCTTTATCATTGCATATTTTGTATATACACTTGTTTTTTATTATTTATATTTATTATTTTATATTATATGTTTCTTAAAATATATTTGTAATATTATATTTGATAATTATAATTATAATATTATCTTGTGATAATTATAATTAAATTATTAACATTTATTTTTATAATTTTGATATATATTTTATTATTTATCTTATTTAATCATTTCAAATCTTTATATATTTGTGTTACAATTTTGGGATCATGACAACTTGTCACATCTTCCCATAGAATCATAGATATCCCTTTATCCTAGACAATTCTCACCCTTCATATTATACATGGTACTTCACACATATGTTAGAGCTCTCAATTGCCAAATCCCACATCCCCATGCAATTCTCACACATGTGTAAAAGAAATCACATGTCAAAGCAAACTTCCTCACGATCCTTCTCATATGCGTCTCAATAATTTTAATCTCCACCCTTTGATCAAATCAATCCAATCTCAAGAATTCAAATCCTCCTGATCCTTGCCCTCTCCAAGTGAACCAGTCGAAAGGTGCCACTTGGAGGTTTCCTCTTCCTCTAAACATCTCATGTATCCCTAGCTATTGATCTCAAAATCCAACCTCAACTATTTATCAAAAATACTTTTAATTTATAGATCAAACCATCCCCAAGAAATTTTCAATGGACTTTGGAAATACAAAGCCATGATGTTAGTTTGGAAATAAATGCACATACAATGACAAATCTTGAGCACAACCACACACATTCATGTGTGGGTAGCAAGATGCTTTGTTAGGTCCTTCACAAGACTTCTCAATATTGGGTTCTCGACTTATTACACTCAAATGGACGTACATTCAAGTGTTGAATAAGAGTTGATTACATTGATCATTTTCTTATTTCATCTTCTACAAATTTTTGGTTCATAATAAGTATGTGCTATTGATAATATCTTGAAGAAGTAGATGTTCATGAAAATATAAATCCCACCATGACAAGGTAAATAATTTTAGACATGTACTATAACAAGGGGAAAGATGGAGCCATAGAAGTAGTGCCACTTCAAGTAGATTTAGAAGTAAAAATATCATGAACATAAAAATAAATATCTAAGGGAAGAGCCTCTAACAATGATATACAAAATTGTATTGTATGACCATGCAAAGAGAAAAATATTGAGGCACATGAGTAAATCATCCTAGGTTGTATGAAATAGTGGTAATGTACCAACATACCATAACATGATAAAATAAAATAAACCCACATAAGTAATGATTAATCTAATATTATGTACATGTATATGCAAGACACTCCTTACAAAATACACACATGTAAATATTATAGCACATAACTTGAATAAAATTATCAAAAACACATACATTAGAAAAACATACACCTAATAAGGAACCTTAGGTAGAGGATCACATAGGTGATAATATAGAAATTCAATCATTGCCTAGGATATCATCATGGTGGAAAATGAGTAATCATCAAAGCATAAAGATAAATCCATGGCGATGCTTAGATCTAATATGAAGAAAAATAAAATAAAATTAGATTTGAAACCCTAAGGTAGAATTTATAAAACCTAAGGGAAAATTGAGGCTATGTAGGAATGGAGGGGTTCACCAAAAGTGTGAGAAAACATAGTGATATCTTACATAAGTGGCCTAGGGTAAAGTACTTAGTTAAATAATGAATAAAAATAAACCATAGAAATAAGAGTTGGGATGATAACTATTAGGAATAATATATTATATTAAAGTGGAATTTACACAAATAAATAAATCTAGTACTTAACTCTTGCTTCAATAAATTGATTATTCTTTGCTAGTTATTTCTAATCGATTTTCCCCTACACCCAAAAATCAAACCCTATTAGCTAGATGCATTTGAATAAGTAAAAAAAATGTTTTATAGTGAGGGTCATTTCTATGACTATGAAGTGATTTATAGAACTATAAAAACCGATCTTATAATTGTCAATTTGACCCTTCATGAATATGACCTATCATTGTGGATATGAAACTGTTTGTTAATTATTTGCCTTGATTTCTAAAACCACATTAAAAATTGGTTGTGTGGTTTTGAGTTTGCTAATGACTAGGAATATTTCTCCATTGAGTTAAACCCTTAAGGTTGTTATTTTAGCAACTAGGTACACAATTCAAATACAACAATTAACCATGTATTATGCATAGGATGATATGTAAATATCACCATTTTAAAGACAATACAACAAATAACATAACTTTCTTACAACGTGCTTTATTTGCAATGAAATATTCATTAGGTGTTCCAAATAAATTAGGGTTTGTCCTTAAATATGAACACATCATAGTATGTAATTAAAATATTTTGTGCTTTTCAATCATCGCATAAAACTTAAGTGCAAGAAATAAAGTGGACTTAAAATTTGAATTTGAATTTGTTCAAGTTTTAGGGTAATTATTGTAGTGTGTAACTCAAATATTTTATGCTTTTAAATTAGCACATAATAATTAAGTGCAAGGAAAAAGTGGGCCCAAAATTTGAATTTGAAAGTTTTGGGGTCATTAATGCAAATCATACAACTAACCTAGATCATGTGTGCAAATTAGACCTTGAGAAACAAATGGATAAATTGAAGTTCAAGTCTTCATGTAGGTATGGTGAGTGCACATAAATTCAAGCTAAATTCATATTATTTATCAACTTCCAAATACAATACAATATATTATATACTAATCATTACATTAAAAATAAAATCACAAACATATTAAAAAATAAAATTAAAGATAAATAAGGTGAAAGCAAGACTTGTAACATTTTATTTGTTTTTTAATAAAAAATTATTAAATGTGTAGTGCGTTTGGGTGAGAATTCTTGTCAGCATTAGCGGAGAGGGGATGAAAATGATGAGGGAGGTCACATAGTGGGCACAAAAGTAGTGAATCATGGGCCCCAGGGTGGACTATCATAAATCCAATTGTAAAATAGTCTTTATCCATAAAGTCAATAAAAGTAGAAAAATCACTGTACCATCAAAAATTATATTCTAATAAATTTATATTTGTCCCAAAAAAAAATAGTTATTCATAGTCTTACATGTTAGAGAATATTCAAAGCACATCTAACATCACCATCTTACAAGCCAATTTTATTTTTAATGACCAATAGCATTAAAATTGTTGGCCCTACAGTTGTCGTTGCACCAAAAAATCAACCTATTAATGCCCAATACAATCGCTAGAGTTAACAGATTCCGTGGGAGGTGGTAAAGCCATGTCATGAATCCCAAGGGGAGTGCTAACCATTTTCCAAAAATCTCTCCCTCAGTGTTACTTGAGGGGATTTGAACTCGATACCTTTGGCTCTGATACCACTTTTTGGCCCTATAGTTGTTGTTGCACCAAAAGATTGACCTATTAATTCCCGATACAACCACCAGAGTTAATAGATCCATGAGAGGTGGTTAAGCCATGTCACAAATCCTAAGGGGAGCGTTGACCATTTTCCAACAAAAACATGCAACCAAAATATAAAATTAGTATAACCCACACTCCCCTTAAATATCGGCACTTGGATTACATCACCATCGATATTTTCATACATTCGATGCCGCAAGAACAACTAAGATCTAAGACTATCCCATCAATCAAATCCTAGTGCAGGACTATTGGTGCATTATCCTATTTTTCCACCTACGACCACCAAAACAGTGGTGTTAAAGTTGCCAAAATTTCTTGAGAAGTAAATAAGGATTGCATGCCATAAATACATACAAACTTTGTAATTGAAGGCATCAAATCAAGTGTTCAAATTTTAAAAATACGGAATAAAAATTGAAGACTCCATACCAAACCAGCATTGAACATATAAAGAGATTTTCGAATTAAAATATGTTTTATCTAATCTTTGCCAATTTTCACTTATCATGTCTCACTTTCATACTTATTTCTACATTTTCTTGGAGGCAGATGAAGAAAGACTAGAGGCAACAATAGCAACATGCTACCAAGTTACAGGTATTAGATACTGCTACTAATTATTTATGCCTACAAATTCTAATATGTTGTATGTTATGCATATGATTTTCACAAAACTGTAAATATATGGGGTTTCACCTTGATTTTGTTTACTTTGGGTTTTTCATTTATTATTTTTATGCCTCGTAATGCAAATATGTTGTATGTGATGTCAATGTTTGTCACAATAACTTGTAACTCAATATCTGATGCTTCAACTTACACTATGTATAAATGTCAAGTCATTTCAATTCAAATTATGGGTTTTCTTTATGTTCTATATGCCTAAGAATATAGATCAATTGTATGGATTGTAAATGTTTGTCACCCACTATCCTATAACTCAATATCTAGGGTTTTAACTTATATTGTTTATGGATGTCAACTTACCCTATTTATGGGTTTCAACTTTCTTTGTTCCTTACAGTGTTATTATTACACCCTATCTTCTCTAAGTGCACAAGGCCATTCCATTTAATTTCAAGTATTAATGCCTAGCAACTCATACTTGTTATTAATGCCTAGCATTGTATTTTTTATGGAGTCTTCATTTGGTTAGGCACCCATACATGTTTGGCTTTGCACAATTCACTATTCGGCTCTGCAATCAAGAAAGCTCCCTTTGTCTTTCAGGTGAGGGTTTATACCTCACTATGCCTATACCATTGTCTTTCATTATAATATTTTAAAAAAATATTTACTCATGTCTCAATAAAGCTATTTGTGTAATACAATATATGTACATATATGTATATATATATGTATATATATGTATGTACATATATATGTTGGAAGTTTGTAAGTCTATCATTGATGATGTAGTTTGACAACATGAGGCACATGAAGTGTACATATATTGGTTGATCTAGTGTCATCATTGACATAAACATTATGATAATCAACCTAGATTAATAGGGAAGTATTTTCGGTGACCTTTGTATAATATCAGTTGATTCAGAAAGCATGGTTTATCAAGAATTTTGCTTAGTGTTTCCTTTCCTAGTATTGCAGTCTAGTGCACCAGTTTTTGGGTCTGCACATCATTACAAATTGGTGTAATCTTCTACAATCATAACTACAATTTTGAATCCATCAAATGAAGCAGCATTCAAGTTTTTTTGATATTTTGTACAGTTTTCAAGAAGATATGAATAACAGTGTGTGGCTTTGTATATTGCAATTAGCTTTTGAATAGTTTACCAATATGGGAGATTCCACTTCTTTGTGAATAACTATTTTGTCTTGCGATGATTAAGATAAGCTAATGAATGCTAGTGGAATATGAATTTCATGTGAGATTGAGTTTTGAGGTAGAATGATTGGTGAAATTGCATAAGCTCTTGAAGACTTTGTGTTTAGGTCTATTTTGGCTTGACTTAATATGGTTGATGTTTTGTGGGAATATTTGAGCAACTCTATCTTATATGGGATTTATATTTAGGTCCATGCTGACCTATTTTTATGTAAATTAAGTTTTAAATTTAGGCATGAATTGTGGATGAAATACTTTGAGTATGACATACTTAGTTTTTGTGTGTTACTTCTAATTAGGCCAACCTGATTGAAGTTTCACCTAATATGGGTATCTATATGAGATCATTACTGAATCTTTTATATGGGAATATGGTGAGGTGATGTGAAGAAAAAAAGAGAGAGTGTGGTATGTGAGAAGAATGGTGCAAATAAGTGTAAAAGGAATATTCGATATATGAATGTGGTAGAGCAAAGCAAATTTGTGTCATGTATGGTGATTCACATACATGTGTGTAATGCAGTGATAAGCATATTGTGTGAAGATCATTTTGTACCTCAATGGAGCTATAATATAGAATATGGTAGATGCTATTCTATCAGTTCAAATAGGTAGTGTTACCAACCGCTTAATTTTCTTACTCAATGAGTTGTGAGCTCTTTTTTGGATAGTGCATCCTTGTAGTGAGTCTTTGTAATATCTTATATCTGGATGTAATATATTGTGAGCTAACCCTCACCACTATTTTTCCCTTTTGGATTTTTCCACATTAAAAATAATGGTGTTTGTGTGTCATGTGGTTATATGGTTGTATTCATGCCTTCATTGTTCATTACAATTATTTCTTTTTAGTTTGTTTGAAGGGTTGTGTTTAATTGGTTTAGAGGAATATTTATTCAGCCCCCTCTTAGTATTTTGGGTGTTCAACAATTAGTATCAGAGTTTGGTTCCTTGGAAGGAGCTTGACTACTTTGGGAAGATCTTGGAGTTTGAACATATGGATAATATGAAGTACCCTACTCCAAAAGAAATTTATACAATTGAATATATAGAAGAATACTGTATATTGAACAAGGATGAAGAACTCAAAACTGCATTTGAAGATCTTAATAGAATTGAAAATGAGAAGGGGAAACTAAAGGAAAATATAAAAGAAGCAAATAAATGTATCAAGAAGTTGAGAGAGAAGATCAATAAATTCAAAGAGAGACACAAAGAAGTTAATGAACAATTGAAGAGAGAAAATGAAGACATCACTGGATTAAAAATACAAGTGGAAGAAAAGAAGAAAATTGAGGATTGTGTAAATTCAGTGATAAAAAGAAAGACCAATGAATGCACTAGACTTGAACAGGAATTGGTAAATCTGAGAGAGGATTTGGAGAAAGAAAGAATTCATGAATATAAATTTAAGGAAATTTCTACAATGCTTGATGAGTTAATTTTTGGACAAAAAACATCTAAAGATAAAGGTGGTTTGGGACTTCAAAGAGGAGAAATCTCTAAACCATAATAGACATCTAGCACAAAGAAGATCAATGAATCTAGAAAGAATGAAGGCAAAATGAACTATGGAAAGTTTCAGAATCAGAGAAGCCATATTGGAAGACTCCCTAACAGACAACAAAATTCTCAAAGGTGACCATATTTTAATGGTGTTTACTTTTCATGTAGTAAATTTGGACATAAGGCTGTAGAATGTAGATGTAGAATAAATCAAAATTTTGGATCCTTTACTAGATAATGTTTTGTATGCAAGAAATTTGGACATAAAGTTGTTAAGTGCAGAAATCAGATGATGAATAGATTTAATACTACTAGATATTTCAATGGCTACTACTATACATGCAATGTATTTGGACACAAGGCTAACCAGTTCATACCAAGATTAAATGGAGGTCATAGTAGTTAGAAAAAAATTGTATGCTACAATTGCAACAAACCTAGACACATTTCAAGAATTTACAAAAGTAAGAATGGAAGGAAGACTAATCTGGGATAGAGGAATGAGACTGTAAAGAAATTTTATTTGAATGAAGTAAAGAGGGAAATGAAAAGAGTATGGAGAAAGAATGAAGTAATTGAGGAGATGGGGGAATCTATACCTGTCTCTAGTGCATATGTTTCCTCTGGTAACTAATCTAGAGCTATGACTTAGGGAGAGATTTACTAAAAATCATATATCCCCCTTGTCGAGATGTTGTGTCATGACTTGACATGAAGAGACAAGATGAAGACAAATATTGTGGAGTTGTTGGTACAAATTGCAAGAGAAAATATTTCAATGCAGAAGGTTGTAGATCTTCTAAAAGTTGACTATATATACAGGATTTCAAAGTTTACCAACTTTTTATTTGAAGCATTTATTACTGAGATGAGTCAAATCAAGGGATTAAAAGTGTTCTCAAGAAGGCAATCATTTCATCATAAATATTTGAAGGAGAATTAAAGTGAAGAGGAAGAAGTGGAAGAATTTGATGCATCTCCCAATAACAGATCATCAAAACCCTAATTTTTGCTGAGAAAATTTAAGAGGTATTAAATGTGCGTTTTTTTGAAGTTTTATTTAGCATTTTTAGATGTAATGGAAGGACCAGAGGTTATAAATTTATTAGAGATATCACAACCTGAATTGAAGAGGTATTACCAAAAAAAATTATTAGAAGATCTGGTGGGTGCATTTTCTGACACTCTCTTTGGAGTTTCACCAACAGAGGATATTAGTGCATATATTCATGGGAAAATAGAAGAAGTTTCTAATAACGAATTAAGAATTCTACGGAAAATTGAATTGGAATGTGATGATGATACCCTAAAGCTAGAATAGAAAATCCTAAATGAAAGGAAATCGGATGTGTGGCATAAGTTCCCATGATTGAGGATAAAAAGTACATTGGAATAGTATTAAGTAGAATCCATAGAGAATCCATTTGGATTGATGGTGAATATTCAATAATTAAGGAACCTATTATTAATATAACTAGTTTGTGGTCCTTTGGATAAGTTCCAGGACAAAAATATATCAAGTTCAAGGACTTAATGGAGAAGATAGGTGCTACTCTTGAAGAGAAGGAATTCATTTTTAAGATAATTAGGAATCTGGCTATTCGGTACGCTGCAAGGCTACTTGGACATAAAATATGTTGACCAAATAATGGCTACAAGGTTTCTACCACTTCTTTTCACACTACACATAACATGATTTAATATGGTGATGATTATGATCTATGTGAGTTACTCCGACAACATTTGATGAAGAACCTTAAGGAAATCAAAAAGGGAAAAATGGTATACATTCAAGTATGGTAGTTTGATAATATATTTTCTCTTCTATTTCATGAAGGAACTATCAGTAATTAGAAAAGTAGATTGGATAAGTACTAGACTAGTTGCACATCAGATAAAAAATCTCATGGGAAACCTTGGTAATGCAGATGCTTATGAAAATTCTCTTGTAGAATTCTTTGGAATGTTTCAAATGAGAATGAATGAAAGGATAATAATTCATAAGAGTGTGTTGTGAATTTTTTTAAAAGACATTAATTTATTTATCTCTACTAACTTTTGCTTCATGGAAGCAATTGAGCCTAAATTTTTTTAGATTTCTGAGTTGGATTATGAAGTAATTGAGGAAGAAGTTGTTCATTATGCAGAATTTATTTTAAGAAGCCCTTAAGACCTTACTAGAATAGGATTAGAAGATAGGACTAGAAATGAAGCCTCTGACGGTTCTAGGAGATCAGGCAAGAAAAGGAAGAGCTCTCTCATTCCCTCGATTAAAATTAAACAAGAAGTTGCAAAGAAAAACAAAACTAACATAGAAGAAGGAAAGATGTATGCAAATGATGCTCAATACAAGCATGAAACTAGAATCAAAACCATAAGTGCACAAGACATGGATGAGGCCATGGAAGATTTACAAGAAGTAACCCAAGAATAAGCATCAATTCACAATTCTCTACTATAGAAAATTTTAGAAACTTGGTTGACTCGTTGAAAGCATATGTCTTAGGTTTAAAGAACAAGCTAAAAATTGACCAAAAGCAAGGACTGTAGAGAAGATTCTAGAGAATATTAGAAGGAAACGTGTAGATGCATATCATAGGGCTATGAAGGAATTAAAGATACTAAATTTGTGAAGAGGGAGCACAAAAATTACTATCATATTTCTTGAAGTGGCCAAATAGCACACGAAGTAAAAAGGATAAGATGAACTCAAATGAAACTCAAATTGACTATGAAGCATATACTTTTGATTTATGAAGAGACGGGAACAATTAGAAATTGACTTACATTATACAACTACATGAAAATTTCTTTTCTTTATAGAATTAGAGGGAAGAAACAATCAAACAATATATGATGTTAAGGGACTTGGTGAAGATAAAGCATACTCCTATATCCAGTGCCCTTGGCAATGCTGATAAAATACCAAAAATAAACCTTAACCCTGGCACTATAGAAGAAGGAGAAGAGACTCTAGTGGAAGTTGAATTACAGTGAAAAACTCTTATGGAAGCAAAAGGGCTTCGGGAAGAAGGCAAATCCACTTGGCAGGATATTCTCAAGAAGCTAAAAGGATCTACATCTTCAAGTTGATAGGCCCTACCTTTGTGAATTTTTTGCATCAAAAATTTCTTTTTGGGAAATTTAATATATATATATATATAAGGGAAGCATACTGAGCCTTTACATGACCTTTTTCATTGATGTTAAAGGGGGAGCAATAGTGGAAAAACATTTTTGTCAATATACTTATGGAAAGTTAGTGGAAAGATGGCTAGAAAACCTTTTTGAGAGACAAGACTATATGTGTAAGGAGAGACAATTTTTGGATCATGTCATAGAAATGTTTTTGATATGCATGTTTCCATCAATAATAAAGGGGGAGATTGTTGGAAGTTTGGAAGTTTTTCATTGATGATGCAGTTTGGAAACATGAGCATGAAGTGTACATAAATTGGTTGATCCAGTGTTTTCATTGATCTCAACATTGTGATGATCATCCTAGCTTAATAGGTAAGTATTTTTGGTGACCTCTATACACTACCAGTTGATCTGAAAAGTATGGTTTATCAGGAATTTGGCTAAGTGTTTCCTTTGTTAGTATTTTGGTCTAGTGAATCGGTTTTTGGGTTTGCACTTCACCAAACGTTGGTGTAATCTTCTGCAATCATAACTACAATTTTGAATCCATCAAATGAAGTAGCATTTCAAGTGTTTATAACATTTTTTATAGTTTCTAGGAAGATATGAATAGTCGTGTGTGGCTATGTATATCACAATTATCTTCTAAATAGTGTACCAATGTGGGAGATTTCACACTTCTTCACGAATAAGTATTTTGTCTTGTGATGATGAATATAAGCTAATGAATGTCACTTGAATAATAATTCGATGGGAGATTGAGTTTTGAGGTAGCACAATTGATGAAATTTCATAAGCTCTTGAAGACTTTGTGTTTGGATCTATTTTGGACCGACCTAACACAGTTGATGTTTAGTGGGAATATTTGAGCAACTCTATCTTATATGGGATCTATATTTATTTCCATGCTAACCTATTTTAATGTAAATTAAGTGTTGAATTTATGCGCAAAGCATGGATGAAATACTTTGAGGACGAAATAGTTTTTGTGTCTTACTTCTAATTAGGACAACCTAATTGAAGTTTCACCTAATGTGGTTAAATATATGAGATCATTATTGAGTCTTTTGCATGGGAAGATGATGGTGAGGTGATGTGAAGAAAAAGAGAGAGAGTGGTATGTGAGAAGAATGGTGTAGAAAAGTGCAAAAGGAATATTTGATATGTGAATGTGGTAGAGCAGAGAATATTTGTGTCATGTATGGTGAGTCACCTACATGTGTGTAATTCAATGATAAGCATACTATGTGAAGATCATTTTGTGCCTCCATGGAGATATAATCTGGCATATGATAGATGTTATTATATTAGTTCAAATAGGCACTGTTGCAAACCCCTTCTTTTTTCTTACTTAGTGAGCTATGAGCTCTTTTATGGATAGTGTGTCCTGGTAGTGAGCCTTTGTAATATCTTATATTCAGATATATTATATTGTGAGCTAACCCTCATTGTGGTTTTTCCCTTTTTGGGTTTTCCACATAAAAATACTAGTGCTCATGTGTCATGTGATTTTGTGGTTGTATCCATGCTTTCATTCTTCAATATAGTTATTTCTTTTTAGTTATTTGGATGGGTTGTGTTTAATAGTATTCCGAGTGTTCAATAATATTGATATATATATATATATATATATATATATATCACTTACATAATGAAAGAGGCCATTTAATGGAAAATGGTCAGACATTATAATAGGCATGTCATGAATAAGTTGGACCAATTGGACTGTAGCATGTCCCATAGATAATGTGGTGGATAATTTTATTTTTAATTTTGGTCCATGTAGACCTACCAAGGTAGAGTACTCCACTGTGGGTTGCTCTCCCCTATTATTGTGGTCATCATCACACAAAATTTAAATCTACAATTTTCTTTTAATGTTTGCTTGTTATTCTAAAATGTGAAAATGGTTTCACTAGTTTTCAAGGATATTTTTCCATGCAATTGCGTTATTCTATTCTTTATTGCACAATAATTCATTTGGCAATTCATTCAAATGCCAAGAACAAGAAATGAATTGAAGTAAAACCAAATAAAGTTATTAAATCTTGCTCAAAAACACTCAAACTAGCATCCCATGGGGGAATTGGTGCTTCTTTTATGTGGAAGGAAGCCCTTTCCCAATTCCTTGCTAAATTTTTGGTGAAGACTGTTGATGATTGTGCTCTTTTGATGAAAATTTGACCATAACCTAGCTAAAATTGATAAAATGATATGAAAACTTGGATGAAAATGGATGAACTTGCATAAATGCCTTTGCCTAAATTTGTGCATCAAAATGCCTAAGATTGTTGATCCAAACTAAATAGAGATGACCTTTATTTAAAATGAGGAATAAGATGAATGTGAGATAAAATAAATGACCAATGACAATGTGTCACTTGTCAACATGCCATTGAAGAGTGGTTGTGCATATTTTGGTCAATGTGCAAATAAATGCCATTAGGTGGAGATTTAAAATTTTAAAGATTGATTGTGGAAGAGGATTTCGGAGAGGATTTAATGCCACTTGGCTCAAGAAAAAGGACTTGTAAGAGGAGTTAATGTCCTGTTGGAGGACAAATCCTGTTGGAGATTTCAATTTGGAAGAATATTCCAACAAGATGCCTTTTTGAATGAAAATAGGAGATTTTATAAATCAATTAAATTGATTTTGTTGTGCAAGTTGCAAAATCTAGAGGATTTTATGGATTAGAGCTAGAGTTAATTAACTCAGATAGAGATTAGTTTGATTTGACATTTGGACTTAGATTTTTGGATTTATTTAAATCAAAATGAGAGGAATTAGACTTAATTAAATATAGTTTGATTTATTTAATTAAAAGGGGTGATGTTAGTCTTAGATTTTTGGATTTATTTAAATCAAAATGAGAGGAATTAGATTTAATTAAATATAGTTTGATTTATTTAATTAAAAGGGGTGATGTTAGATTTAATTAAATAAAGGTTATTTATTTAATCAAAAGAGGGAATATGATTTAACCAAATAAAATGAATTATTTAATTAAAGAGGAGCATAAGGATTAAATAAAATTGTTTTATTTAATCAAAGAGGAATATTAGGGTTAATTAAATAAAATGATTTATTTAAGTAAAAGAGGACAATGATTTAATCAAATAAGATAATTTATCTAATTAAAAGAGGAACTATGATGATTTAATTAATAAGGATTATTTAATTTACTGGTTAGTAAAGAAGTGATTGAGGAAGAAATGATGTCAATGGATCAAGATCATGTGCACGGTATCAATCAAGACATCTACAATACAAGTAAATAGATATATAGATACATATATTGATAGATAAATTAAAATTTATATAGATATATAAGTATAGATAGAAATTAAATGAAAAGATTAAACCCACTAAAGTCACAGTGATGCATGAAGAGAATCATATTTTTCCTTGACAAAGTGACTATGTTTGTGAACACAAATATTGGAAGTGTTCATAAACACCCTAGATGCCATATACATCATCGAGCACATTGTGGATGCGCCTAGAACCTAAGAGAACCTTTGAACTATGGATAACCACAAAAACACTATAAATATTATGTTCAAAATCAACGATAAAAAATATAACCTTCAACTTATGTAACACAACACACTCATAACAAATCAAATAAATAATACAAAGAAAGAAGCAACAACTGACAGAAGATAATGGTAAAACCTTAGTGAGGTTTAAAACATCACCTCCATGTAGTGGAGATGGCCAATGACATGGTGAATTTATCCAACTCAATCCTGTAATAAAAATGAAATGAGTTATCAATCAAAGACATGTAGCAGTGTTCACCTTATGAGAGAAAGTATAATAAGTAAAGTGTATACCTTTTAAGTGCAATTTACCATTGCTAAGTCGTTGCAGGGAGAATGGGGTGAGCCAAACATGAATTGAAATCGCACACCATCCAAGACACAAATTTGCAACAAGTGTCAGTTGAATATATCAAAATTTGTATAAGACTAAAATGAAAAACACATTTAAAGAAATAAATATACACACACACACACACACACACACACACACACACACACACACACACACACACACACACACACACACACACACACACACACACACACACACACACACATATATACCAACATCGATACATGAGTTAAATGAGGAAATTGAAGATCAAATTAAGAGTGGATTATACACTGACATCGTATATTAAGAAGACAACTCAAATGACTTGATCTTTAGCACTTAGAGAAGATTGGGTGTAACAATCATAATGTATGGAACATAAATGCATTGAAATTCATAAATAGTATAAGTTGATACTCTAGATATTGAGTTATAAGGTATTGGATGACAAACATTTATAATGCATACAATTGGTCTATATTCTAAGGCATATAGATAATAAATGAAATCACATTTACTTGAGCACTTACAGTGGAACAGGTGACACAATAACATAGTATAAAACTGATAGGCATTGGCAGGCATTAAGAATTGATTTGAAATCACTTGATCTGTGTAGTTAGAGTGTAACAATCACATTTTATACAAGGGTGATCCCACAAAGTTGGTTTACAATTTTTGAGAGGAACTATTTTTTGTTGAAATCACATATTTTTTAAAAATATAATGATTTAAGCCTTAAAAAGTTCCATTTTAAGGATTCCAATTGAAGAGGGTTTGATCAAACCACCTTAGATCAAAACCCCTTGGATAGAACCTTGCTAGTTTTAAACCATACCTATAAATGAGTCTCCTTTACACCTATCAAAATGCTGATAAAAAATCATTTTTGATTTACCTTTTGGGGGATCAAACGAATTCATTTAAAATTTATTTCAAATGATTATGGTATTCCTCAGAATGAGTTATCCAATTAATATAATTTTAATATGTTTTGGTTTTATTATGTACATGTTTTTTTAGTTTTATTAAACATAGGTTTTTAACTGAAAATCAAGCTCTCTATTCTACACATGTGGAAAATAGCACATTATCAAAATAATTTTTTGAAAAATATGTTCGAGCAAGGTATTGATGTCCTTGATCCATTAAAAAAATAAATTTAATTTCGATACATACATAAAAGATTATGTTGTATACAATCTGCCTATCTTTGAATTGTAATTGGTTTGACTTCAAAACTTAATTGAGGAAAAAAAATTCAATAAAACACTATAAAACCAAATGAAATTGCTAGATATCATAGTTACAAATCTAAATTCAAAAAAAATAGAATTTTATCCTTCATACAAAAAAAGTTATGTTGTATACGGTGAGCGTCACTCCTTAAAATTGTTGTTGTTTTTTTTAAAACTAGTTTTCGAAGGAGATGGAAAAATAAGTGCAATCTGATTCCCAGAAAAATGAAAAAATAATATTTAGAATTTATAGATAAAATGTCACAAATCAGTAGTTTTCATCATCTTCAAATTCCTCACGATTTAGCTACTATAGGAGCCCGGAAGTGAATATTTAGTTAAAAAAAATTAGTTTGGTGTCCAGTTTGCCCAAAAATTGTAAACCAATATTGTGGCATAACCCACAATAGAATCTTACAAGTGCATTCCATGTACATATATTGACATATATATAGATATAAAAAAACTATTATATTTGTTTAAATTTGGCCTTCATATATAGGCGAAGGAATATCATGTATGTATATATGTAAATTTTAATATGTTCTCATTTCAGACATATCAAAATGAAAGAAGATAGTGCATACCTAATGAGGTAAAAAACCTCACCTGAAAGAGACATGGACCTTTCAAGAGCGCATAGCCAAACAATGAATCATAGAGAGCTTAACATGTATGGTGTGTAACCAGACAAAGACTCCAAAATAAACACAAACAAAAGGAATGGTAATGAGTGGGATATGGGAGAATTTGGAGAATTGAATGAACCTTGATCCCTGAACTAGGCACTTGTCAAGTCGAGTAACTGCAGAGGGATGAGTAAGGTAGGTTGCCCAGTGGAGGTAACAAAGGTGGCGAGGCACAATTAATGCTCTCAATTGAATGTTTTGGGTGGGGAAGGAATGTATACATGTACATATACATATACATATACATATATACATATAAATATACATATACACATATATACATGTACATATCTCAGATATGGGAAGAAAGGAACGAGATTGATTGAGTTGACCGATGCGACCGATTTCTTCATTGTCCCATCGATCGATATTAGCACATGTCTCGCTCATACTGTCCAATCAAAAAGAATGGTTGTTATTAGATTTGGCCAAATATGAAATCGCTCAGTCACTAGATTACTAACATAACACTATCCAATCTAGGGGTGAGAAAACCCACCCTCGAAATTTATTTCCTCCCACCCAAGACAACCTTCGACACTAACAATATGGCCTTAAAATGGGGTGATCCCCATAACTATACTATTCTCCCCCACCCAATTCTAGTGGTGGGTGGGAGGCTAGCAACTAGAATTCCCTATGCCCACCCAGTGGGCTGGGCTGGTCCCGAAGGGTCGGGTGGGTATAGGCAACCCCTTTTTTCCCCCCACCCGCCCTGAGAAATCCCCTCTACCGAAGGTAGGCCCTTGGTGGTTCCATCGATGAAGTTAGGGCCAAGAGGCAAGAGAGATGAACTTAGGGATGGGAGGCAAGAGATATGTTACTTTCATCCAACCATTCTTTAGCCACTTCCCACCCCAACTATGAGGGAGGGTGGGCCCCTGGGGCTGGGAGGAGGAGACGCTAGGGTCGACTAGAATTCTCAAAGAACTAGGTGGGAGGGACTATAGGGAGGCTATAGATTGGCTCCTTTAAAGTTTTTTCTGCCATGCACTTCTATTTGTGTGTTCATCATTGCACAAACATTCACACTTAAAATTGGCTTTCTAATGTTTGTTTGTTATTCTGAAATATGAAAATGGTTTCACTAGTGTTCATTTTGAAGATATTTTGTCATGCAATTGTATTATTTTGTTCTTATGTATGTACATATATATACTCATTATATATGTAATTATATATATACATATACATATATACATGTACATATATATATCTACATATATATACGTATACATATACATATACATATATACATGTACATATATATATATCTACATATATATATATATATATAATTACATATATAATGAGTATACATATGTACATACATAAGAATAGAATAATACAATTGCATGACAAAATATCTTCAAAATGAAAACCAGTGAAACCATTTTCATATTTTGGAATAATAAACAAACATAAAAAGCCAATTTTCAATGTGAATTTTTGTGCAATGATGAACACACAAATAGAAGTGTGTGGAAGAAAAACCTTTAAAGGAGAACCAATCAGACCCTATCCATATTTCTTAGTAAGAATAAAATATATAAAAAATAATTTAGAGTGAATCATTTTGCAACACTTTGTCTCTATTTATATGCCAGTGATATACATTGATATACATTCAAAGGAGTCTTAAGTTAAGAGGAATGAGCCCTTCTTTTGTAATAAGATGAACAATTATATACATACATATAAGTCTTATCTATTCAAGATATACATGATGTCCATGGATCAAAACATCCACGATAGATAATGTATATCTTGAATAGATTAGACTTCTTTTTGTTGGAAGTTTGGAAGTCTATCAATGTTGGTGTAGCTTGGTAACATGAGCATGAAGTATACATACATCATTTGATTCGGCTATCCCAGTGTTGTCATTGATGTCAACATTGTGGGGAAGCATTTTTGGTGTTATTTTTACAAATACTAACTATACCAGAAAGTTGATCTATTAGAAATTTATCTAAGTGTTCTTTGTTGATGGTGTTGTGGTTTAGTGCATCAATTTTTGGGTCCGCACTTCACCAAATGAAGAGGTATAACTCTTCGATTTTAATCATATCATCATCATTGGATTACACTACTATATTCAAGATCTCGAGAATTTTTGTTAAGTATACCAAAAGCTATCAATGACAGAGTTCAAGTTTGTATATCACTATCATCTCTCTAATCACTATACTAGCATGGGAGATTTTGCATTCTTTTGAGAATAATTTTTTGATGTTGCAGTTTTAATGTTAGTCTCGTTGATGTCAACAAAATGAGAAACTGAAGAAATATCAAATCTGGAAGGTGCATATATTGGGAAGCGTATGTATGATTGGAAGTATTTGTGATTAGGTCCTATTCTTGGCTAACCTAATACATGATATGTGTTGAGAATATTAAATATACATTTCAGATGTTAGTTGGACCTATTTTAGATCCATGCTAACCTAAATTATTATACAAATTGTTTGTGTGAAAAGATGATTTTGAATCTCGTGTGGTGTTGACAGAAGCTATTTTGGATTGTTTTGTTTATATCTAATTATGTTGACCTAATTGATATGTGAAGATGCATTTGGGTATGCATATATAATATATTTATGAATTGAAGTGTGTGAATATAGGTGAATGTCCGAGCATAAATGGCATATTAGATGCGAGTGGTGTTGTATGATGCAAACATGCAAATTCAATGGTAGAAGTTTAGAATCAAAGTATAGTTGTTGTGCAACTACTAAGTGAAGTAGTACTTCATATTCAAAGCTTCAAAGGAACTAAAATACAACACAAGAAAGGTGCACTTTGCATCAGATCATACTTTGGTAGTGAGCCACATTTTTGTATTGTACTTAACTCTGGCTATGAGCCTTATAAGGACAATGTGTCCTAACAGTGAGCTCTTGTAATATATTATATCCAGATATAATATATTGTAAGCTAATCCTCATTGTGATTTTTGCCATTTTGGGTTTTCCATATAAAAATATTGGTGTTCATGTGTTTTATGGATGATTCATGCTTTCATTTCTTATCTCATTTAATATGATTTTGTGATTGAATTTATCATGTTAAATTTTTTATAAAATATTGATTCACCCCCCCTCTTAGTATTATGAATGTTCAAAAATTGGTATCAGACATTGGTTCCTTAAGAAAATCCTAACAACTTGAGGAAGATCTTGGAATTTTGAACACATGGCTGACAAGAAGTGTCTTTTTCCTTCGAAAAAAATCTATAATTAAATATGTAGAATATAACTGCATGTTTCGCAAAGAAGAACTTAAGGTTGCTCTTGAAGATCTTGATAGAGTTGAAACTAAGAACACAAGTTTAAAGTAAAGACAAGGAGAAGAAAGTGAATGCATCAAAAAATTGAGAGAACAAATCAAGAAGTTTAGAGAAATCTACATAGGGAATTCAATATATAGTTGAAGCAAGCAAATGAAGAGATCATTGGACTAAAAGTGCAAGTGGAAGAAAAGAAGAGAATCAAGGATTCTATGAATACTAAGATACGAAGAAAGGGTGATGAATCTACAAAGCTTGAACAAGAAGTGGGAAATCGTAGATCTGATTTGGAAAAGGCAAGGATACATGAGGAGAAATTAAAAATAAGTACTACAATTCTTGATGAATTACTTGTAATATATAAACCCTCTAAGGAAAAAGGTGGTTTGGGACTTGAAGAAGGACAAAGTTCAAAGGAAAATCAAACATCTACCAATGTTGATAGTCAAAAGGAAATTCAAGGCAATATGAGACAACTTAGAAATCAAAGAAGCAATGCTAGAAGACCTCCTATCAAACAACCAAATGCTCAAAGGTACCCACCTTTCAAAGGCACACAATAAATTTGGACATAAAAGTATTGAGTGTAGAATTTAGATGATTAATCGATATAATACATGGAGAATGTTTCAATATTTCAATGGATACTATTATACATGCAATGTATTTGGACATACGGCTAATGAGTGCAGATCAAGGATGAATAGAAGTTGGTTTGGATAGGAAAATTTGGTATGCTACTTTTGCAACAAACCTAGATATATTTCAAAATTTTGTAGAAGCAAAATTAGAAAAAATTATAATCCAATAAAGAGGAATGAAGCTGTGAAGAAATTTGATCCTAGTAAGGTTAAGAAGGAAATGAAAAATATATGGAGAAAGAAAGACAAGTCTAAGAATATAGATGATTTAGGAACTAAAAATGCATCTATACCTACCTCTGATCCAAATAATTCTTTTGGAAACTAAGCCCATGCCAAGGCTTAGGGGGAGCAATAACAAAAAATTTAAAATCCCCCTGAAATACAAGGTTTCAATTCATGACATGAAGATATATCTTGGAAAAGGAATTTTTGAAGCTATAGAAGAAAGTTGCAGAAGGAAATATAGTGATGCAAAAGTTTGCAGAGCCTCTATAGATTAACTATGAATACAAGGTTTCAAATTTTGCTAGATTTTTCTGAAGCATATATTGCTAACATATTTATTGATACAGGTCAAATCATGGAGTTAAAAATATATTTGAGAATACAAATTCATTTGATGTCAAGGAAATTCAAGTTGAAGAAGAGGAAGTGGATTTGAGGCATCCTCCAAAAGTAAAACATCCAAACCGTAATCTTCATCGAAGTGAATTCAAGAGGTATTCTTCTTACACAATTATTCTCCATATTTTTTATTTTGAATGCAATGAATGGTTTGAAGGTAGTAAATGTCTCAGATAGACCGTAAATTAAATTGAAGAGGCATTCTTTGAAAAATTTGTCGAAAGACTCGAAAGGTGCATTTTATGGCACTCCCCTTAGAGTTTTCCCACTAAGGATATTTATGCATACATATATAGGAAAATAGAAGAGATGTCCTTTCTTGGATTGAGTATTTTGTGGACAATAATATCATCAAACTAGACTACAAAACCCTAGTTGAAAATAAATTGGATGTATGGCAGAAATTTCCAATGTTTGAATTTGACAAGAAATACATTAGAATTATATTGAGCAAGATTCATGATTAATCTATTTGAATTGACATCACACACTCGATAACTAGGGAAGCAATAAGGGATGTGACTGGTTTGTGGTCCTCCAAACCAGTTCCAAGGGGGGAAGTTTGTCGATGACCAAAAATTAATTGAAAAGATTGGTGCAACTCTCCAAGGAAAATAACTCATCCTATGTACATTTGGAAATCCAACTATTTGGTATGTCACAACTCTTATTGGACATAAAATTTTCTTTCCTAATGAAGGCTATACAATCTCTACTATTGTTGCTCATATTGCACTTGACATGTTTGAGAATGGTGTGGATTATGATCTTTGTGAGATGCTTCGACAAAACTTGTTAAAGAACTTGAAAGAAATCAACAATAATAAAAAGAATACATCCAAGTATGGTACTTTGATAGTTTGCCTACTTTTCTACTTCATGAAGGAGATATAGGTAATTGGAAAAGTGAATAAGAGAATAAGAGAATAAGGATACCAAAGAGTGTGGTGGAAAGATACTCTAGAGACATCATTTTCCTTGTCTCTATTGATTATTTTTGCGTGGAAGCAGTTGAGCCTAGACTTGTGTGGATTTCTAAGTTAGATTATGAAGTGACTATGGTGGAAGTTGATCATTATGAAATAGTGATTCTAGGAAGCCCAAAGAACCCCAACAAATCAAGTTTAGAGGTCAGGTCTATGATTGGAGCCTCTGGTAGTTCAAGAAGAACCAAAAAGTAAATAAAAAGTGTTGTTGTCAAGCAAGAGGCTACAAAACAAGAAGGAAGTCAATTTTATGTAACCCAACATGAGCATGAAAGCATAAGTACACAAGACTTGGATAAAGCAATAAAAGCTTTACAAGAGGTAATTATTGGAGCAAGAATTAATTCATCGGTATCCACTTTGGAAAATCTCAAGAGTATGGTTGATTCATTGAAAGATTACATCTCTAGACTAAAAGAACAAAAATGAAATGAGTCAGATGTAAGGCCTAGAAAGGGGAATTTAGAGGATATCAAAAAGAAATGTGCAGATGAAAATCATAGAGTCATGAAATAATTGAAGGATGTTCTATATTGTGAAGAAGTACAAGAATTAATATCTTACAACCTAAATTAGTCTAATTGGACACAAAATACAAAGAATTAAATGAGTCAGAATAAAATTTGGATAAGCACTCAAGCAGATGTCTATAATTTTGAAAATGATAGGGACAATCAAAAGTGGCCCTACATCATGCAACTATAGGATAATTTCTTTACCTTACAGAATCAAAGAACATATATAATCAAACAATATGTGACACTAAGAGATTTAGTAAAAATAAGGGACACTCCTATATCCAGTACCCTTGCTAGTGCTCGCAATCTATCAAAAATAAATTTGAGCCCCAAAACTATGGAATAAGGTATAAAGTCTCTAAAAAAACTTGAATTACTATAAAGACTCATGTACATGCAAAAGGTTCTTGGGAAGAAGGAAAAGATACTTGGTAGGATACTCTAAAGAATCTCAAGGGATCTTCATCTTTAGGTTGTTATGTATTATCCTTTTTTGATCAAAATTATCTTTTTTGAAAATGATGTATACATACATATATCCAAGGGAAATATACTAGACCCTTGCATGACCTTTTCCATTAACGTCAAAGGGAGAGAGATAGTGAGAAGATTTTTTTTTTTTCTTAATACATTTTAGATGATTGGAAAATAATTTTGGAAAGTCAAGGTTAATTTTGAAAGGGGGAGTTTTCAATGTTGAAAGGGGGAGTTGAGGTTAGGAAGAAATAAGTTTTGATTCATGATATGAAAAATGTTTTTTTACATACATGTTGCCATCAATGACAAAGGGGGAGATTGTTGGAAGTTTGGAAGTCTGTCAGTGTTGGTGCATCTTGGAAAGATGAGCACAAAGTATACATACATTGGTTGATTCGGTTGTCCCAATGTTGTCATTGATTTCAACATTGTGGGGAAGCATTTTGGTGTCATTTGTACAAATACTAACTATATTGGAAAACTAATCTATCAGAAATTTGTCTAAGTGTTCTCTACTAATAGTGTTGTGGTTTAGTGCATCAATTTTTGGGTCCACACTTCACCACACAAAGAGGTATAACTCTACGCTTTTAACCATATGATCATGATTGAATCATATTGCTATATTCAATATCTTGAGAAGTTTTGTGAAGTAATTCCGAAAGATATCAATGATAGATTTCAACTTTGTATATCATTGTTATATCTCTAATTAGTATACTAGCATGGGAGATTTCACATTATTTTGAGGATAATGCTTTGATGTTGTGGTTTTAAAGTTAGTCTCATTGATGTTAGAAAAATGAGAAATTGAAGAAATATTGAATCTAGAAGGTGTGTATATTGGGAAGCATGTGTATGATTGGAAGTATTTGTGATTAAAGGTCCTATTCTTGGTCAATCTAATACATGATATGGGTTGAGAAGATTAAATATACATTGTGGATGTTAGTTGGATCTATTTTAGCTCCATGTTGACCTAAATTATGTATTATACAGATTGTTTGAGTAAAAATTTGATTTTGAATCTTGTGTGGTGCTGACAGAAGCTATTTTGGATTGTTTTGTTTACATCTAACTAGGCCAACCTAATTGATGTGTTCGGATGTATTTGGGTATACATATATAACATATTTTGGAATTGAAGTGTGTGAATATAGGTGAATACTTGAGCATAAATGACATATCAGATGCGAGTGGTGTTGTATGATGTGAACATGTGAGTTTAGTGGTAGAAGTTTAGAATCAAAGCAGATTTTTTGTGTGACTGCTAAGTAGAGCAATACTACATATTCAGAGCTTCAAAGGAATTGAAATACAACACAAGAAAGGTGCACTTTGCATTAGTTCATACTTTGGGAATGAGCGAAATTTTTGTAGTGTACTTAACTCTAGTTGTGAGCCTTATAAGGACAATGTGTCTTGGTAGTGAGCTCCTATAATATACTATATCCATATATAATGTATTGTGAGCTAATCCTCACCATGGACTTCGGATTTTCCACATAAAAATCTTGGTGTTCATGTGTTTTGTGGGTGATTCATGCTTTCATTTCTTATCTTAGTTAATATGGTTTTGTGATGGAATTTTTTATTTTTAAAAAGTTATAGAATATCGATTCACCCCCCTCTTAGTATTCTAATCTTTCAACACTTTCAATGTATATCATTATTTCTAGATGTACCTTTGTGGCACATCTAGACCCTTTTTAGTGCACATGTGGACTTTCTAGGCCTCTATAGTGATTTGGTAGGAAGACAACAAAAGGTAGGTGGGAAATTTGAATTGTTAAGGGTTGGGGAAGAGTCATACCTTGGACTAGGTACTAGGAGAAGGGTAGATTACTTAGGAAGGGAATTACTATGCAACAAACAATAGAATAATTTTTTTTTCATGGTAGAATATCTTCAAAATGAAAACCAATTAAACTATTCTCATGTTTTAGAATAACAAACAAATATTAAAGGCAAATTGCATAGTTAAAATTTGTGCAATGATGAACACATGGATACAAGTGCATGGTATAAAACCCTCTAAATGAGAACCAGTGAAACCCTTTACATATTTTGTAGTAACAATCAAATATAAAAAAAATAATTTGCAAAGTGAATTATTGTCAAATGAAGAATAGAATAATACGATTGCATGGAAAATATCTTCAAAATAAAAACCATTAAAACCATTTTCATAATTCCGAATAACAAAAAAATATTAAATTCAAATTGTAGAGTTAAAGTTTGTGCAATGATGAACACACGAATAAAAGTGCATGGGAAAAACCCCATTAAATAAGAACCAATCAAACCCTTTCCATATTTTGTAGTAACAATCAAATATAAAAAGAAAATTGCAGAGTGAACTATTGTGCAATGAAGAATATAATAATACAATTACATGGAAAAATATATATGAAATGAAACCAATGAAATCATTTTCATATTTTGAAATAACAAAAAAGATTAAAAGTAAATTACATAGTTAAATTTTGTGCAATGATGAGCACACAAATAGAAATGCATGGTAAAAAACCCTCAAAATGAGAAACAATCAAACCCTTTCTATATTTTGTAGTAACCGTCAAATAGAAAAAGGATTTTGTAGTGTGCATTATTGTGCAATGAAGAACACATTAATACAAGTGCATGAAATAATATCTTTGAAATGAAAACTAGTGAAACCATTTTCATATTTTGGAATAACATACAATTATTAAGAGAAAATTGTAGATTTAAAGTTTGTGCAATGATGAACACATGAATATAAGTGCATGGCAAAAAATCTTTGCAATGAGAACCAGTCAAACCATTTCCATATTTCATTGTAACAATGAAATAAAAATAAAAACTATTTAAACCCTTATCATATTTGATGTCAAAACAATGAAACCCTTTTCATATTTCGTAGTAGGTAGCAAATATTAAAAGAAAAACGTAGAGTAAAATGTCGTGCAATGAAGAAAAAAAGATTACGAGTGCATGGTAAACTAGACAAAATGAAATCCAGTGAAACCATCCAATATTTTGTAGTATCAATTTTTTTCAAAGAGAAATTTGCATAATGAAAGTATGTGCAACAAATAACAAAATGATATAAGTGCATGGTAAAATACCGTCAAAATGAAAGAAAATGGTACAAGTTGAGTGAGGTTAAAAATCTCACCTGGAAGAGAAAGGGAGCTTTTGAGAGTGCAGAGCCAAACAATGAAGCATGTAGAGCTGAATAATGAATCATGGAGAATCAAACCAATATGGATGCATAACCAAACAAACACTCCAGAATAAACACAAATAAAAGGAATTCCAATGAGTGGGATATGCAAGAATTTTAATCATTGAATGAACCTTGATCTCTGATTTATGCACTTGATAAATTGGAGGTTTCTTCCACAACATGTCAAATTATGATACTGCTATTAGGATTCAACCATGTAGTTTTCGAGTCAAACTCATCGACCCAATATTCATGAGTAGTGGTTCACAAGAACCCATCTCTCATGATAATGAATGGTCCACTTATCACTCATTGCATCTAGGTGATGCTCACAGAGGTGAAGCATTGGTCCGTCCTGGGAGGTCATCCATCCCAGTACTGCTCCAGCTCATTTCCACCCTAGATCTGGGTCTCATCAGTACCGGATCTTGATTTTGATTTGGTGCGGTTTCTAGTCTTGGCAAGGTGTGGAAATGTGACTATGGTTTGTCCTGACGAGCTCAGGTTCCAATAGTACCAACATGGAACCCATGTTTTTTTTATTGAAATTTGCATCTCCTTTTTTTCTTTCACTTTTGTAATAATTTCCTGTATAGTTAGCAGACTTGGCACTTTTTTGATTATTTTTGGCAAGTACTTGGTATGCAGTGAGCCTGAGCCCTTGACTCATGCTGCGTATGAAACCCATGGATTAAGCACTCCAAAAATACTATTTTTTTGGATTTATAAGCATTTTTTTTGCTTTATATGTGGCTTGGGATCGAGGGTCCAATCTCAACAGATAGGGAAGAGCTTCGGAACACAAAGATGTCAAAACTTAAAATTAAAATTAATTTTAAACCATGTTGTATCATTACTCTGCTCAAATATTTAGGTGGCAAACTATGTTTCATTAAAGTTATTAATGATTAATGTTACATAATTTATAAAATTAATAGTTCTTCATTTATGATTTTATTATTATTTTATATAGTAATTTCTCTACTATTGTGTAAGGCTTATAAATATTTTTGTAAATTAAAAATATTGGGAAATATTTATATTGGTTCTAATATTCTTATTCTTAGATTACAAATATGTATATATATATTTGTGATTTTTGTATGTTTTATGTATATACAAACCCAAAGTGAATCCAACCTCAAATTTGTTTTGCTAGATCCATAAATCGAATCCAAGATCTAAACCAGGATCAGAACCAGAATCAACAACTTAAGAACTTCTTATTAATATCCATTTTTGCACTCAGGAACAATGGCTCTAGTGGAGATGGCACTACCAACCCTACATGGAGGGGAATGTTGTTCCCTATCAAGGTTTTTATAGATGATCTGATGCATTTCAAATACTACTAATTTTCTATTGCTACAATTGCAAAGACATTTTCATTCTTTTTTCTCTTTCAGTTCTCACTCCAATCTTTTTGTTTGTTTTGCTAATTCTTCCTTCATAGCTTTCCATTAAATTGCTAATCTTCTCAAGAATTAGTTATATCCTTCCAATTGTTGTAGGTCACAGTAGCATTACTTGGAATCAGGATTACTTGGAATCCGTCCTATACAAATATTAATTATGATTAGTTGTCTTTTTTTGTTGTTGTAGATTTCCTTTGTAATATCTATGATTAGATATTGTTTGTTTGAAACTCTAGAAATCCTAGCGTAATTTATATTGGTTGAACTAATGATACTTTTTCCAGCAAATCATTTAAAAACATAACGAATTCCTCATCTGTGGGGTTCATATCTAACTCTTCAATGATTACCAAGAACACTCTAAATTTTCTAGTCTTTCTTGATCACTTCTCACCTCTGTGAGTTCTATTAATAGTTTTCAAATTTTAAGTAAATTGAGGGTTTTCCCTCTCCTTAGATTTACTTTTAATTTTGCTACCAAGAGTAAAGTGTAAGCACTAAACAAGGAGCTACTCTTTGTAGGTTATCACAACGGCTTGATTCATTGAAGAATAATTGCAGTAGACAATGCAATTCCAGAGTAATTGCAAGTTGTTGTGGGGAAACTGGTGTTTCACAGGTGATATGTTCTTGCATCCAGGATACTTTTTCTCTATCCACAACATTTAGAGAACAAAATGGGGGTGGAAAATATTCCGTCTTCAAAGTAGAGGAGATGCCCTGGGGATGTCAGTTCCCTGCATTGGCTGAGGAATGTCTAAAATCCACTAGTAGTGGTCTGGATGTGCCTCAATTAAAGCAAAAAAAATAAAAGACTACAAAACTATTTTTGTTATTTTATTCTCAATGCTTGGGTCTGACTCGATGTTCACTATGGTCATCTACATTACCCATTTCTGTTGTTTGTATTGAATGCAACAAAGTATTATCTT
Source organism: Sequoiadendron giganteum (assembly GCA_007115665.2). Taxonomy (NCBI): domain Eukaryota; kingdom Viridiplantae; phylum Streptophyta; class Pinopsida; order Cupressales; family Cupressaceae; genus Sequoiadendron; species Sequoiadendron giganteum. The sequence continues at coordinate 535,727,904 of CM021109.1, forward strand.
GTAGCATACATGCAAGTAAATAATGCTTTGTTTGGCATTATTTTTTATTTTTTGATAAACAGATAAGTGTTTCCATGCCTTTGAGAATCCCTGATGATAGCGATGCTATATTTAAAAAAAAAAAATAGTCTTTGAGGCTTGCATCCTGTATTTTATCCCATAAAATTTGTGGATCTCTCAAGCTATCCTCCAGATTACTTCCCCTAGTCTTGCAAACTTGTGAAACATCTAGAAGAACATTTATAATTATCCTCTCTTCTTGAAGTTGGCACATAATTGGTCTATAAATTACACATTGAGGTTGCAATGATCAGAGTCTATATCCTTGATTTAGTTCTAGAATCCTATGGGCTGAAATGCTCAATATTAAGAACTTGCAAACTGAGATCCTTGTTTAGCAAGGAACATTGAAGAATGAAGTGGTTACTGAAAAGAATCCACTCAAATGTAGATAGACAAGTAGAGTTCATGGATAAAAATAGTTGAGAAAAAAGAAGGCCTCCTTCCTACTATTGGTCTTTGTTGTATGTATGAAAGTCAAAGAGCTAGTCAATCTTAGATTTGTGAGACATTTCATTGATTAAAGCATGGGTGACAATTATTCCAATATGATTTTCTTTATATACTATATTCATTGTCTAATGGTTGTTTAGGGCCTTGGGGAACAAGAAAGGCTAATCTCTCTTATTACCAAGCCTTGGAGAAGTATCTCACTAGTTCCAAGTGAAAAGAACTTAAAAGAGATCCCTAGTTGTATTAGGTGAAAATATAGTCTTTGGGTAGTTGTTTGTAATTGATAACAAACCCTAGATTTATCTTTTTCTTTGTGGTTGCGTATTGGAATACAACAAGCTTATTGGAGCACCAAGAGACTGATAAGCTCTAATGAGTATTGGGGGTCTCTTTGTTGCATATTTTAATACAACAAGCTTACTGGAGCAGGGGATGAAGAAACAAGGGAACCAATTATAGAGAACTGCCCTCTCCTAGTCTAAGGGAATGCCACGGGAATCAAAAAAACATTTAGGAAATATTTCTCTCACAACAATGGTATAGAAGAGCATCGCATAAATTGAATGTTGCAGTCTTGTTGGCAACACTTTATTTTTCATTGGTGTTTCTAGATAGTAGCATTTATACAAGGAAAGCATACTAGGATCTCCTCTAATGTTATATCATTGTGCTAGTAATGAATCACAATATGCTCCTCTCTAGGATTATGCACACATGAATTCTTGTGAACAATCATGCATGCACATGCATGCTCCATAGGCATGTTACACATTGCATTTTATACATACTCCGAGCTATTACCTAATAATTTAAGCTATAGATTATCATAGAAAGAAATTTCATCTAATTCTTTATCTAATCATTGTAGGCTGATTTTAAACATGTTACACCACATGGATATTTTATTGGCCTCTAACCTTTGAAGTTTGAACTTTGGGTCAGATTTTTATGGATAATTTTTGAGGTACTGAACAAGAACTTGAGTGAACTGGTGGCCATGTTGGATGACTACAAGTTGTTGATTGGACACAAGGGGTGTCTATGATATCCTAGTTGGCTAGTGGACAACTCATGGATGGGAAACATAGGCTCGGTGGTCAAACATAAAAGAGATTCTATGAAGACATATCTAGTTGATTCCCATCTTTGATCTCTAACCTAAGAATGAAATGTGTCCCTAATGTTCCAGAAAGTACTCATGTAATAAGGAATTATAGTGGTATAGTATGATTTTCTTTGGGAATGATGAGATGTTATATAATACAAAACTTGATCTTGGTTATTAAGATGTATCAAAGCTAGAAAGTGGTGTCTTCTAGTATTTTGAATTGCATTGGGCTTGAACCTTTTAATTAGGAAACACTTTATGAACCTCTTTTGTTCGATGCCTATAACAATGACATTATTATGTAGTGGGCTGAACCTGGCATACCACTTTTGGGGTTAATGGGCCACCCCACCATTTAGGGCAATGGGTCCACCATCCTTCTTTTGCTCAATGTATCAACAGTCATTTGGTTAGACTTGGTATAAGTGCAATGAATAAGTTGTGTCAAAACCTATTAAGAGGTTTGTTCCCTTCAAGGGGAGGTTATGTTTTCAAAATGAACTTGTCATGGAAAAATCTACATGTCTCTATTTGGTCCAAGGGTTGCCCATACTTTCTTGGGGACCTTTGTAGCTTAGTTAACATTCACATCTCTATTTGGTCCAAGGGTTGTCCATACTTTCTTGGGGACCTTTGTGGCTTAGTTAACATTCACATCCTCTTTAAAAAGTTCTCTCCTCTATAGTATAAAACTTGCGACAAGGAAAAACATGGTAGATCCAATTTTGACTTGGACTTGGTGACTCAACGAAAACTAAGTAATTTAAAAATAATAATTAAATTCATTAACTCGACAAGTCTCATAAAAAACTTGGCAAAACTCAACTAGGTGAGTTTATTGGCAATTTCTTTGGTTGCAAAAGCATCTCACAAGTTTTTCTTTGCAATTTTTGAGCTCTGCTCTCCTTTCCATGAATTATATGATATAAGTTTTAACAAATGCTAGATGTCTATCTCTTCCAAGAAATCACTTATTTTGGTTTTAACGTTTAGGAATTTTCAATTTTTTTTAGTTGGAACAATTTTTGTTTTTAGTTATATTGAGGTTTCAAATTTAAAATCAATTTGGTTCAATATATAACATTCCTATTAGTCCTGTTGTCATTGGTGGTAATGTGCTAAGGCTAGGCAACATAGATTCCATTAACCAAACAATTGAATATCCATCCATATATGAAATACATTTATGAATATGAGGAGCAGTAGGATTACAATGCATAAGTGCATGCAATTTTCTCGCAAGAGCATTCCTTAGAATAATTTGATCAAATGCTAGATCTCTGTAGTTTTTCCATACTCGTTTAATTTTAGATTCCATTTGGACTCTAGCTTGGTATTTTTGTTGTATTTGTTACAACAAGTTTTTTAGTTGGGTTCATAACAAAATGTAAAATTGGGATGTTCTCAGATCTTGTTCTTTGGTCTAGAGATCAACAATCTAGTTATGTTGTTCCAAGTCTAGTGAGAGATCCCCTTCTCTGATGTATTTGTTATGGATTGAATTAGTTTTCCTTAAGGTTCTTTGGACTTCGCAAGAAGTGTTGATGATGATACTTTATTTTTTTCTTGAGATAATACAATTATTCATTTGCTCTACAATCTTATCCTTTTAGGGGATTTCAATGCCCATGCTAGGAATGAACAAATTCTTATACATAATATGGCTAGAGATGAGATTTACCTAAATGTACTCAACTTGGAGGATTTTGAGCTCAAAAAATTTAGAGAATGGTTCTTCCCCTGCCAAATAAAGGTATCTTTGTTGATTGGTTGGCTCGATAGCTTGTTCGCTTCATAGTAGTCTTTTTCATTTTATTAGTTCTGACCAATATATATTTGTCCATAAGGGGATGCTGATATGATTGTTTGTATTTTCAGTATCTCTTTTCCTCAAATTATAACCACTTCTGTGATTAATTGTTTTTGCTTATCATTAAACTTTAGGTTTTATTCTTTCAGCCCCTCCATTATCATTTTCTTCTATACTTTGCTCCTTCAAATGATTCTTACAGTTTGAAAAGCTTCTTACCATGCTTAAGCTTATACAATCCATTAGATTGGCATTTCTAGTTCTTTTCCATGAATGAATGATCAATGTTGATCATGAAACTCTCAGAGAACTCTAGCAAGTGTACATCTATCATCCCAATATAATTGTAGCTTTTAGGAATGCTGATGATTAATTACACAGTAATTAAAAAGTGTTAGTGTGAAATATTTTACACTAATATTAACTGTGAGGAAAGGTACATATACAAGGCATTACATGCACCAATAGCCTGTCAATTCAGAAGCATGACTTTGGGGGTGCAAGTCGTTGGGTAGATGTGTTAGCGTCCACTGTCTTTTTTGTTACTAAGATCAGTTTGAAGAGCTTGTGCTTTATGAGTACCTTCTCATTATGATTATGAATAGCAAATTAAAATGTGAGGAGAAATGATTTCTCAGAAAAGCTAGTTATTAAAATGATGACTTGATTTATAATATACTCCTATATAGTTAAAAATCCTCCCTCTCCTCGAAATCTTAACCTCTTAGATGTAGTAAACTCGAGTATTAAAATAAATTCAGAGTAAAAAGTAATATGTTGTAGGAGTTCCTTCAATAAATAACAATCTTTTGACTAACTCTCCCAAGATATATGTACCATTTTCCACAAAAAGCTTCCCTACAAAGTCACTCTTCTTGATATTGCGGTTTACAAGCATTTCAAGTGAATTCCTAATATGATTGGCTATAGGAATATGCCTTGGAACAATCATTAATGATGTTAAGATATTTTGAATTCAAATATTGATAATGTTATGAACTATAGATCTAAATATTACTATGTTTTAGCTATGATGTATTCTGTAATAAGCCCAACTCAGATACTGTAAAGCACCATACACAACCAATAATCACACGACAGTAAGGATAGATCACCTTATGCTCAAATCGGAACACAAGCAATGACAGAGTTCAGAAAATCACTACGAATCTATTGCATATATAATAGTTGAAATGAATCCAATGAATTGATGTCTGTCCTGTAATTCTGAGCTATACTACATGTTACACTAAGCATTCCAAATCATACATTGTCTGATAGTGAAGGTGAACAATAATATGATGTTTACAAGCTACAAGAAATCTGAGAAGACAAGCTTATGCATGACTCTGTTCAACTTGGCCTCCTCATAGGAATGAGGAGGCCTAGATAATGCAAGCCTGAACTTTGGCCAGATGCTAATGGCTTGCAACTTCCGTTACAGGAATATCGTGTGATGCTTAATGTGAGCTTGAGTAATTGTTGAGAGCCTTGCACCTTACGAGTCGCCTCCTCCATGTCTCCCTTGCGGATGGTAGATGTTGTCGCTTCTGCTAATGGAAAGTGATGGAGGGGTGTGAATTGCAAGTGTGGCGAGATCCAAGGGCTCCACCACATGCCCAATTGTTTCCTCCTCGCAGTAGTATATTGAGCTTCTGAATGTGCAATGTGAAGGGGGTGTTATGTAGAATTATGATATCGAAGGAATGTAGACACAGCTGCAAGGAAGGGGACTATGTCCCTCACCTTGGTGCTTTGCTTCTAGGATTTTCACCCTTAGCAACTTAGCAAGAATTTTGGTCTCAAACTGTGCGATACCTCCTTGAACCCAACAACTCTCTATAAATATGAATGATAGTAGCGCCTTCCAAAAGGTCAGCCCAGATCTAGACTAAATTTAAATATTATTTATTCAATAATTTAAATTTATATTTAGTATTACTATTATTAAAATATTAAATGCAGATAATAGTGTTTAAAGACCCTATTGTATTTTCCCTCCAAAATTCAAATCACGTAATTTTGGGGACATGACATATTTTCTCAATCTTATAATATTTTATGTATTAATTTGAATATAATTGTAAAATTGATACATGTTATTAGTAATATCATTTTTTAGTGATTATTATTGTTTTGTAGGCCTAAAATTAGGAATTTCCCAAAATGGGACATTACAATTGGTATCAGAGCTTTGATCTTGTCAGCCTGATGATAAAAAAGAAAAGAAAAAGTATATGCCTTGGAATTTTAGACCAAGGCTATGATACCTACGTGTTCTTCCAGTTACAAGTTATTAGCTTGTAAGATTCCTAATGAAGGAACACTCACTCATTCTCTAACAACTCAATAGAGTTAATGATAAAATCTAATGATATAACTTGACTTTCATTTTCTCAAATAGAAATCCACATGTTGCCATCACTAGTTGTCACTGGAACTTAAGCATAACTAAGATGCAAAGATGGATTTAGGTTATCTTACTTCCAAATTTCAAGATATAAGTGGACATAGATATCATGTTGACCTAGGATTGTCAGCCTCTTAAAAGTCAACCAATCACACTAATTCCCTCGAAGTAATGATTGCATTATCACAAAAACCACAATTTCTAGGTGTTGCATTTTTCCTTAGATAGTGACATTGTTGAAAGCATAGAAAGCATGATCTACAACTGTATAGTCATCATGTCTAAGTCCACATGAATATTCCAGGACAATCTACAATGATTTATTTAGAATATAGGTCTTACACATAATACCCAATTTGAAACATCATAAAGTGAATTACTATCAGCATGCTAGGTTTTGGAGTTGGGAATAATAAGACATCTAAGTCTAAATTCAATCAAATATTGATATGCCAAAACAAAATTTGTGAAAGAATATAATGAAGACAACTCTCAATTCGTTAGGAACATACAAATTTTTGTTGTAAATCAAATAACAGATTTTGAGTCTTAGAGAGATCTTAAGAGAAATTTTGGAAAGAAACATTGGCACTATAATTTGAGGTTTTTATCGTAGGATATATTCACCAAGCTTTATTGAGGAAAGAAAACAATTGTTCTAATAAAGAGTAATTTGTTCTATTCATTTTAAACAAGATCATAATGTACAATCAAGCCCATACCACATATGATCTATCCCACACTCATTGGAACAATGGATATATACATGGATCTACCTTGTAACCTACAAAATTGATCTAGTGAACTATCTTCTGAACCAAATTGACTTCTATATCTAATATCTAGAGTAGATTATTTCATCCAAGGGTCTTCTTCTCCTAAGTCCCTTTTCTTGATTAGAGTAGCTCTACATTCATGATTAACAAGGACATCTATATTAGGCATGCATGTATCTGTTATCACCTGGAATATGCACCATGGTGAATCTTGAATCTAGCTATCTTGTGAAACATGGGATGACCTCTCGAGTTGTGGGACTCGTGAAATTTGAGGTCAACCTCTGATTATAGGGCGGCTTCCCCTTGGTAAATCACCTTAAAAATTAACTCTAACTAAAGAACCTTACTAGGAAAAAAAAGGAGAAAGATTTGATAATCTGAAACTAAAACAAAAAATGGAGGTGATACACCAATTATAGTAGATTTCTACTTCGTTTTAGCATCACAACCTATGAATCTCAATCTAAAGCTTCACACAGTAATTTGCAACAATAATTCAGAGGTAAAGTTAGATCAGCAGCAATCAAGGAGTCATAGGACTCACAATAATACCTGCTTTTCTTTCATACACAGAGAAAATTGAAACAAATAGAGGCAAAATGTTGATCTTTGAATCATTGAAGGCTGCTACAATGACATCACAAGCATACAATCAACCATTATTTTAGAGTGAAATAAGGTTGAAGATTACAGAAGTAGAGACTTGATTATGATTGAAAAAATCAAAGGACTGAATGTCACTTTGTCACAATAAAATTTTCCAATGCTTTTCAAGAAACATAGGCCTCTTATTTATAGATTTTGAGAGCCTAAAATCAAAAATTCATGTTGACCTTAGATATTTTCCCTATGAGTTGTCATCCTTATCGTGTGAGTTGTCAATCTTATCCTTTGTAGATAAGATATTTGTAAATCTTATCCTCTATGGATAAGATATTTTGCAATCCTTATCCTTTATGGATAAGATATTTGTAAATCTTATCCTTTGTGGATAAGATATTTTGCAGTCCTTATCCTTATCCCTTGACTTTCTTCCCTTCAATTTTGACTTTGACTTTCTTTTGTAAAAAATATTTTTCTTTTATTTTTATGTTTTGATTTTTCATAAAAAATCAGGTAACAGTATCTTAGATAAATTTGATACAAATCAAGGTGCACCCGAATTCGTTACATAAGCATATTTTAGGTTACATTGCGGGCCCATAACCCACAAATCCTAGGATCATTTTATCCTCTTAAATTTCGAAAAAAATGATGTTTAAATGAACTAGGTGGAATAAAACAATCCCTTTCTAGGATATGAAAATCATCTTAGTGTCAAACATGGGGATATGTCAAATTTTTACAAGAGGAATGACAACCTCCAATTGATATGGAAGTTGAACAAGAGCTAGATATTAGTGTGAACTTATAAATTTAAGTTCTTCTATGAAGTGTTTGTGGGTGATAATTGTTTGCTATGAATTCTAATACTTTTGTACATCTTTTATTTTATTGTACTTGTTATTGGACATGATCAATCCAATAATTTTGTATTTGAGTATTATCTAGGAAATATATACTTAGAAGGTTATAACATGTCATTAATTACCTATGAGTCTATGACAAGGTGGTATATGTTGAAAGATGTTTTGACCAGGTTAAGTGTTACAAACACCCTGTAAGCTATTTTATATTACATCCTCATTAGTTTCAAACTTGCCTTAAAACTTGGCTTTGAATGCTTGTGCAAAATGAAATATAATCTAAGGGAAATTGTGTACTTGTTTGCATTTGATTGTTTAGGGAAAGAGGATATGACTTGTCGTAAAGGACACCTAGATCCTTTTACTCAAATGCAAAATTGGCTTTGCACAGAGGAGTGGGACTTTGATATTCATAACACTCTCATAATTCATCATGATGAAGGCTGCAACATTTTTCTATCATTTTGGATTTCAACAAGGGTAACCAAGTGTTTGTATTCATTGCCTAAGATTTTTGTGGTAATGAAATGAGATAAAACTTGTCTTACATAGTAGGTCTTGCTAATTTCCAACTCGTAGTTTTGTTGTTGAGAGTTATTGGAAAATAGTAGTACATGAGCCAAAAGAATATAGGACAATAAATTTTCCTCATACTTTAGAGGATGGTATTGACCTTATTGGTAGTCAAGCTGAGAAGAATATAGGACAATAAATTTTACTCATACTTTAGAGGATGGTATTAACCTTATTGGTAGTCAAGCTGAGGCAAGTATACTAGCAAATACTCTCCAGGGCGATCATTATAGTAATAAAGTCAAACATAACCAAGACAATTGCCACTAACTCTAGAGTTTTCAATTCCTAATTATATTAAAGTGTCATGAAAGTAGCTAATTACATCACAAAAAGGAGCAATGTCTACAAATTACAAATCTACAAGGTTGATTTGGGATCTTAATAACTTTAGGAGAATCTTAGCTTGTGATTGCTTGAGGACAAGCAATCTGGGGTAGGGCGGACTATAATGTCTCATTTGATTCCTAAATGTTTGCAGCCCATGTTTCAAAAGAAATCAATAAAGATAATTAGCCAATAGGCTAAATATAGTGTGAGGTTTCAGCCTGAAACTTGTCTCATGCCAACAAACTACAAAAAATTCCCACAAAACAGGTAATGGTTTAACTGAAATGGGAAACTCAATGTCAGATTATCTATGCATTAAATTATATTGAATGTTGTGTAATATGATAAATGCAGAGTATCATTCTTCCTAGATTTTTTTCACTGGTGGGAATCCTACTTTGTAGATTTGATTGATACGATATGTCACACGTCATATCAGTTCAAATGCTGGAGGTCAATGTCCCTTCAGTTAGATAAAATCATATGAACTACCTGATATGGTTTGAACTGTCATAAATTTGCTCTGCTTCTAAGAAACCCAAAAATGAGAATGTGGAAGACCATTAAAGAAGTGCATTTATTATCTATCAAGATTAAAGACAAAGTCAATGTGATACAGCTTCCATGTCTATCAATTTCTTGCACGCAGATGAAAGAAAAAATGTTCACTTTCTATGTGCCAATCTTAGGATAGGACAAGCCTTGGAAGGTCAGGGAGAAATCCTTTCTGGATATTGTGGTTATGTGGTTTTTTTGATGATGGTTGTGGCTTGATCACTTTTGTGATTCAACCCTCTTGTGAGTGGTTTCTATGTGATGAGAATAATATAAGCAGTACATAAATCCCCACAAAAATCAAAAAAGTAGGTGGATTCATGATCTTAGGTATATTTCTTGGATTGCTTCATCTATGCAATGGCCTCCTAGAAGAAGCCCAAATCTTGTTGGAGATGGAGAGTTGGGACACCAATGGGGAACTCAAATATTGGAAAAATAGTTCCAGTGCTGAGGATGACGCTCACTGCAAGTGATATAAGCTGGAGGAGCTCCTATATTTGGATGTTTCCAACAACAATTTCTCTAGTGATATACCTTCTAGATTTGGAATGATGCCTAAGATTGAGGTACTCTTCTTGCATTCTAATTTGTTAAATGATACTGTTCCTGCATTTCTAGGTAATCTCTCTACCTTGAAAAATTTAACACTTTCCTACAATCCTCTAGCTGAAGGGGTGATGCCTCATGAGCTTGGGAACTTAGTAAGGCTGAAATATCTATGGATGAAACATTGCAATTTTGTAGGAGAAGTTCCATAGTTAGTAGGGAACATGACAAATTTGGTTCACTATGATCTCTCAATAAACATGCTGTCTGGTGGGATTCCTAGAAAGTCAATGTCTCTTTCCAAGATGCTAAATTTTTATCTCTACATAAATAAATTATCTGGGCCAATTCCAACGAATATCAACATTCTGAATAGCCTAGTGAACTTGGACTTATCCATGAATCAATTGACTGGAAGCATCCCACAAGGAATTTGAATAATCCATGTTACTTTCCTACAAAGTTTGCCAATTTTTTCTCATGTATACTGGTACTTCATTAGGATTTTTTTTGTTCTTTATACAACAAGTTTTGCTATTTTAATCTAATATATTGACTTCAAGTAGGAACCAATAATATTCTTTTCATACTTTTTCCTAAGTCGAACCTTGTCTCCCACCCGACATCCATAAGCACAAACCCCAATTTTTTGATACTATTTATACTCCATAAAAAACAAAAGCACTATAACTAGCTACAATGTACGTGAATTGTAAAGAAATTAAGCTTGAAGAGTAGAAAAATCATACCGATATTGTGCACACCAAACAACTATGTATTTGTTTTGGGTTCATCCAATAGATAGGAAGGATAAATCATATAAAATACTTAACTTTCCTTTAGCGTTACCGTTATAACATTATTTCATTTAATAAGTAAACTTATCGTATCAAAATGGTTATGCACTTTTTGCTTGTTAGTTGTAGCGAGTCAGTGACATTACAGAGTGAAACTCATGAAGGCTTTTCACTTGATACGGAGGCAGAGTAGGGGTAGACTTCAGGCTTAACTACCATGTCAAAGGTGTTCAGACTTTGTGCTGTAGTTTTCCAGGGGAATAGCACTCCAAGGACAAACCAAAGCAATAGTCCAGTTATGAAAGACACTTTTTGTGACTTCATATGATTTTACGTGATGCATTTGGCTTGTTTATTTTATAAGTGTGGCACCATGCCTTAAAATATTATGAACTTAATCCTTGGCTAGGATCATTGACTAGAGATTTTAGCACTTTTCACATGCATTGGTAAGAGGGATGGGAAAGAGTATTCAGTAAAAGAAAAATAGCCGATTCCAATCTTAAATAGTAACTGTCTTTTACAAAAGACCAATTTATAATATACATCTTTTAGAAAGAGTAAAAAAAGTGAAAATGCTAGGTTTAACCGTGTACCTAACGACCTCTCATTTTATTACTAAAGAGTGAGCTTGATTGGATTGTTTATTTCATGTTATACAAATAGCACACAAATGAATTTCATTTTATTTGGTCCTCCCAACAGTGTCACCCTTCACACCCATAAGCAGTTCTCTTGTGCCTTATTATTTAAAATCTGTCTCTTCATCCAAGACTATATTGGCAGAGCTGTAGAATATATTCTATTTTCAAGAGTATTTAATATTAAATCCCAAATCCAAGTCTCTTTGCAAGATTTACATAAAAGGACACAAAAATTAAAAGTCAAAATGTGTGGACTGTGAGTTCATCAGTGGACATTCTAGAAACTTTCACGCCAAACTCCACAACACCTCCAAGAGTGGCCACCTCATGTACAACAAGATTGTAGGATATGCACAAAATGGATTTGTTGGAAAAGTTTATAACCCTATGCAGTCTCATTGTTTCACCATATGCAACAAACATGTGTAAAGAAAAATTCCATTACTCTATCTATGTAGTCCATGCCCTCACTCTAGAACAAGGTAGTGATGTATACAAAATGTGGAAGTAGAGACAAGGATGTGAGCTATTGGAAAAGAAAACCTCAATATTACCATATTTGCTCACTTTTCTTCCTTGTACTCCTAATGGATCTGCACAAAATGTCAAGACATGGGATTAGGAGTCAATTTTCATCTTCACTGGACTAAAAAATGGGACATTGAGATGTTTTATTGTGGTGAACATTGGTGAGAGTTTGTAGGATTGGGCATACCTTGATTGACTACGATCACTTTTGCATTGCGAAGAATATCTACCATCCCTGCACTAAAATCTCACATAACATCCAATTAGCAATTGTGCCTGCAATCACGATTTAGTGGAAACAAAATTTCAAGTTCACTTTCTTACATTCAAAAGCTCAACAATTTCTGCTTTGATCCATTCACAATGAACAAAAAGTGGCTCTAAAAATATCAGGCCTTAAGATTTACTAGATTCATGAGTTCCAAACAAGAGTTGTTGCAACCTCTTTAACAAAAATATTGATTTTGAGTTACAATTTATTTTAACGCCCCACACCAATCTCCCTACAACTGCTACTTCAATCTATTCAAAATGAAGAAAAATTATAACACTAGATATATGTAGCCGTTTAGACAAAACAGTGCTTGGTGATGAGAAAAATAAAAACCAACATGGACCATAGTGTTGAGCCAAACGTGGAAGGCATGGATCTATTAGGTGTTTATTCCTTGAGGGTCTTGATAATTATATATTTATTAGGTTGAGTTGGTTAACGTCTTCTAGACAATGCTTTCTTTGCATTCTAATATTTTGGGAGAGAAAATCAATGTTAGGCGACAGAACATGGGCAGAAAATGGGTCCAAGTGCAGAGTCTTTGTATGGATGTCAAGGTTGCAGCAAATTTGATGATCCCAACTCTTCACCACCATAATTTAAATGTTTTTCCTTTTCAACAATCTGTTGAATAGTAATTAAAAGAGGAGTAATTTACCCACCCCCCAAATTTAGTAGCATACAAAAATATATTGCATTGTCAGATTCCCGAGTTTTATTGCTTTGTAAGACTTGCCAACATTGCTCACTGAATTTCTCTCAAATTGTGAGGTGAAACCTATATAACAGATATCAGAGCTACTTCAGTAGACAAGGAAGATTCTCCTAAGTTACCTATTAATTTTATTTCTCATAATTTCATTGTGGTCGTCTATTTTTTTCAATCTGTTTACTAAACACTGGGTAATTGAATGAAGTCTTCTTTATTTGCTTAGAATTAAAAGATTTGGAGAATCTTCTTATTTAGAACAACTGGGTATCGACTCCTTGTTGTTGCGGCATCTGATCTTGCAGACTGCGGGCTGGGTTTTGGTCTGGGGGTTGTGATCGGTGTTGGTCCTGCTGGGTGTGTGGCTGGGCATTGGCTCCCTGGTGCTGTGGACTCTTCTGTAGGCTGCGAACTGGAGATTGGGTTGGGGGTTGTTGACGGTGGTGGTGTTCCTGTGGATGGTGGTGGTGTTCCTGCTACGACTGTCATCCCTTCTTCTTTCCCTGCTGGAGGTCCTCTGCCTTCGGGCCGCCTGTGGAAATCATTTTCTGAGGTTGTTTCCAAGGTGGATGTCCATTCTATTCCTACTCTGGCTAGGGTGAAACCTCTGCCCTGTGCCTGTGCCTCGCTCGTGGTGTTCTGCAGACCTAAAATTGCTAAAAATGAGGAATACTATCTGAAACTGGGTGTGGTTTGTAGGTTCAATGGATTTTGGCCGTCACTATTGGATCTCCATGCTTGGATTTCTTCCTCTTGGAAGCCGGTTGTTTCTGGGCAGATTGAGCTTTACCCTTGTGCTAGGGGTTTCTTCCTTGCTACTTTTGCCTTGACTGCGGAGCGTGATTGCATGCTGGATCTTGGGTGGATGTGGTGTGTTCATTTGTTGTCCATCTGGCCTTGGTCTTGCTCTTTCAATCCGCTCACTGAGCCGTTAAATACCAGACCTGTTTGGGTTTGATTACAGAATCTCCCTCTCCAGTTCTAGGAGGAGTCTTGTTATGAAGCTATTGGCAACTCCATTGGACAGTTCTTGATGGTGGACTCGACTACTTGTGACTTAGGGCATCCTACGGTGGCTTGGGTGTTAGTAGACTTGGACATCTCCAAACCTCTCCATGGGGATGTGATCTTAACGATGGAGGACAAACCTTGGACATAGCTGTTGGACTATGAGGGCCTCCCCTTCTATTGCAGGAGGTGGTTCTCCACTGGTCATTTGGCCTCTATTTGCCCCCTTGCTCACCGCAAGAGTGCTGCTACTTGGTGGAAGAATGCTTCCACACACCACCTCACTATTGGTTCTCCCCCTTCGGTTAGTTCCTCCGAGGAGGTCAATCTTCCTGAGCCTTCCATGGACCCCCTCCCGGCTACCCCTGCTGCATATCTCTTTGCTGTCATTCCTGTGGAATCTGCTGTTCCTATTTTGACCGAGCCTACTCCTTTGCCAGTTCCTACCTCCATGGCTCCCTTGTCAAATACCTTACTGTGTAATGGCTCCTCTCTCGGGCTATCTATTGTGGATCCGCTCAACTCACCCTGCTCATTGGTTCTCAATTCCGAGCCTCCCTGGTCGGTAGTGTTGCGAAAGAAAAAGGGTCTCCCCAAATCTATTGCTTCTTCTTGGCCTCGGGTTAGGGGAGTAAGTTTAGTTCCCTTGGGTTCGGGGGTTGTCTAAATTTTGGTTGGTCTTCAGCTAAGGGTCTGCTGGTACTTCAGCTGTCTATTAGTTGTTTTTGTTTATTCCTATAGTTCAATTTCTGTTTTGAACTATGTTGTCCTTCAACCCCTTGGGCTCTTTATGAAGGGTTCAACACCCTGTAAATGTTGCTTAATTTTTCAAAAACAATTTCACATAGTAGTTACTTTCTCTACTTAGTAATTTTGATTACTTGTTTTGACTTCCATGCTCTTAACACTAACAAGAGTTTTTATTTATTGTAAACATAACTATCTAATAAATTTTTTGAATCAACATTAACTATGAAAGTGCCTTATTTTAAAAATAATGCAGTTTATTTGAGTAATTTCATTTTCTTATTGAAAATGCAGCCTTTGTTCCAAATTCTTTATTATAAACTAGCTTTACCTAAAGAAGTCATGAAATTGCACATATTAGATTCACATGAAAATATTTAACTTCATAGATTCAAGCCTGGAATCGCTTTCTCTTGTTGATCAGATAATTTGTTTTCCAAAATTTGTTGTAGTTGTGTAACACTATAAAACTTCAGCTATACATATGACTACTCGAAATATACTGTAGAGAAGTTGTCATGCATTTTTTTACACCAAGTGCATATTCCAACACCAACATTGACTCCACTTTAAAGAATCCAATAGATTGCATCGATATTTAAAAATAGTAAGTGTTCATATAAATCAACAACTAGAATAACTGATAAATTGATTATTTATGTTATCGAGGAAAAACTGACAAAGTCTTAACATTAGATAATACAGTCAAACCGTTTTAATTCCTATTTTTGATGTGATTCCCCAACAGTTTGAATTTTCGACTTTGCTTTTTCATAAACTTCCTAATTGTGCTATCAAGCTTCAACAATCATAATCAGCTATGAT